>CM076255.1:14412519-14532519 GCA_038380765.1 Odontothrips loti
GCGTCGTCACACCGCGAGATAAGTTTAATCGACTGCGATGATTTGTGATAGCGGCCGCCTCCGCCTCTCCTAGCCTCGCTGGCACGCTTCCCCCCCCCCCCCCCCCTGCTCTATGCCGGGTACCAGCCGTACCAGCCGCGTAGCGTCACGAACTCGCTCTACCACCGCCGCACATGGTGATCTCCTTTCATAAATTGTAAAAAAAAAACTAGATATAGGATTTGTGTGGATTTTTATTTTAATTAGTTTGTAACAGAGCAACGACAGAAAAGAATGGAGTACAAAATAATGTGCGAGATAATTTTGAAAACGTCGAGTAAAGTGGTCGTGTAAGTGGGCCAGCGTGAGGCGCGTGGCGGCTGGCGGCGGGGGTTGGGGGAGGGGGTAGGAGGGGGAGGGGGTGCTCCTACGGGGAATGGGGCCCTTGGGGTGCCTATACAATTAGCTGCACCAAGCTTAACGAGAAAGGACCGCCCATCCGCTGTCCCGTCAGGGGGCGCGGGGCTGAGGCGGAGAGAGAGAGAGAGGGGGGGGGTGTGTGTGTGTGTGTGTAGGGGGGGGATGCGAGAGGGTTGAACCAAGGACGGGAGATGAGACGGGAGCCGGCAGTCGCAGTAGTGGGACGGCTTGGGCGTGTAAAGAGGGGGAAGCGGGGAGGAGAGGGAGAGCAGGCAAAAAGAAGGCATCTAGCAGCACGTGGCGGCTGGGGCGGGCTAGCGGCTGCGTTAGCCTGATTCCGCTGGGGAGCTGTAGCAGCGGCGGCGGCAGCGGCGGCGGCAGGCGGTGATGCTGCCAGCAGGAAAGACGTGTTGCGGTGCGGTATCCCGGTGTCGGGGATGAGCGCTGCTCTGCGCTGCGGGGAACGTCAGCCAGCCGGGGGCAGCCGGGGATGGAAGGATGGGACGGGCCGCTCTTCGGAAGGCCACCAGCGAACATCAGCGAGCTCCGCCTCGAACACCGTCAGCCCCGCGGTAGTGTCATCTTCCGCCCGCGCTTACAATTTTATTTCTTTATGTTCGTTTTCTTTGAAATTTATTTTTGTCGGGGTGTGAATCGAGGGGCGCCGGCGGCGCCTTGCGAGACGGGGTCGGTGCACCGCGGGCCGTGCTGCTGCAGGCAGGCAGATAGCGACACAGGCTGCGTCCGAGAGAGAGAGAGAGAGAGAGAGAGAGAGAGAGAGAGAGAGAGAGAGAGAGAGAGAGAGAGAGAGAGAGAGAGAGAGAGAGATTTCATAACATCGGCCTTTCCAATGTGAACGACAAAGAAGAATGGGCGGTTTCTGCAACGCAGCCGCGTGTAGCGTAGCACCAGCAGCGCGGCAATTAGGCGCAATTAATCGCTTGCGCTTCGAGATATCGAACTGTAACTCGAACTCGGGGGCCGGCAGCGGCGTGGGTCTGCGGGCGATAAGCGATTTTGCATCGCCACAGTAAACGCTGTGTACTCGCGCTGCTAATGCAAACGTTTCTGTTCATATCCCTCCCCCCTCCTCACAAAGTGCGAGAGAGACGTCCGGGCGGGCGGACAGACAGAGATGGACGCGTCATTTGTTTGGTGCACACGCACGCGTGCGTGTAATACTGGCATGCCGGGCGTGCCGACGATGTCAAACAGCGATCGGCGTTCCATTACGACGACGAGCCTCGATCTCGTGTCGATGCGGCGCGTGACTGTGACCGCTGCGGCCAGCTGCGAGAAACGACCACATTTCAATAATTTTTTTTTAAATTCAAAAGTATATTGAACCCTCAAGATTCAGACCCTGCAAATAATAAATACAACAACAACAAAAAACGGCAAAAATGGGTGGGTCCTACCTCGTCCCAGACTTCCGTCCGGAACCGTTCCTGCTTAACTTCGGTGTTCGGATGGGAACCGGTGTACCAGGAGTTGACCGCCGCTAAGACACAGGCACCACGCAGCCGCCTTGGTAGGCAGGCTTCCGCAACGGCCAACATCGCCCCTTCCGCTGACTAGATTTCAGGAGTCAGCCCCCTTCGACCAGCCAGTTGGTCTGTGGCCGTGAGGCCACTCCCTCGCGGATTGAGAGGGAGGTAGGATGCCCAGATCGTACACGGCCGAAGCCGATTGTACTCTACTCTTCTACGCCATGTATCCAAGTAGGTGTTGCCCGAATACTCCAGATTCCGAGGCCTTACGCTTGAAAAATGTAGAAGGCCGAACCCTAGGCCACTACATTTAACTTCTGCCGAGTCTTGGCAAGCACCATTCCCCTGCTCGGGCATCGAACCACTGTTCCTCAGCAGTGAATTCAACTCCGGGGAATGTCCGCGGCCCAACGTCCGCGGTCACTCAGACAACACACTTTGAACACGTTCTTTTGGTATATTTTACCCACCATCCTCGGTCGGCAGACTGCAGAAAAATATTTACTCCGGCAAAGAGTTGAACCCCGGACCTTGCGGTCGTCGACCGGTCCGCTAACCCACTACGCTACGGCGTTATGGTGGAGGGGAGCAGCGCGCTATTGATACTTTAGCCACCACTGTTGTCCCGCAGAGAGCAGCACCGTTCGCTCCGAGAGATGGCGCTAGTGGTCAACGGCGTTTTCTGGCTCGCGCTGCTGCTATACATACAGCAAGTTAGTCTAGTCTCCGGGCGAATCCGCTCCGCACGTACCCAGGGGTTTTGATCTGACGGCATCAGTTGGGCATGTTTGACACGTCCGACACCACTCTCTTATTAATTGGGTAGGAAGCGAAGTGTCAGGAGAGTGATGAATTACCTAGTTATAAAGAGTATGCCATTCAGAAGTCAACAGGATTCTGTCTGTAAAACAAGTACTCCTGTCTTGAGAACATTCAGACACTAGGAACTTAGAAATACTTGTTTTAAGAAGCTATTGCGCTGACACTTTAGCCGCTGTTGTCCCGCAGAGAGCAGCACCGTTGGCTCGCGCAGGATGCTATGTCCGCGCGCTGAGCCTGGCCAGCCGCCTCGTCCCATTCGCCATTCGCCGCCGTCTCTCGGACAGCGCCGGAATTGCGCGCGGTGTGCTCCGTCTGCGCTCAGGGTCTGGTCAGCCCCTTGGTTCCGGTGCGTTACGGAGGGGGTGTTAATAATCACCAGTGATGCGTTGGCCGAGAAGTATGTTGCTTGGCGCACATCGCGCCTTGGTTTATCCTTCATCCGTATAATAAATGCAATATCAATCTGAGCTGCTGTCAGACTCACACAGAACTAGTTTCTCATGGTAATACAAATTCTATTGTGATGAGTCAAAAATATACTTGATATACGGACAACCCGTTTATTGGTTATAGTAAGTATAAAATATGTTTAAGTCGGATATTCTTAAAAAAAGTATTTTTTGTCTTATCAGAAACCAAAATTTCAAAGTTCCTAGTGTCTGAATGTTCTCAAGACAGGAGTACTTGTTTTACAGACAGAATCCTGTTGACTTCTGAATGGCATACTCTTTATAACTAGGTAATTCATCACTCTCCTGACACTTCGCTTCCTACCCAATTAATAAGAGAGTGGTGTCGGACGTGTCAAACATGCCCAACTGATGCCGTCAGATCAAACCCACTGGGCACGTGCGGAGCGGATTCGCCCGGAGACTAGACTAACTTGCTGTATGTATAGCAGCAGCGCGAGCCAGAAAACGCCGTTGACCACTAGCGCCATCTCTCGGAGCGAACGGTGCTGCTCTCTGCGGGACAACAGTGGTGGCTAAAGTATCAATAGCGCGCTGCTCCCCTCCACCATAACGCCGTAGCGTAGTGGGTTAGCGGACCGGTCGACGACCGCAAGGTCCGGGGTTCAACTCTTTGCCGGAGTAAATATTTTTCTGCAGTCTGCCGACCGAGGATGGTGGGTAAAATATACCAAAAGAACGTGTTCAAAGTGTGTTGTCTGAGTGACCGCGGACGTTGGGCCGCGGACATTCCCCGGAGTTGAATTCACTGCTGAGGAACAGTGGTTCGATGCCCGAGCAGGGGAATGGTGCTTGCCAAGACTCGGCAGAAGTTAAATGTAGTGGCCTAGGGTTCGGCCTTCTACATTTTTCAAGCGTAAGGCCTCGGAATCTGGAGTATTCGGGCAACACCTACTTGGATACATGGCGTAGAAGAGTAGAGTACAATCGGCTTCGGCCGTGTACGATCTGGGCATCCTACCTCCCTCTCAATCCGCGAGGGAGTGGCCTCACGGCCACAGACCAACTGGCTGGTCGAAGGGGGCTGACTCCTGAAATCTAGTCAGCGGAAGGGGCGATGTTGGCCGTTGCGGAAGCCTGCCTACCAAGGCGGCTGCGTGGTGCCTGTGTCTTAGCGGCGGTCAACTCCTGGTACACCGGTTCCCATCCGAACACCGAAGTTAAGCAGGAACGGTTCCGGACGGAAGTCTGGGACGAGGTAGGACCCACCCATTTTTGCCGTTTTTTGTTGTTGTTGTATTTATTATTTGCAGGGTCTGAATCTTGAGGGTTCAATATACTTTTGAATTTAAAAAAAAATTATTGAAATGAAACGCTTTTTACCAATTAATAGAGTTGCTTTTACGTCGTAGCAGTAGTAGTAGTAAGCAAAGAACGAGTAAAAACGAGTTGAAAAAGTGAGAATTAGGGTATGTTTTACCTTCAACGTCTGTTTATTTATTGACCCCTTTTTTTTTTTTTTTTTCACTAGGCATACATCACAACAGTAAACTTATTATAAATTTTATAAAAGAAAAGATTTCTCCCTTCCCTTTCCTTCTTATCTTCTTTCCGTCCTCCCCTTTTCGCTTTCTTTCTTCTCTACCTCCCTTTTCCTTTCTCCCCCAAACATCTTCCTCCCTCTATCTAATCTACCCACCCCTACCGCTACCATTTCGGAATTGTTGCCTTTCTTTCCCTTTCCTTCTCTTCTCTCTCCTTCCTTCCCCTTCTTTTCTATCTTTTCTTTCCTTTTTCTCTATTTCCCTCTCCTCTCCTCCCTCCCTTTCGCCCTCTTACCTCCCTCCCTTTTTCGCTAGACGGTGATGCGCGTGCACCACCGTCGACCCCTTCTTGGCGCTACTGCACAGTGCTCCTGGCCACTTCCTCACCGCCCTCCTGCACCCGCCGCGGCGGCCTCGGAGCCGTGATGTCACCGCCCCGCTATGTCCCCCGGCCTCCACCACACCACCGCCGCTCGTATATCTATAATTATGGATGCGTCAGATCGTAGCAGCACCAGGGCGGGGCGCCTTATATATTTTTCCACGCCTCGTAAACGGGAGGGGAGGGGTTGGGGGCGGAGGTTGGGACCGCGCGCCGTTCGTCACGCTCCGGGGGCCTCGGTGGGGGGGGGGGGGGGGGGCGTCGGGAACCTCAAGGGGGCGGTGATCAACGCCCCCACCTGCCCCCTTCACCGTGCGAGGAAAACAAATGAGCGGCTGGGAATCTCTGCCGCCGCTCCCCTTGTATCGCCCCCGGGGCCTGCCTGCTGCTGCTGCTGCTGCTGCTGCTGCTGCTGCTGCTGCTGCTGCTGCTGCCACCGCTGCCGCCTGCTGCTGCTGCTGGCACCTGCTCCCGCCCTGCCAGCGTCACGTACTTCGTGGACGGCGATGCGTCGTGGCGTGACGGTCGGCACTTACTCGGGTGGGGATGTCGCGGAGGTTCAGACCCCCCGGGGAGAGAGGCCTCGGGGGCGTGCCCAGAGCCCCGCGGGGGGTCCCCCAGGCCCGCGATCTAGGCGCGCGCACCACCTCGCGATACCCGTCGACGTCGACGGCGGCCCCGCCGGTAGCCCGCTGGCGGCTGACGCACGGCCGCGCCGCCAAGGAGGTCACCGATAAGGAGACGGTCTAGAGGCCGCAGAGCCCGACGAGCCACTCAAGTTAAGTTGAGGCATTTCAGCTTGATTTCAAAATGTTTAAAAATCACGAGTGTCCGTACAGCGTCAGAATATAATTTTTTTTCTCGAGTATATTTGTAAGAGTTGGTATAATAGCCGTGTCTGTTGCGGCTCTGGAGTTGGCGCGTAGAAAACGAACTCCCTGCGAAGTCCCCGATGCCGGAATCCCTCTGCAGACCCTAAACCGAAGTCCCGGGAAGTTCCAAAAGGGGGCAAAATAGGGATAAGGGATTTCGTTGTCCCTCGCCAAATTCACCGCACCCTGAATCCCTCCGAACTCCCTTTCAGCGATGAGTAGCTTCCACCCTGCCAACCGCTATTTACGCCTCATTTTCATCACTCAATGGAAAGGTACTACGTAGCATTAAAACTCGTAGGGATGCACGAAAACACTCCAAAAGTGATGCATCATACCGCAATGGGAACGGGTGCCCAAGGATGGCCCGGAATGAAAAGGGACTTCGGAGGGATTTCAGACGAAGGGACTCTGGAGGGATTCCAGCCATCACTAGAATCCTTTTCTGGTCCCAATTCGAAGGAGGGACTTCAGAGGGACAGTTTTGGATAAAAATAAAGGGAAATCCTTTTCTATTAGGGACGTCCGTCCTCCACGGGCTGCAGAGAAATCAGCCTGCTCGACTCGCAGGGGTTGGTCTTGCTCGGCGGTGCCGGCGGTGCCGACGGTGCCCCCCCCCCCCACCCCGTATCACTTACGTCCCCCCCCCCACCCCCTCGGGGCGCGGCGCGGCGGGGCGCGGCGTGGCGGGGGTCGACTCGCTGAACGCTTCATTATCCTCGACACGAATCACATCTGGGCGCCGAGGGGCAGGAGCCGGTCCGGGCGGCGGGGACCGCTGGGACCGCCGCAGGGGCGACCCCCCCCCCCCCCTCCCCTCCTCCCGGCCCCGCAGCCCCCACCCGCCCTGCCCCTCTCATCTCAGCTACAGCGAGCCCGCAGGGAGCGTACATAAATTACGTGATCACGACAGACGTGATTTGTGTACGGTCCCCAGTCCGCCCCTCCGCGTGCAGCAGCGATAACACCAAGGGACACGGCCGCGGGAAAGCACCCCTCGTGCCCCGAGTAGTCCGTACCCGTCCGTACCCGTAACGCAGAGTGGTATTCTCGTCTGCTCGCGTCCGCTAGCGGCCTCTTGCATTGATAACGGCTGATATCCCGATCGTCAGCAGAGTTGTCCGCGGCCCCGAGGACCCCCCACGGCGGTATGACGTCACCCCCCGGGCACTCGGCGGTTTATTGTTCAGTTCGTTCGGAACCGTCGGCGCGCGAGGAGTAGGGGGGTGGAGGGGGCGGCGAGGGAAGAGGGGGGGGGGAAGGGTGTGTCGCCCCGCTTTGCTTGTTGTCGCCCGGAAACAGGGCACATTTACATTTGTATGGAGTGTCATTTCCGCAGCTGTCATAAGGCCCGAGCGACAGAAGGGGGTGGGGGGGGGGGCGTGGGAACGGAACGCAGCGACCGCCTGGGAGAGGTGAGGGGGCAACGACAGCGGGGGGAGGGGGAGAGGGGGAGGGGGAAGGGCCGATCCTATCGCTGGGGCGCTGCTGTGTGACAAGGCTGTCCAGCAGGCGACACCGACGTGGTGGTGGTGGCAGCGGCAGTGGAAGTGGTTCGCACAACTGCCCTGGGTCTCTCTTGCTCTCTCTCTCTCTCTCTCTCTCTCTCTCTCTCTCTCTCTCTCTCTCTCTCTCTCTCTCTCTCTCTCTCTCTCTCTCTCTCTCTCTCTCTCTCTCTCTCTCTCAGTCACACACAAAAAGGCCCCCGTTCTGTCCGAGAGTGAAAGGAGCTGGGTGGGGCGGGGTGCGGGGGAAAGGAGGAAGGGATAGGGAGGAGGAGGAGTGGGGAGGGGAGGGAAATCGAAAAATAACGGGCAGTCTGCAGGGACAGCCAGTGGGTGCCAAGCCCTGGTGTGCCGATTGGGCGTCACGCCGGCCGGCTGCCGCCAGCTGTGGATTGATTCCCGACGGAAATCAATCAGCCCCGATATCACCTGAGCGCCCCCCGTTAAAATAGGCTTGTTTCGAAGCGTGTACGGGATAGAGTCCTGCGAGCATGTCCGGAAAATGCGTTATTCGGTGCGCAGCCGGGAAATAGGCGTTGTATTTTGGAACACATTTCGAGAGGAAATTTAATTGACACAGTGACGCATGCCATAAGGCCGGCAGGTGGCGGCCGAGGCCGACGTGCACCTCGCTTTGCCGTCATCCCGCGCCAACGCTCTGAAGGCACTTTGACCCATTGACATATTCGGCTTGCACGTGCAAACAGCATGGCGTCCCTTTGCATGCATGCACGAGACAGAGAGTGGCAGAGAGAGAGAGAGAGAGAGAGAGAGAGAGAGAGAGAGAGAGAGAGAGAGAGAGAGAGAGAGAGAGAGAGAGAGAGAGAGAGAGAGAGAGAGAGAGAGAGAGAGAGAGAGAGAGAGAGAGAGAGAGAGAGAGAGAGAGAGAGAGAGAGAGAGAGAGAGAGAGAGAGAGAGAGAGAGAGAGAGAGAGAGAGAGAGAGAGAGAGAGAGAGAGAGAGAGAGAGAGAGAGAGAGAGAGAGAGAGAGAGAGAGAGAGAGGGAGGGAGAGAGAGAGAGAGAGAGAGGAGGGAGAGAGAGATAGAGAGAGAGGGGGGGGGGGCAGGGTTTTGTGTAGTTGTTTGAGAACGCCCCGGCGGTGCTCTGCGGTCCCTGTGTAGCGAGCGGGGCTGCTGGCCGAAGGACGACGGTAAAGAAAATGAGCCAAGTGGGGAAGGAGGGGGCACAGGAAGATACCTGAAGGAAGGGGTGGGAGAATTGTGAGAGGAAAGCAGGGGTTAACCCCGTGGGGGTGGAGGAAGGGGGGGGGGGCAATGTCCACGTCCTGCAATATTGATGCCCGTTGCGCCCACGCCGCCGCCAGACCGTGCTGCCGTGCTGCCAGGTGCACCTGCAGAGGAGGATAGGGAACAAGCTTTTTGGAGTGTTTGTGTGAGCCGTTCGTGGCGGTCGTGTGACGAGTGTGTGTGTGCGCGCGCGCGTGTGTGTGTGTGTGTGTGTGCACGCGCGCGCACGCGCCGGAGACCATGAGCACGCTCCCTCCGCTGCCACACGGCGCTGGGCGATATCATGTTTCACACCAACGGCAAAACGGCCAAGACAACGCCCGACACCACCGGCGCCGCGGTACGACGGCGCTGCGGAAAATTCTTCCGAAACTGGTGTGAATTTCGACGTACGAATCCGGAAACTCAATTTTAGTTCTGGTCCAGTACAAATTTAGATTTTTAAAAAAATCACTCAAATTTTCAGAAATTATTTGGGTGAATATTTTTATTCTGATTTTTTCTCCCCTCTTCGGAATTCCGTAAAAAGTAGTGTATTTCAGTGCTGGAGTAATCTTTCGGTGTCTATTGCCGCCCCTGGACGGCCCCATGGAGCGGACCCCTTTCGGCCTGTGCCTCCGCCCGTGCCTCGGCCCCTGCGGATGGCAGGGTAGGCCGCCCGGCGGGTCGGGGTGCGTGGCGGGACGGTATCCTCGCATTCGCAGGCGGGACGGAGCCTCTCGCATTAGAGCTAGGCGCGCGCTCTCCCCTCGCGGTGAGCCCGCAAAACTTAACTCGCTTGTGTGTGTGTGTGTGTGTGTGTGTGTGTGTGTGTGTGTGTATGTGTGTGTGTGAGAGGCGCATGCGGGACGCTGGACGAGCAAGGGGTGGGAGATACAGAGAGAGAGAGAGAGAGAGAGAGAGAGAGAGAGAGAGAGAGAGAGAGAGAGAGAGAGAGAGAGAGAGAGAGAGAGAGAGAGAGAGAGAGAGAGAGAGAGAGAGACAGGGAGCACGTGCCGCTCTCACGACCCCACGCGTGTGCACGTGCACGCACGAGAGTGTGTTGTGGCGCATGCGGTCTGAACTACATACATTGCGTGGCCGCCAAGCGTTGTACGGCATGACCTTACAGACACACACATGCACGCACGCACGCGCGCGCGCACACACACACACACACACACACACATACTATTTCCTCTCTCACTCTGTCTCTACGTTTATTCTTCTCCTGTCTCTGTCGCTCGTGAGTGTCAACCTTCTCAAAAACACAGAATGAACTTTTTAAATGTCATCAAAAATATATAGAGTGTATTACTGATCCGATGAGAGACGCCGGCCTGCAAAGGAGAGCGAGAGCAAGAGAGAGAGAGGGGGGGGGCAAAAGCTTACCGTGAAGGACGTATGTGGAGTGAAAGGAGAGAGGGAAAGGGGTGGGAGCGGCGGGGCAGGAAGGTACTCAGACTCGACAAGGAAACTTGAGGATCAACACAGACGGGATGGCAAACACGTGGGCACGCCTGTGCTGCATCGTGTAGGGAAAGGAGTAGCTGAGAGAAAGAGAGAGAAAGAGAGAGAGAGAGAGAGAGAGAGAGAGAGAGAGAGAGAGAGAGAGAGAGAGAGAGAGAGAGAGAGAGAGAGACAGACAGACAGACAGACAGACAGACAGACAGACAGACAGACAGACAGACAGACAGAGAGAGAGAGAGAGAGGGAGAGGCGGGGGTATATATATACAGGGAAGGGGCTCCACCCCTCACGCAGGAAGAGGTGCACGGCGCTGAGGGGGGGGGGGGGGGGAGGAGGCGAGGTCCCTGCATCCGCAAGTCATGCATACTTCAACGGGATTTACAGGGGCCGCGCAACGCAAGGACGCGTGATGCGATGTGACAATAGGGTGGGTGTCAAGGGGGGTTGTTCCCCCTTCGGCCGGCTAGAGGGCGCACTATGCGCCCGGTTTGCCGTATCGGCCGTAATATAATAGGCCGATGCCCCCCCCCCCCCCCCCCCCCCCCCCCCGGGCGACGACGGGGCGGCACGGGCCGGATAGCCCGGTATGGCCCCGCTGTAAGCGACGGGCGACGACGGGGCGGCACGGGCCGGATAGCCGCAGTGATTCAATATCACGTATGGCGCCCGGCCCTGCTGCCGGCTATGCGTGCGTGCGGCCCCAAAGGGGCGCGGCGAGTGACGCAACCCGGCGCTAACGGATGGGCCTAACTCTGCGTTCACAAGTGACGTCACTCGGCGCTAACGGATGGGCCTAACTCTGCGTTCACAAGTGACGTCACTCTGCGCTAACGGATGGGCCTAACTCTGCGTTCACAAGTGACGTCACTCGGCGCTAACGGATGGGCCTAACTCTGCGTTCACAAGTGACGTCACTCGGCGCTAACGGATGGGTCTCACTCTGCATTCACAAGTGACGTCACTCGGCGCTAACGGATGGGCCTAACTCTGCGTTCACAAGTGACGTCACTCGTGGATGGGCCTGCGACGCACCGAAGTGGCGTCGGCAGTGCCGTCCTGGAGAAAGAGCGGCCCGAGGTGATATAATGGGTTATGCAGCGGCAAAGTTTCAACCAAGTCACCCCCCCCCCCCCCCTCCAAATCTGTGCCGGTGCAAAGTTTGCGGCATATTGCGCGTAAGCCATGAGCCTGCTTGTCTCTGCTGCATCCAGCACCTGCGGACCCATGCGGACCTGCGGTGCGGTAGCTGCAGCGGCACTGGTCCGGCAAAGTTAAGGTGGACGGCCAATGGCAGAGACGTATTAGTCCGGACACACCGCTGCTGCAAGACGGCGCCAAGGCATCCCGGATTAGTAACAAAAAAATATAAATATAAAAATCTGGTAATTAGTATCAAAGGCGGTCTGCAAATTTCAACCCAACGCGTGTGAAAAGCTAACAAACAAACTCCACCCTAACCGACATTTTTTCTCTCTCATTTTGAACGACGCTGCAGGGATCTCTGTTCAATTTTTCCCGAAACCGAGTTGTCCGAACACGGCCGCTGTTCTAGCCGAGCCCCGCGCCGAGCTTTCGGTTCAAGTATGAGGAAAAAAGCGAGCAGCGTCGGGGCGTGCCGAGAGATAGGAGGCCGCTGCGGCGGCACGTCGGGAGCAGCTGCCGGCGCGACGGGCTGCTGAAATTTTCATAGCCCGAGTGGTCGGGGGGGCGGGCGAGCGGGCCGGGGGCTGCCGGGGAGCGCGGCCTCGACGGGGGACCGGCTCGTCGGGGGACGCTGTACGCGGGACACGGGTTCTCCCGGTGCAGGGCCGCGGTCCAATATCAGCCTCCTCAGATCCCCGCCGGCACGGGCCGCCCCCCGCCGCCCCCCGCCGCCCCCGCCGGCCCCGCTCCTGTCGCCCTGCTGTCGTCTTTGGGCTGACGTTAAGGCCCTCCTCCACGGATGTGCCGCAGCCGCCGTCGCCTCACCCTTTCGCATGGAAATAAAGCCTTTCTCCCTCTCGACAATTTTATTACAGCAGCGAGAATATATCGAGTCACCGGGGGAGGGGTGGGGGTTGGGGGTGGGGGGCGAATACCACTGACGCCGGTGTTCGAACCCGCGGCAACCAGCAGAGGTGCGCGGGGCGTATAAGATACAATTAGCAAAAGCCTTGGCGGTTTTCATTTTTCTGCGGCTGGGCAGTGTGGCCTCCAACGGCAGCCCCCGACGGCGTCCCCCACTCCCCCGACGACGGGGGTCGGCCCAGCACGCCCGAACGGAGAAAATTGCTTAAATCCGGCGCCGTCTTCGCGCAGTAGGCTAATACAGGGGTGTAAACTTGCTCCGTGTGGATCCTGGCGGATCCCTCCCCTACAACGCCTCCGCAACCAAGTCCACTAAATTTGGCCGTAGCACTTCCAGCGGGCCGGAGGCCGGAGCGGCCGGGAGCTGCCCGGGGCGGTGTGGCGAGCCTCAAGGTGTAGCGAGGGGCTTAGGGCTCGATCCCCGGCTAACATACACCGCCGAGGGCCGGGAGGGGCCGGGCCGGGGGGGGGGGGGGGGGGGGGGGCGGGCTGGGAGGGCCGGGCCAACCAGCAGATCGCCTGCCCTTTTTTCACTCCCCCCCCCCCTCAGCCCACCCTCCTTTCCTTGCCTGACACGGCCAAACGCACAAGAAAAGCCTGCTAAGATTATCAAGTTGCACACCCTTCCCCCTCCTTCCCCCCTCCCCCGGATCTGGTCGGGAGAGCCTCTTGCAGTACTGCGGTGAGGAGATCCCCAGACAGCGGGGAACTAACCTGCATAGACCACACGGCCAAAAAAAAAACAACAAAAAAAAACACATAAAACAAAAACAGCTTTCAATGCCGGGTTCGAATCCCACGTCACAACTGTTTCATTACCTATTAAGCATTCCTCTGGCTCGACGCTGGACCGTGGATAGCGGGATAATTGGCGTGGCGGACTGAGCAGACAATGAGCCGGCAGGGTAATTAAATGATAGTCATGACGAACAATCGTGCCGTTTACGATTGACGGTCGGGACTGCATTCAATCCCGCGAGGAGGCGAAAGAAGGGGGAGGGGATGTAATTCTTTTTAATTTCATTTTCATTCTCCTAGCAGACCCCGCGCGCTGTTGGTTTGTGCCTTTTCGACTTATTGGGAGTAAAAGCTAGCTGACACCTCAAACTAATTAAGTTTTGATTTTTAGCTTTAATGTTAGTGTTTTGAGGTATCATCTGCTAAAAAATAAACATTTAAAATTGCTACGCTGACGTCCACGTCCACTCTGCGGCAGGTCAGTGTTATTATAGCGCTCGGCTAGCGGCAATGAGGATCTGCAGGATAATACGCAGACAGACAGACAGGCAGACAGACAGGCAGACAGACAGGCAGACAGACGGACAAGCAGAGCAGACGGGGCAGGAATGACAGCCGCGAGCGTAGGAAAGTGAAGGTGTGCCGACACCGACGTCAATCTCCGGGCTGCACCGGTTTACTCTAGCCACCTGCTGCGTGAGGAGGCGGTGTGTGATGTGATGCACAAGGAGGAGGGGGAAGGGGAGGGGGCAGGGAGGGGGCGAGGGGAGGGGGCAGGGAGGGGGCCGAGGGGAGGGGGCAAGGACGGGGCTGAGGGGAGGGGGAAGCTGCCCTCAAGGGGGCGATTTGCCGCGATTGTTTATGCGTGCAGTGGCAGTATAATGTTATGATCTGCAGTGCAGCAAAGTACGCAGCGGGGACAGAAGGTGGTGCGAGAGTGAGCGAGAGAGAGAGAGAGGGGGGGGGGGGGGGCAGGGAGAGAGAGAGAAAGGACGGGGTGCGGCAGGGCGTTGGCCGGCGGCGGCCGGCGGGCTAGCCCGCCCGACCGGCTTGCCGACCTGCTCAAAAAGACAGAAATAGGGAGGGGGGAGAGAGAGAGAGAGAGAGAGAGAGAGAGAGAGAGAGAGAGAGAGAGAGAGAGAGAGAGAGAGAGAGAGAGAGAGAGAGAGAGAGAGAGAGAGAGAGAGAGAGAGAGAGAGAGAGAGAGAGAGAGAGAGAGAGAGAGAGAGAGAGAGAGAGAGAGAGAGAGAGAGAGAGAGAGAGAGAGAGAGAGAGAGAGAGAGAGAGAGAGAGAGAGAGAGAGAGAGAGAGAGAGAGAGAGAGAGAGAGAGAGAGAGAGGACCGAGTGCAGAGGGCTCAACTGGGATCCAGTTTTAAGTCTCTTGCGCTCCCCGTGCACCCGACTGTGCAGGCAGCGTCAGCAGCAGCCGGGGGTCCGGCCGGTTGCAGCCAAGGGCCCCGCCTGATCCGCTGGGTCCTGTCTGGTCCAGCCCGGACCCCGCACGCCCCGCCCCGCACCGCCCAGCCGCAGCCGCCACACTTGCCACATAACACGAATTAATTTCCCATTTTTCGTCGTATTTTCTCTGCAATTCAACCGCATAAGTATCTGAGTATTTTTTATTTGTTTTTTTTTTTGTTTTGCAAAATGATCTCCGAGAACACGAAGATCATCCTTATCATCATGGGTGTGTGGAGTAGGGCCGCTCGACTCGCCCTCGCCAGGTGACGCCAAGGCTCCACTGACACCTTCACATTCCCTGTAGTACAGCCCCCGTTCCTGCTGTCGCGGCGAATTCCCCGCGCTCGCTCCCGCCTGCTCTGCTCCGACCTCCGTTTCCCGCTGCTGAAATATACACACACGCACATTTTCCGACAGCGGCGCGGCCGGAGCAGCCGATTCTAATGTCATCGGATATTGCCCCCCCCCCCCTCCCCCATCCTCCCCTCCATTCCTCTCCCTCCCACCCCTTACAACTTATCGCCTTTCCTAAGGTACGCGATCACGTGATAAATGACAATCCTTTCCCGACAGGGGAGGGGAAAGGACAGAGAGAGAAAGAGAGAGAGAGAGACACACACACATAGACGTGGTCCTGCTGGTTCGAGGGAGGGGGCGAAAAGCCGAAAACCCGTTCTCCACAAGGTGATGGTGCTATTAGAGATAGAGGGGGGAGGGAGAGAGAGAGAGAGAGAGAGAGAGAGAGAGAGAGAGAGAGAGAGAGAGAGAGAGAGAGAGAGAGAGAGAGAGAGAGAGAGAGAGAGAGAGAGAGAGAGAGAGAGAGAGAGAGAGAGAGAGAGAGAGAGAGAGAGAGAGAGAGAGAGAGAGAGAGAGAGAGAGACTCTGGTGTTGGGAGCCGCACGATTATGTCGGAAATCTCTATTTCAGGCCGTTCGCTTCCACCCCCGGCCCGCGGCTCCGCTGTGTAACAAACGACACAGATGAGGCAATCGGGTGCCGCAATGGCCCGTTGAGAACGCTACCATAACCCATATATTTTACATAGCTCCTCGATCTGTGCCACTACTGCCGTTTGCCGTTGTTATTGAGGCCTCGCGGAGCACAACACACACACACACGCTTTTGCACTTTCGGTACGCACTGTGGACTGCATCACAAATATACATAGCGAGGAAAAAGACAAAACTTTTGAGAACAGATAGGCACTTACTCGAACTCGGAACTCCATCCGGTTCCGGGCAGCGTCCTTGCATGCTGACCACGACGGTACCACCGGATCGTAGCGGAACCCAGCGTTCAACGCAGTGCGCTACTACACGCGGCGAGTGATAAACGCTGTGCCCTGGCCGTGGCCCTGCAGGCCCTGCCCGGGGGGGCCGCCGCTGCAGATGCCGCAACACGCCACGCCCAAGGGGATGGAGAGGAGGGGGGGGGGGGAGGGGAAGGGGAGGGGAGGTGGAGCAGTGCGGCAGGTGGGCAGGTGGGTCGGGGCCGCAGGGGTGATTGATTCATTGAGGCGAAAGAAAGGTTAGGACCTCTCTTCGCCCCCCCCCCCCCCTTTGGCACGGACAGACGCATCTGCGGGGGACGGCTCGGACGCGGTCGGGGGAAGGAGGCAGGCAGGTGTTCGGCAAGGGAAGCAGGAGCGTTCGGTCAAACGAGCGCGGATTGTGGCTGGTTAGAAGTGCCCCGGTTCGACTCCCGGGCTGGGTAGCACACAATAATTTTTTTTTTTTTACGGGGTCTGTGGGAAGCCGTGCAGATCACCAGCGATAGTGATTCCTCTGAGTGCGCGCGCTGCTGCAGTCAAGGTCAGCAGCGTGTGCGGTAAGTGCGCTCCGATCATTACTTTGGAGGGGACGGCCGTCGCCGGCCACCTGAGCCCCCCGTCGTCCCCCCCCCCCCCCTGCCAAATTGTGTTCGTGGCCGGTGCGGGCGCCGGTGCTCGCGAACTGGACTGTCTTCTGCTCCCCCCGCACTACCGTGCACATGTGCACCGGGACCGTATCTCGTGTGTGTGTGTGTGTGTGTGTGTGTGTGTGTGTGTGTGTGTGTGTGTGTATGCGGAGGCGGAGAGGGCCAGCGGCCAGCTCCCAGTGGGGTGGAAAAACAAATGAAAAGACTCGTCCCTGCGCCGCGTCCGACGATGGAAGGTAATCGGCGCTCGGGGACCGGCGATCCGAAGAGAGGACCCCGCCGAGGAGAGGACCCCGCCGAGGTACGGGGTTTTTGCCGAAGTAAAAAAAAAAAAAAAAAATTCAATTGTCCTTTTGCCCTTTCATTATTTGTATGTGGCCCCCTCTCACCGACTTGGGGGCACACCAGCCCTATAGGGTGCCCCACCGCTCCAACGCGGCAACGGCTTGCCACAACTCGGACCCTACCGTTAACGCAGTACCTATACTCGGAGCACTTTAGTACTTCAACCGGAGTTCGAGTACTCTGTAAAAACATTTATCGTCATTTTACTACAATCCTCTGGCTAATCTAAAAAACGAATAAGTCGTCACAGACCAAGTGACGAATAACTCGTCACCGGTTTTTTTTTTGCAGAAACCGCTAGAAAAGTGTGTCTTCTTGAAGTTTGATTCAATGTGACGAATTATTAACCCTACGAATAAGTCGTCACGTGACGAATAAACGTCGTAAAGTGACGACATATTCAGGTGATCAGTGAATCGTCACAGCTTTTCTCGTCATATGACGAAAAATATTTACAGTGAAGTAAAAGGTGATAACACCACAGGTGACTGATTCTGCTTCGCCTATTGGCTCGCTCCGCGAATTACCGCTTCCTCTTGGTGTTCAAGGTTTGTGCTCGGGCGTTCTGTTGGCTACTCCGTGTGGGCCCCGTGTGCGCGTGCGCCGTGGGTGACCGTAAAGCGGAGGCGGTGGTGGGGGTGGCGCTGGGGGCGGCGCTGGGGGCGGCAGCAGCAGAGCAAGAGGCGTGTCAGCGCAGCAGTACCAACAATGCTCGTAAAAATAATTAAGTAGGCTTCTTCGCCACTCTACAATGCCTCTCCACGCAGCATTCCCTCGTGGGACCCCTGGAAGGAGGTCACTTGGTTTAGAGAGGGAGGAAGTGCGCAGGGGGGGGGAGGGGGGCGTTGTTCTGGCCGAGTACAGAACACAGCCTCATCCCCGGCGTGTTGGCAGTTCGCATACGCACGTCACGTTGACACACCGACTCTAGCCAGCCCTGCGGCACTGCGAACTAACGGCACCCTGTACGTTCTAATACGCGCACACACACACACACACACACACACAAACGCGCGCGCGCGCGCACACACACTCAGAGGTCCCAGCGGTCATAGCAGCGAGCGACGGCAGCCGCTGGGCGTCGCGCGGGTCTCTGGTCCCCGTTAGCCGCCAGCCCCGACGCCCCCACCCCCGGCCCGCCCCCGGCCCGCCCCCGCGACCCCGGCCCGCGCCCCGCTCCCAGCGGGCCACAACGAGGTCTCCGCAGAGGCACAAATAATAAATGAGGTGTGGAAGGTGGCCGTGCCGTGGCCGTGCCGTGGCCGTGCCGTGGCCGTGCCGTGGCCGTGCCGTGGCCGTGCCGTGGCCGTGCCGTGGCCGTGCCGTGGCCGTGCCGTGGCCGTGCCGTGGCCGTGCCGTGGTCCTGACGCCCACATGCCTGGGCTACGCCTGGCTACGCATGCTGAGACGGCCCCGGCCCGGGCGACTAGCACCCGAGGGGCACATCAGTCCTGAAAATATTTTTTCCAGATCGAACAGACCATTCGCCCGTCATTTTTGAAATAGCAGTATGAGCAACCAAACATTAAAAACTCAACGGTGTAGTACCATCTTGGTTGGGCGTGACGCCGCGTAGCGTGACGCTTCCTCTCCCACGACTTGCCGACGTCGCAGTTGACCCGTCACAGTCATTAGTAGCCCCGCTAGCGAAATAACGAATGGTGAAAGGAAGGGAAAGGAAGCCGAGGACAAATATTACTATGAATGCCCTGCTTTCACTCTACATAGTTTAATTTGGCAGCTTAAACTTGTAAGAAACTTTCTATTTATATTCTTATCACATTAACTGAAACCCACTTCTATGATCAGACTTATCGTCTGCTCTCTTCTAGTATTCGGAATATTATGGCTAAGAATCTCTGTGAAGTTGCAGATTTGTATAAATCAAAGTGTCGTCCAATATGTTCTTCAATGTTTTTGATATAAATGCAAGTTTGGAATCCTATCAGTGAACACATAAATATGCTCATTAATTGAAGAATAACACAATGTGATTAGTTTTGAAATAAGCAAATACAGAAAGAGAAGCAAATCAAAATTCTGAATAGAAATTAATGTCTGTCGATGAACTACACATATGAGCCTGTTTAATTCTTTAAAGGACTGACAATCATCTTTGAAGCTCTGTGAGCGTAGCAGAGAAGGTTCCCTTGATTGCATCTTGAGCGCTCTATCCGGCTCTGATTAATTCTTCAAGTTAGTTGAGTAACCCATACACTATAGAAGTATCCCATAAGAAATAGTTTAATAGTAATAATAGTAAGAGTTTAATAAAGAAGTCTAGAATGGAGCAAATTGTTCTGCTTGCTTAATTCACTTAAATGGGTATTTGTTTTGAGTGTGATTTATTTGGTTTCTTTTCTGTTCAGTCTGTTTTCTGTTTCAGGTCTAAAGGAGAAGCTGCTATTATTTCTGTGAGTTTAAACATGTTGTAATACAATCTGAGTCAAAAAGACTCATTTCTCATGTACGTACCCTGTCCTGTGGATGGAAAATAAAATTGAAGTGAAGTGTAAATTTGAGTACTTGACTTGTCTTCCTTTCCATCAGAACTAAAATGAAAACGCAACCAATAAATGACAAAACCAAACAAAAAGTAAATAGAGTTGTCTTTATTTATGCTAAAGACTCCATGGGAATAATAAAACACAATAAAAGGATTATGATGATCCATTAAGTTAACTACCTAAAGGTACAAGAAAATAGGATTTTTTTTAAAAGTCAGTCAGTACCATGAGATCTCACTCTTTGAGTCAAAAGCTAATGATTAGTATGCAGACTAGGTCACTAAGACTAGGTCACTTCTAAAAATGAGATCTTACTATTTTGATCACATGTGAGTGCTACAGACTTATACATAAGGTATAGAGAAAATATATTAAAGAAACAATACTGATAGTCAATCACAAACAGACTATATGAAAGTAAGGACAAACCCATCTCTGAATTCTTGCCCGTTTTTTTGGTGCTCACAGCACAACTAGAGAGATAATAATAAAATCAATAAAAATTCTTAGATATGGTATCACAATATCAGAGCTAATGCAATCAAACTTACAAAATTCCAAACCAAAAACATAATTTGTCCTTTCTTAAGGGAAACAGTAAAACTATAGAGATCAAAAGAGATAAAATTATATTATATTCCTTCCAAAGTAATGCAGTCAAACTTAATAATTTTACACCAAAAATATGATTCTAGAGGAAACCTGTCTCAAACAACAGATCTCTTTGCTCTGATTGCTGACAATAAAACTACTGAGAAAGATACAATTTCTTAGTTAGTAAAGGAACATCACTCAGAACTAATAATAAAGAAACCACAGTATGTAATCACAGAGATGTACATTATACAATAACGCTTCACTTCAGTAGTACGTAGCATCACATTTCTCAGAAACAAGTAATAACAAAAACAAAACTTACTTAGGTACTAAATCAATGGTAATATCAATGGTTACAAAGTAGTCACTCACTAACTTTAACCAACATAAAACTCATCTGCCCTGGTTGTAGAACCTTCAGATTTTGATAAAAATCAACGTATTGGCGAGGCACAATACCTTTCTCACATAATTTCAGTAGATCGTCCCTCTTCAGTTTTGTAATGGGCAGAGGTCCTTTGCAAGCTTCTTTTGGAGAGTAAGTGAGTAAATTCACTGGGCGACCTGCATCCTTGGACTTCACTGAAATTGTTGTATGTTCACCATCACTTAAATCATACTTAACATTGATTGCCCACGGTGAATTATTGTGAGCAACCACAGCTTCGGTTACATCATTCCACCTGGCACCTGCAGGCCATGTAAGGTACTTGTCCGTAATAGTATGATAGTCTTTGATTTGTGCTGTGGAGATGCAGTTTACTTCATATGGTTTGCCAGTAACTTTGGCAGAAGCCATGATTTTGGACCAGTCTTCTGGTACATAAAGATTCTTGTTTCTGCACTCAGCCTCAATTCTTGCATGCATACCATCTGCTGCATTTTGGGTGTGACCTTTAACAAGGTAACGATGAATGATAGTCACCCCAAATTGTGCAGAGGCTAACAGATACATGGCATACAAGTGCCTGTTTTTATTTTGAGCAGCGCAATTATCTGACCAAAAAATTATTGTCTTCTTTCCCTCTTCAGCTTTTTTCTTTATAAAGCTAAAAACATAGGAAGCAATTTCATTTGCTCCTTTGTTGCCCACAGTCCCATCCCATGTGTAGCAGTGGCCTTGACCTGAACTCACATCAAAGATGGTGAAGTTAAACACCGACAGTTTCCTGCTGTAGTAAGCACCACTAGCATTTGTATGAGGAAGGAGAAGGACCTTCTGTAAATCAAAGTGCGCAAGCACCACAGTAGCATCTTTCTCTTTTTCATACTTTGATCTGTCTTCTTTTTCCAAATTGTTGGCAAAATCTTTTTTCAAAATGTGATATTCATAAACTTGCTGCTGTTCTTCAGTGAAGTTGTCACGATTTAGGTCATATTGAACACAATCATCACACAAATCCTTCCTTGGTTTAAAGAAGTTGATACGATGGTTGTTTTTGAAGTCATCTTCATACTGTCTCTTGGTGGCAATTTTTTCTCCGTAATTCTTGTCAATTATCCACTCAGTGTACAATCTGTACATATTTGCTGCACTCTTGACACTAGTTTCCAAATATTCAAAGCTGGTTTCAGCTCTGCAGTAATGGGATTCCACTCTAGGAAATGACGCAATATGATCAGCAATGGATTTGTGTACGTAATCAGGGATCATAACTTCCTTTTTAGCCCCCCGTTTCTCAGGTGAAACCATATTCCTTTTGAGTGCCGTCTTAACCATGAAGTCACTGATTACTAAGGTATTGAGAAACATGGTTTGGCAGACTTTAGCCATCTCACCATCAATTGGTAAGCTGTGTACTCTGGACCTTCTCTTGGATTCATGTTTAATTTTAGGCCGTACAGGAACGTGATCCTTTACACACATTCTGATGTATTTCCATTTTGACTCTTGATCTTTAGTCCGATAGAAATCTTGATGGATACGTTCCCTTTTTTCCTCAGATATTTTGGATGAGCATTTCAGCTTACAATGTTCACCACATGGTTCCTTCATCACTTTTGCGCTCATTGATTTCCCTTTCACAGTAACATAGGCCTGCCCTGAATGAAGAGCTGCCTTACGCTGGTTTTTGGCCCAGTCATCAGGGCACCTCACTCGCTTCTTTCCCTTAGGTGGGGCCTTTTCTCTGTCAACGCGCTTTCTTTCTGGTTGCTGAATTTCTGCTACTATTTCATCTTGCAATAATTGAAACTCTGGTTCGTCTTGCAGTACTGGAGGAGGATATTCTTCAAAAAATATTTCAATGTCATCACCACCTTGCAACACTACTTGTTCTTGTTCAGCTGCAATTTGATTAGGGTCTTCTTGCAGGCCGTTCTGATGTGGTGCGATTTCTGTAACACCATGCAACAATACTGCTTCTGTTTCAGCTGCAACTTGAAGAGACTCGTCTTCCAGTCCATTCAGTTGTGCCCCAATTTTATTACCACCTGAAAGGAATTACGATAAACTGGATTAAAAAACAAGCAGGATAAATAAACGAAAACTTAAAAACTCTCACCAGCCAGTTTAGCTGAAACCCGATCCATATGTTTTATAATAGTTTAAAAGACACAAAGAAATCTACACAAAAGATGAAAAAAAAAATTACCTTTTTCTAGAATGAAAGGGATATCAGCCAAAGATACTGTTTCTCCAGAGGGGTCCACCACAAAATTATTGTTGCCTGGGAGGAAAGAAAACCTATTAGAGTCTTCAACAGATTGATCACTTTAGATGTATGTACAGTGATACTGGAAGCTTCCACTTACTGTCTAAAGAAAGAAGTGTGTTGATATTGGGGTGGGTCAGAATTGAAGACTGTTGGCTGGAGTTATCCACACTCTGTGTTGTCTCATCCACAAAGCCTTCACAGCCTGAAGGAATAACCAGTAAAGGAAAGCCATGTGGTGTGAACCTTGGTGTATGATCCTCAGTGTTCACATCCCTCTCACCATGATCAGCTTTCTTGTCTACAAAAAAAAAAATCACAAGTAAGGTCATTGAACTCAGGACCAGTATGAGGAGGATTCACCATGAACTATTTTACTCAAATTATTCCAAAACTCTGCACAAAAAATCATTATGAAATGTTGTTATACTGTCACTCATTTGTCATTACCTTTTGCTTCTGTGTTTTGAATTTCAACTTGGATTGATTCAGCATCAACAGCACTTGAGCTGGCAACAGAAGTATTGAGCGTTCCAGTCTCTCTTGTTTGCAAGCTCACAATCTCAGAGACTGACTTCACTGCTTCAGAATAATTTTGACCTGTAACAAAAATAATAGTTCTCACTTTTATTTTTAACTTCTTGTACATCACCATACCTATAAGAAAATAAACAAAACTTGCACTCACAGTGTGGAACTTGAGGCAAGCTGACTTCAGTTTGGTTTATCAGAGTGGGTTGTTGTGGGATCAGCATCTCGCCATGATCAACCTTCTCATCTAGAAAAAAAATAACAGAAGTATATTCTGGGATATTTAACAATAGATATTTTAAAACACAACCATAAAAAGTTATTATAAAAAGCTGTTAAAACTGTCACTCATTTGTCATTACCTCTTGCATCTGGGTTTTGAATGTCAACTTGGATTGATTCGGCATCAACAGCACTTGAGCTGGCAACAGAATTATTGAGCGTTCCAGTCTTTGTTTGCAAGCTCACAATCTCAGAGACTGACTTCACTGCTTCAGAATAATTTTGACATGTAACAAAAATAATAGTTCTCACTTTTATTTTTAACTTCTTGTACATCACCATACCTATAAGAAAATAAACAAAACTTGCACTCACAGTGTGGAACTTGAGGCAAGCTAACTTCAGCTTGGTTTATCAGAGTGGGTTGTTGTGGGATCAGCATCTCGCCATGATCAACCTTCTCATCTAGAAAAAAAATAACAGAAGTATATTCTGGGATATTTAACAATAGATATTTTAAAACACAACCATAAAAAGTTATTATAAAAAGCTGTTAAAACTGTCACTCATTTGTCATTACCTCTTGCATCTGGGTTTTGAATGTCAACTTGGATTGATTCGGCATCAACAGCACTTGAGCTGGCAACAGAAGTATTGAGCGTTCCAGTCTTTCTTGTTTGCAAGCTCACAATCTCAGAGACTGACTTCACTGCTTCAGAATAATTTTGACCTGTAACAAAAATAATAGTTCTCACTTTTATTTTTAACTTCTTGTACATCACCATACCTATAAGAAAATAAACAAAACTTGCACTCACAGTGTGGAACTTGAGACAAGCTGACCTCAGTTTGGCTTTTCAGAGAGGTTGGATTGGGTGCTTGCTGGAACAATAGTTGTCTCTTAAAATGTGCTGTAGAACAAAGAATGACAATGTGACATCTGAAAGGTTAAAATAATTATTTCATCACTCTGAGATCAGTTATAAAATTTGAACTTACTAGATTTAGGAACTGAACTGATTTTCCTCTTCTTAATGACTTTGTTTGGTGGAGAACTGTCTAAACATTTGGGAAACAATCAGTTTAGTGAGACAGAAAACTAATCAATAAATGAGATGAATGGTCCTAACTTGTTATTTACATCAGGAACCAGTTTAAATAATGAGGGAGAAAGAAGTAATTGTCAAAGTCAAGCTAAAGGTACAAAGTGAAATAGAAACATCAGCATCACTTACTTTGAGAAGAAATTGTTGATGCTGGAGTAGATGGGGGAAAGAGAGTTGAGGGCCCTCCACTTGGTGACAAGTCTGGCCATGGATACCCTGGAACAAGAGGAAAATTTTCACCCTGGTAAACAATACCAGTAGTAGGGTCAAGGAGACCGGATTAGAAAAACTCACCATGTTTCTGCAGATAGGAGATGTCCGACATGGGTAGAGATCGGGCAGGTGAAGTTGCAGCTGGTGATGGTTCAATACGGTCCAAATTATGTGGTGCATGTTTGGCAGAGTTAGCTGAAAACAACAAAAAACTTTAGATACTTCATATTTTAGAACTGTCTCGTGCGGCTAGGTAAACAAAATTTGTTGTTCTGTGTGAAAACTGTGAGGTCAGACTTCCCCTTCCCACACGGCAAACAGTTTGTACACTCCAGTGTGATAAATGATAATAGCAAATAGCAGCCCTGCGCCAGGGAGCAGGCAGCAGGCTGCGGAGGGGGAAATATACAGCGAAAGTAATGACACAGTCCCCAAAGGATACCATTCATGTTTGCTGTCATTTTTGTATTTTTTCTTGCCTTCCGACCAGCGTCGTCAACCTCACCAAAGTGATCCATCGCGTAATGCAGTGCTGGAGAGCAATAATATTCTTTGTCTCTCTCTCTCTCTCTCTCTCTCTCTCTCTCTCTCTCTCTCTCTCTCTCTCTCTCTCTCTCTCTCTCTCTCTCTCTCTCTCTCTCTCTCGCTCGCTCGCTGCCCTCGCCTTGTATCTCTCAACAGCTCCACTGTTCGCGCAGTTAGACAGCGGCAAGTGACATTGTGTCGGATCGCGCGGGGAACTGCTCTGCGGAACTGCTTGTGGGGGGCAGTGCAGCGGAAAAGTGCATGCGGGTTTCATGTGTGCCCTCTGCGAATGTGTGTGTGTGTGTGTGTGCGCGCGCGCGCGTGCATGGAGCCACGGTTTGGCCTTGCGCCAGCCGCATCCAGTCCGAAACGCCTCGGTGGTGGTGGTGGGGGCGTCGTCTGCTGAGGTAAAAAAGTCAGCGAGAAGGCGTCCCCCTCCCTCCCCCCTCCCCCCTCCGTCCTTGCACCACCACCGACTGTCTCTCTCGCACACACCGGCGGATGCGTGTGTCCAAGCCGTGCGCATGCCGCCCACACCCCAACGCCCTCTGTCGTTATTTCGTTACGTTACTTCTTTTTTTCTCTTCCAGTCACGCGCGCATTTTAAACAGGCTTTAAGTTTCGCGGGCTCGTACATTATTTTTCATCAAGCGGCGGGAGGACGCTGCCGCGCCCACCTCTGAGGTTGCAGAGCAAAACAAGAATAAAAACGGAAAGAAAAAAAAAAGCAGGACTAAAATAAAAGGAAATGCAGAAGCTTTTTTATTCTCCCTCATGACAATACACAACAGCACAAATTTCCTTCGATCTTCCTTTTAAAAAAAGTTTTTAAAAACGGGAAAAGAAATGAAAAATAGCTAACTGGTAGAAATAAAACGGTGGTTGTGCTGACCTGCGCCGCCACGTGGCCCTTGCGCAGCCGGGGCAGGTCCGTGTGTGACCAGCTGGAGGTGCCCCAGGGGGCCACCTGCCGGAGGTCGCTGCTGAACCGGAAGTTGTGGAGCTTGTTGTGCACGTACTGCCGGATGTTCCAGGGAAGGTCGTTGTGCCTGCGAGAGTGAGAGTGAACAAGTGAAAGTGACAGCAGAAAGGGAGACTAGAAGAAAAAGCAACGGAAATTGCCAAAAAAATGAATTGTTGGAAAACACTTTTTTCTTTTCGTGTGAATTTCCCGTGTTCTATTTTGAGGGCGAAGACGCGGCGATATTTTTGCTCGGTATGAAATCAATGAGCGCCGCTCGGCGTGGGGGCGTGGAGGTCCCCCCCCCTCACCCCCACCCCTCCCCCACCCCTTCTCAAGTCCCTTCTCCCCCCGGTGCGGAGGGATCGTGCCGGATTTGGCTCGTTTATCTGGGGGGCTTCGCGCATTGCATCGGGATGGGCCCCGTGGGGCCAAGAGGCAAGTCCGGGCCTAAGAGGTCACACGCATACACGCACACACACGCACACACACGCACGCACGCACGCACGCACACGCAGTGGGCCGAGACGGGGGCAAGAAGGGAGAGGCAGCGGGCAGCGTTACATGCAGACCCATCTGGGACTCTGTGCCGCAGCGCTCAGTTAAACCGGCATCGTCCTGGAGCCCCCGCGGACTCCCGACACGAACATTTTAATCACGGATAAGGAAGGAAAAACTAACAGGGACAAAATGGGGGGGAAAAGAAAAAAGAAAAACTCCACGTACCCGTCGATGAGCGGCGTCTCCCGCAGCAGGCGGGCCGCCATCTCCAGTCGCTCCTCCAGGGAGGCCCCCGCCTGGATGCGCATCGCGATGGGGACGCCGATGCCCGTGGCGGCCGCCAGCAGCAGCAGCACCATGATGAACAGCCGGTGCTTGGAGGTCAGCGAGAACACTGGCGGACAAAACGGGAAGAGGGATTAAGTTTGTGAACAGAGGAGGGGCAGCGAGCCCCGTGCTGCTGGCCGGGCCTGGACCAGCCTGCTGTGTGTGTGTATTTTCCAGCGATTGTGTTTCTCTTTGGGGTTCGAACTCCGTTTCCGGCCTTCGCCTCCACATCCTCCTCCTCCTCCTCCTCCTCCTCCTCCTCCTCCTCCTCCTCCTCCTCCTCCTCCTTCCCGTCTACGCTTGGATGGACCATGACTGGAGGCCAGCAGAATGGAATGGTCGGGGAAGGGCACACACACACACACACACACACACACACACACACACACACACACACACAAACACAAGGGAGGGAGAAATCCAGAGGAGGAAGCAATTGGCCGGAAGTCGGATGGGCCAGCGCAGGCAGCGAGACAAACCCCTCCCCCAACACACAAAGTTTTTGTGCGGTCTGTGGGGACAGCAAGGAAAACAGGCCGCAGTATGTGTTATGAATGAGGGTTGGCCTGGACGCAGGGGGTGGTCATCACAGCCCGCCCCCGCCTGACCCGCCGTCACCGGGATTCGAACCCGCGACCAGAGCACGCCACTTACTCATCTCACGCATTTGCGATTAGAAAAAGATCATGCGTGACCCCATTTTTTAAATTCCCGAGTCTCACTCCGGTATCAAATCTTACATGTATTGGCGGGCTCAAAGGGTCTGGGTCAGCTCCGACCTCCGACTTCAGATAATTTGTTTTCCGCAGGGATTGATCCTAAATTGGTACTAAATGCTGACGGCCATTTCGACACGAGCGCCGTCGCTACTCAGCCATTCCCATCGGCACGAGCTGGGCGTTCTCCAGTTATTGACCAGTCCGGCCTAGTGTCTAGTGTCCGGTGTCCGGCATAGGGGTCCGCTGTCCGGTGTCCGGCATAGGGGTCCGCTGTCCGGCATTCGGGTCGGCGTTGCCGGCCGAGGGCCTGTTCTGTTCTGCCTAGCGTGGGGTTGTGCTGCCCGGGGGCTGACGGGGGCTGACGGCACTGTGAGGTTGATGGCGGGGGGCACACTGCATACACCTCCCCCGTCCGGGCGAGGGGGGGGGGGCGGGGGAGGCACAGCGCCGCGGAGCGTAGAGCCCCTAATTAATTATTTAGCAAGGCGTATGACCCGGCGTTGGCGCGGACCCACGGCGGGACGCGCGACAAAACAGCCAGCGTGCGCCGCAACACAAAATCCCGCCACGCGCCACGGGCGCCATACGAACACACGGCCATTCATGAATCGTGAATAAAGCGACACGCGCCGCTCGGATTGCGGCTATACTCCCGTGCCCCGAAAGCAATAATAATTTTTTTTTTTTAAATCAATTAACAGTTTTTTAATTTTTAAACAAGATTGAATGTTTTTGATTCTCCCTCGCTGTTTCATAATTTACACCTGGAGTGGAGAGGTGAAGTGACGTGTGTGTGTGTGTGTGTGTGTGTGTGTGTGTGTATGTGTGTGTGTGTGTGTGTGTGTGTGTGTGTGTGTGTGTGAATGAGAGTGTGTGAGCGGTTACCCGTCCAAACATAATCGCGATGAGAGCCGAGCAGCCAATGTTGTTCCTCGGCCCGCTGCGCACCGCTGCGGCAGCTCTGGCCGGATACCGCAGTGTTTGCACAGCGGCTTTGGACGGCACCGCTGTTGCGGCTGCGGTTGCGCGGCACGGCGGCAGCTACAACACCTCCCAGTATCGGGGCTTCACGTCGCTCCTCGTGTATCGGACGGGCCGGCGGCGGCGGTGGCAGCGGTAGAGGCAGTCGTCATCAGCATGGCGCAGTACTACCGCCCCCGGCACTACATTCCCAGACGCTGGGACCCGCCATGTTTCTCTGTTTGCCCCGCACATCGCCGTCGGCATGCCGTCGGTCAGTGGTCGGCGCTGCACACGCGGCGGGCGGCCGGACCAGCTCAGGCATTCAAAATGTTTTTTTGTGCCACCGCCGCCACCCGCGGACATTTCCTAATGACCGCGCGGGGGAGATGCTTGAACGGGACTTCGACAGGGCGGTGGCGTCTGCCGTGCGCTTCAGGGAAAAGTGGGAAATAAGCTCGGGAAGCGCGCCCGTAGGCAGCGGATTACATTTCATTTCTCGCTTCGCATCGCTTTCCTTGACAGCGGTTTTTTTTCTCTCTCTCTCTCTCTTTTTATTTTTTAAAGGAAGACGGATGCTTGGATAGCACCGCAAAGCAAACCGGTGACGGTCGGAAGGGAAAGGTAAGACAATACGGCCTCGGGGGCTGATTTCCGGATGCGTCGTCGTCTTTAGGGCTCCGGAGAAGCAGCAGAGAGGGAAAGGAGGAGAAGAAAGAGAAGACACAAAAAAAAAAAATTCCAGCGCTTACAGTACTGAGTCGCCCTCGTTAACTGAACGATGACTGTTAATAATAAATTGTTAATCACAAATTGCAAATTTAAATTTAGAAAAAAATAAAAGGGAAAACGGAAAGCTCGAACATTCGAACCGGCGACCCGCCACATGGTGAACCGGTCTATTAGACATAGCTCCGCCCATTTTCGTCGCGCCATCTAGCGATAGTGAAATGAAACTGAATGCAGAATGTGGCAACAACGACACTTGCTCTGAGGGAGAAAAATAACAAAAAGTAGAATAGTCGATGCAGAGAGCTCCTCGCTCCGCTCGGGCTCAATAAAAAACCTAATAGTCGATGCAGAGAGCTCCTCGCTCCGCTCGGGCTAAAAAAAAAAAATCAACCACAACGGCACCTGGGCCCGGGCTGTTGCCGCCTGCGAACTGGTGCGTAGGCAAGCCCGCCGGACAGTAATGCGTGACGGGCGTGCCTACCCCCACGGCGCTCTCGGCTGGCTGTTGAGCACGGGTGTGAAGATGGAGAAGAAGGAGAAAGAGAAGGGGACGAGGAAGCTGGGTCTGCCCTGGGGAGAGACGCACTGCGACTGTGACCGCTGGAGCCGCTGGATTCTTCATCCGTGAAATGTCCGCACTCCGGCGCCGCAGGGGCTCCAGGCTCCAGCAGGTAAACGGAAATCGTCTCTGCAATTTTGTTTTGTTTTTCCTGGAATTTTTTAAATATGCATTTTTAAAGGTTGAAGGTTTTTAGACGGTGCGTGATTTGATTGTTTAAATCCGTATTCGAATTCTCTGCTCTGCCTGAGTGTGACCCCCACGACCTCGGAACAACGTCCCGGACGGCACCCCGGCACCCCGTCACGGGCGCCGCGAGACTCATCACTCACACGCCCAATCACCGAGGGGCGGGGGAGGGAGGGGTAGGGATGGGGGGGGGGGGGGTGATTAACCCTTTCGGTCTCAGCGTCCCCCGCGGCCTGCTGCCGCCTCCACGCCGACTCACGTGGCACGGGGGACACGGAAGCATCGGCGTAGGAATGTGACGCGAGCGGGTTACTTTTCGCACTGTCGCGGTCGCTTAGTGAATCGCTCCGCTGAGCCCCGGCTGGCTGAGCCCGGGCGCAGTCCCCGTCAGCCGACGCCAAATAAGACAACCTCCTTAATTTCACGACGCAGGCAGCGGCCGGCCCCGCCCCGGGCCCTAAGCCGTGCCAAAGCTCCCTCGGCCGGACCACACGGGCGGCTCGGCCGAAATAAGATTGCAGAAATTATGCAATAAAGACCCCGAGCGCCCCGTGCAATAAAGGAGAGGGGGAGGGGAGGGGAAGGAGCCTCGGGGAGCACAAGGCGAATGTAACCGTGGCTTTTATTCTTTACGACTTTGCGGGTTTTTTCTCTCACCCCGCCGCCTGCGTACACCAGCGATGGCGTCGGTGCTGCAGGTGCAGCAGAGTATTTCACCGCATGGTGATAAAAAAAAATTCAAAATTGAATGGAAACTTTGTCACTAATTTAGGATTTGGGGTCAGAGTTAGACTCAGCTTGGCGTCGGGGATTCGAAGACGGGGTCACACGACCTTTTCTGATAGGAGATTCAGGCAATTAGCGGTGGGCCTAATCCAACGCACATTTCCCATCAGAATGTATGTCGTTCTCGCCCACATTAAGGCGCTGATGACGCCAGATTGCACCGCCTTAGGCCCTGCAGGCCGGGCGCCTTCTGACCGCGTGCCGGGGCGTCGCTGGCGCCGGGGGTGAGGTGCAAAGTTTGATTAATCTGTTGTGGATGTGGCGGGCTGCCTCCGACGCAGCGGAGAGAGAGAGAGAGAGAGAGAGAGAGAGAGAGAGAGAGAGAGAGAGAGAGAGAGACAGGGGGAGGCGCAGGCAGAGAGAGTGAGACAGCGAGTGAGACGCCCCCGCGCCGTGCCGAGCCGTGCCGGGCGCCCCGTTCAGGCTATTGATAGTGCCTTTACCTTCACACATGCTCCAACCCCGACCACAGCCAACTTGTGCGCGCGCGCGAAACCTCAGCTTAGCTCCGCCAACTGCCTCAGCTCCCCATTCCTCACACCTCCAATATCACCGTTCCCTCCGGCCCCCTCCGCGCCGTGGTGCTCCGTCTTGCATTCGCGCTTAGTATTCCCCCCCCCCCCCCCAACCGCCCACATAGCGAGAGAATTAGTAACAGTTCCCCGACAGTCGCGGCCCGCATTACCTATAGCTCATCCTCGCGGGCCGCTGCTGTAAGCCGGCAATCGCGAACCCGAATTAATTAATTAATCTCATTGAGCGGTGAGCTCAGTGCCTCTGGAATTTAAAAATTCCAGATCCCAGATGACAATTTCCATATTCCCAGATTCCAGATGATCATTTCCAGATTCGAGATGATCGTTTTCCAGGTTCCAGATGATCATTACAGGATTTCCAGATTGCAGAGGATGATCACCGGATTTCTGGATTCAAGATTATAATTTCCAATGTTACTTTTCGCGTCACCGCGTGCTGTGAGTTCTGACGACCTCCTACCACCTTGCGGAGCCCGAGAAGCCCTCCCTCCTGCCCGACCAGACACATTTATCATTTTCAGCAAAACGTTATTGTAAGCGGGTGCGGGCTTCAAACTAGACGAGCAGAGAGAGAGAGAGGGAGAGGGGAGAAGGGCAGGGGGAGTGTGCGAAAGACAGAGATGAACGCTCTCGCGGGTAATCGTCGTGGGGCCGAGGGGCGAGGAGGGGGCAGGATCGTGCGGAATCGAAAGTAGCAACTGCCGCGATCATAACTCCCCTTCCTTTCCTTCCTGCTGCCTACAGCCTGAGCCGTCGTCACTCTCCAGGGGAGAAAGAAGACGGGGAAAAAAGGGAAAAAGGAAAGCGAAAAGAAAAGGCGTAGCGGAAGAAAATCTCTGGAAGCAGGCGGCGCACGGCACGTTTGGCTGGCGTCGCTATAAAATCATTTATACTTTTTCACACCCCGTTGGCGCACGACTGACTCCGCAGGGGGTCCACGGGGGGTCCGCGGGGGGTCCGCGAGGGTGCTGGAGGAATTACAGCGGCTCACGCGCCCATTGGAGGATTCCTCCAGCCGCGCGGTTCCAGCGGTGTCCGGGAGTGAGAGAGAAAAAAAATCAGCGGGATCAAAGGGGGGAGGAAGAAAGAAAAGGCAGATAGGGGACCAGCAACAAGGAAATGACGGATTCGTCTCTCGTTTCACGGTGGTTTGCCAGGCGGCGCTGTGGCGGTGGTGATGAGTTTCGGGTGACCGCTTAGAGAGGCGGAGACGGGGGACAAGAAAAAGAGAGGGGCAACAGTGTTGTGCGGCTGCGATTTTCGGAACTGCCAACAGCCTCTTTACCCAAAAAAATTTCGCAAGAAAAAAAAATACGCATGCAGGAAAAACCCACTTTTAACTCGGTTTGTGAAATAAAATTCCGAGAAAACAATGAGACGGAGGGGAGGCCTCGTCTAGCCTTACCGAACCTCCGTCTGCCTGGACGGCTGGAGTGTAGCCTGGAGGCTCCTGGAGGCTCACGCCTCGCCAGCCTCATCGCAACGCATGGGGCCGCCACTACTAACCCACACGACGCCCCCCCCCCCTCCCCCAATAACCGACCCCACACTACACCACTCCGCCCATCCCGACTAAAGTGGACCTGGAGATAAACTGCAATGAAGCCACGCCGGGGGGGGGGGGGGGGGGGGCAGTGTGAGGAACCGAAACAGAGAGAGAGGGAGCAAAGGGCTCAGGGGAGTGGAGGCAAGGGGAAATTGCAGAGGTTGGACAAGAACTACTACTTCTCACATCTCTCTCTCACACGCCTCACTCCTCGTCTCTCTCTCTCTCTCTCTCTCTCTCTCTCTCTCTCTCTCTCTCTCTCTCTCTCTCTCTCTCTCTCTCTCTCTCTCTCTCTCTCTCTGCGTCGGCTGTCGGTCTCACTCGCCCACTCTCTCAATATTGACATAGGATGAAACAAGCAGCAGGCCTGGCGGCATAGGCAGAGTGAGAGAGGCAAACAACCGCTTGACTCCCGCTCACTCTCTCTCTCTCTCTCTCTCTCTCTCTCTCTCTCTCTCTCTCTCTCTCTCTCTCTCTCTCTCTCTCTCTCTCTCTCTCTCTCTCTCTCTCTCTCTCACCTTCCGTGTGCAAACAGGCAGACGGCCGCGCAATTTTCGTAACCTCTTCCTTACGGGCGCCGCCAACACGGAGATGATACTCTCTCAACTCCATGGCGCGGCAAAAACTGCGAATTTTAAAAAGGCAAATAAAAAGGTAGCAAAGCGAGCGGTAAGCTTGCGGGGGGGGGGGGGGGGTAAACGTGTCGCCATCCGGAGGGGTGCGAGGACCTTTGGCCGTGCCGTCCCCCCCCCCCCCCCAGCAGCATGTGCTGCCGCCGGCCGCCGTGACGGAGCCGAGAATAAAACCCTGCCAGTGCTGCCAGCCTTCCGGATGCAACAGCTGGCGGGACGGGACGATACGGCGGGACGAGGAGTACTATGTCGTTGGCTGCCGTGTACCACGTCCCGTTGTGTCACGCCAACGCCGCCGCTGACTCCGCAGCGTCTTCAGAGCAGTTCAATTAGGGTATTCCGCTGAACCCCAGAACGGAAGTAAGAAGAAGGCAAGAAGAAGAAAAGGATGGGCGAGGGGGGGACGTGTCGTGTTGAACGGGCACAGTCCCACCTCCCCCCTCACCCATCCAGTAGTACTTCTTGCCTTCTTCCTACTTCCGTTCTGGGGTTCAGCGGAATACCCTATTCAAAACGGCGAGCACCGCCAACGCCGCAGGTGAAACTGTGACGTGAGAGCAGAGCAGCACGCTTTTCCATCTCAGTCCCTCCGCTGCCGCTCATGTGTGGCGCTCCACACACCACAATCTTCTGCATCACTTCTTTTTTCGCTATTTTTTCTTTGTGCATGTAAATGTGTGTGCGCGCGCGATAAGTGTATGATGAGGACAAGAAAGAGGAGGTACGCAGTCGGAAAAGTATCCGCTAAAACTTGGAATAAGTGTGTAACGTGCCGACTTTCTTTTTCTTTGATATGTCGATGAATATGAACACACTACTTGTTTCATGTCACTAAGCACTAACGTTAAAGCTAAAAATCAAAACTTAATTAGTTTGAGGTGTCAGCTAGCTTTACTTCCGATAAGTCCCAAAGGCGTCGCGAGTGCGGCGAACTAATAATATAAGGTGGGCCGGCACCAGGGGGGACCCGTGAGGCCGTCGCGCACTGCTCGGGTAGCATTGTCGTCCAGAACCCTACCGTCTCGGCCCCGCCTGCACTCGGCTGGCCTCGCCTTCGCTCGCTTGGCCTAGGGCCTCTACCGAAACCGAAAATAAACTTTCCGGTAAACATATTTGCTTCATGAAGATGTTCTTTCCTTTCAAATATCTTCGGATCTCCCTCACAATACAACAAAAAACAAGTTCTGCTTTCACAGACACACACATAAAACTTTATTTTCATAACATCCTAATCCCTTAAGAAACTGGACGACATTTAGAGTTGGTATCATCTGCTTCCTATTTAAAACGGGATTTTTTTCAATAATTGTTTTTTACAGCGTACTCGTTTTGCACAGTTTGCTCTGGGATCTGGGATTTAAAAAAAAAACTAGTTTGACACTCCCGGTTTCTTGTTTCCTTGCCGTGACATGTGTAAATAACGAGAGGGGCCAAGGGGGCGGCGGGGGCAGTCGGGGCGACGGGGGCGGCGGGGGCGACGGGGGCGGCGGAGGCAGCGGAGGCAGCGGAGGCAGCGGGGGCAGCGGGGGCAGCGGAGGCAGCGGGGGCGACGGGGGCGAGGGTTTAGGCCGAGCGCGCCAAGCTTACACTCACGGCGGTTTCGTACCGCTCTTGCTATTCACGGCATGGGCGAGGGGCTGGGGCTGCTGCTGTTGCTGAGTGAGAGCGAGAGAGACACAGCGGCGATGCCGGCCATGGGAGAGAGAGAGAGAGAGAGAGAGAGAGAGAGAGAGAGAGAGAGAGAGAGAGAGAGAGAGAGAGAGAGAGAGAGAGAGAGAGAGAGAGAGAGCTGGAGAGGGAGGCCGTGGAGGCCGGGAGCGGCGCTAGGGCAAAGACAAGCTTCTTTGCGCTTTTAACATTCGCCAGCCTGCCCCTCGCTCACCAGAGCAGCAGCAACAGCAGCAGCTGTGGCAGCGGTGGCCTGCTCCGTAGAAAGGCCGGCATCAGAGAGAGAGAGAGAGAGAGAGAGAGAGAGAGAGAGGGGGGAGAGAGAGAGACTCAGAGAGCCAAGCCGAGCCCTCTCGGAACAAATCTGGGCGCATCCCAGCCTCGTCTCTTTTTTATCACTTGGTCGAGCCCCCGCCCCGGCAGTGCCCGGCAGGCAGAAGCGTTAACCCCTCCAGCTCTGCCCGTCTCTGGCCCTACCCCGATCCGTACTCACTTTCGCCTCCAACCCCTCGCAACCCCGGCTGCGTTGACAACCGAAAGAGACCACGAAAGTACTGCTTCCCGGATCCGGCTGGCTCAAAGGCGAAGGCGAAAGGCGAGGCCGAGGCCGGCGGAACCCGGAGCCCAGATCCTGGAGCACGGAGCACGGCGCATGGAGCCTGGAGCCTGGAGCACGGAACCTGGAGCCCGGAACCCGGAACACAGAGCTTGGATCTCGGATCTCGGATCTCGGATCTCGGATCTTGGATCTCGGATCTCGGATCTCGGATCTCAGAGCCAGCCTCCCCTGTGCAGAACACGATGCATCCAACTCAACCCTTACGTTTCCTGCTCCTCTCTTTATTTTTCCGTTTCGCCTTTGCTGCTCGTGTTTCGTTACGTGTTTCTGCTAGTTCACGATTCGCACACACCTCCGGGCCCCCGGGACTCCGGGCCCCCGGGACTCCGGGACTCCGCCCCTGGCACACTCCCCAGCGGCAGCGCCGGCCAGCACCGGCCAGACCAGAGCCGTCTGTAAAATTGCCTCCCTTCTTTATGAGGCAAGTTATATTATGACAAGGGATTTCTTTAGTGTCGTACCGCCTAAGCATGGGAATTCCTGCAAGCCCGCGCCCGCCCTGCCAAACCCCCGGACATGCTACGCAGCCCCCCCCCCTCTCTTCTCTCTCTCTCTCTCTCTCTCTCTCTCTCTCTTTCTCTACTCTCTCTTTCTCTCTCTCTCTCTCTCTCTCTTTCTCTCTCTCTCTCTCTCTCTCTCTCTCTCTCTCTCTCTCTCTCTCTCTCTCTCTCTCTCTCTCTCTCTCTCTCTCTCTCTCTCTCTCTCTCTCTCTCTCTCTCTCTCTCTCTCTCTCTCTCTCTCTCTCTCTCTCTCTCTCTCTCTTTTTATCTCTCTCCTTCTCTCTCGAGTTTACACCGTTTGACATCCGGCCGAGCCCCCTGTCGCTTTGCGCCGCACAAACAAAGTCAACGACGAAAAGTGTCGTGCCACAGTTTCTAATTTAAAGACAAACTTTACGCTTTTGCTGCGCCCCGCTGCGCCCCGCTACGCCCCGCTACGCCCCGCTACGCCCCGCTGCACCCCAGCCAGGACCCCCGCCGGGCACGCAGACCTCTGAGGCGCCTTGTCCGCTGCAGTTCCTCATCCCCCTCCGTTCCTCTTGACTTGAGCCGCCTTTGCCTGCGCCTTGCACATTCCCGATACGAACCGTCAAACACCATTCTACTTTTTTTTTAACGCGGTAAAACACGGCAAAGTACGTGAAAGTACGTACTCTGCACACGTCGCTTGGAATAAAATCCTGCACACTCCCGCACCTTCCAAAGCCGTGAGGTGAAGAAATTCTGGTGAAAATATACACGGCTGTGACCTCGACTGTGACTTCGGCTGTGACCTCCTTAAAGGGTGTTAGCGGCAATTTCCTGTGGATTTTTGTAGTCTCGTCTCAATTTACGTCGTCGTTCCACCACCTTGTTCAGCACGCTGTCGCCCCCATTCTCCCTTCTCTCTCCAACTCTCTCCGACACACAACTTTATACCCCAGGATAGAAGACAAAAAACGACCTAACGGTTTTTTCTTCTCTATTTTTCTGACGCGGCCGAAATCAGCAAAGTGCTGATACTGCAGGAGCCCCCGGGCGGGCCCCCGGGCGGACAGCTGCGTGCGGACGGTGTGGGCAGCCGCCCTTGTCGCTCCCTGGGGAGCGCCGGCGGTGCGAGGGGGACGGACGAATGTGGCGCCAACTCTTACTCGTGCTGTCCGCGAGAGAGGTCACACAGAATCGAAACACGAGCCACTTTCGCCTCCTTTTTACGACGCGAGGCGCAATACATAAAGGGGCTGTGCTGTTTCATTTTTACATTGACGTTTATCGCCCGTCTCTCATACAGGGAAACTCGACTCGTCTAGGCTCGCAATGGGAATCTCGAGTGCAGAATTAAGTCATTTTTGACGCCGAAAAATCGGATTAAATTTTGGACGGTGTGAGACCCGGCCGAGACCAGGCGGAGACTAGGCCGAACCGTAAAGTGACTGAAACGTACCACAACGCAACGCTCTCGCATCGCGTGGGGCGCAGTAAACGGAAATTAAATTGCACGTGACATGACGAGAAACACGGGGTGGGGCGGCGGGGGGCGGCGGGGGCTGACATTAAAGAGGACTTCATAAAATTAGCCTTGCGGATCGTTGCGCGCTACGCGCAGCTACGCGGCGCAAGGCACGGCTGCAGACGCCGCCCAGCCCAGGCCGGCCCGGGCAAAACGAGATGAACCGGATATTAAAGTTACTATGTGGTTCGTGTTTAAAACAACGTCCACCGCACGCCGTAGTGCCCGGAGTTTCGGAGGCCGCGGGCGGGGTTAGGCTGGCTGGCTGGCTGACTGGGATACGAGGCGAGGCCCAAAGCTGCTGACGGAGGCCCGAGGTTGGCGGAAGCCCAGGCGGAGGCCCAAATTTGACGGAGACCCAGACGGAGGCCCCTGGTTGACGGTGGGGTTCCCGAGGTTCCGGAGTCGACGTGAAGGTCCAGAAGTTTGGATGAACGTCGCCTGAGCCGGAACGGTCTCGTCGTACCGGGGACTTTCGACTGTCATCGCGATGCCGGGGCGGATGTGGGCGACCCGGCGGGCGGAGCGGCGGCGGGAAAAGTGCAGGCAAAGAGGCATTACCGGGGATGGGGGATAAGAGGGCACGGAGCGGGGTCGGGCAGGGGGCAGGGCAGGGCAGGGCAGGCTTACACTACTTTGCATGGCACGCACATCACCTGCCGCGGGCGGTGGCGGCGGCAGAAATTGGGGCGAACAGAACGGGGTAGAGTGAGTGAGAGAGAGAGAGAGAGAGAGAGAGAGAGAGAGAGAGAGAGAGAGAGAGAGAGAGAGAGAGAGAGAGAGAGAGAGACAGAGACAGAGACAGAGACAGACAGATAGACAGACAGACAGACCGAGAAGTAGGAGAGATGGAGGGGTAGTTTCCCCGGTGAAGTTTGCTGCCGCTGCTGCAACAGCCACGAGTACACGGATGGCAAGGAAGCGGGGGTGGGCTTGGATATAGAGGCGTACAGAGGTTCCCGGTCAAGCCCTGGCACAGTGTCGTCCCGTCCCGTCGGCTAGACTGCTACTGCCAGACTGGAGGGGGAACACAAGAGAGGGAGGGAGGCAACCCTGTGGACCATACACCTATCTCTTTCTCTCTCTCTCTCTCTCTCTCTCTCTCTCTCTCTCTCTCTCTCTCTCTCGCGCGCGCGCGCCGGTCGTCACCGGAGTGCGACAGAGAGGGGAGAATAGCCGGGACCACGACCGGTTTGCTCTGCGGTTTGCTCCGGCCCAACAGGACCCCGTCGAGCAGGACCCCGACCGTAAGCGACCTGCGTGGGGGTGAATAGCCCCGTGCCCAGATGCTCCGGCACAACCTGGAGGACCCGGAGGACCCGGAAGACCCGAAAGACCCGGAAGACCCGGAGGACGAGATCTAAGTGTCTTAGCCACCGCATTTCCCTCTTATGTATTTTTTTTTCTCCTTCGGGGATATCTTTTCCCAAGGCCGCGGCGGCTCACGCTTCCGCGGTACAGGATAAAAGGGGTGGTGAGGGTGGCCCGGGCCCGGCAGCAGCCCGGCGGCAGCCCGGCACACGGGGGGTCGTGGATCACTCCGATCACGTCTCCTTGTTGTTCCACAGCGCGGCTACACGACGCACGCACACTCGCACACACACAGCCTGCCTGCCACGCGCTCACAAAGAGCCTTCCAATTTTTCGCCGTTGGGAGCAGCAGCGGCTGGGTGCGCGCGCGCGCACACACACACACACACACACACACACACACACACACACACACACACACACACACACACACACACACACACGTCACATACCAAAGACGGACGACTCCCGTTCCTCTTCATGAAATACGCATATCCATGGATAGGAACGAGTATAGGAAAAATCCGATCTGGTTTTTTACAGTGCACATATGAGCGCGAGCGCAACGCCTGCCTGTGAACCGTCCTCTACCAGCACCCAGATCCCCGTCGTCATCCGTTTACCTCTTCACAGTAGGCCTCGGTCGGGTCCCGCATGCACTTGGACTTTGGAAAGCCAGCCGCCTGCAAAACTCCCCCCCCCCCCGGGCCAAGTCCACCGAATCCACTCCCTCCCCCTCCCTACCCCGCCCAATCCCCAGGCTGTCCCCAGGCCTTCCCCGCCCCGCCCCGCCCCGCCGCTCTGCCACCGTACATAAGTTTTCTTGCGAGGGACTTGGGCCGATGGATGTCGACATGTCGAGTGGCAGCGACGCCGAGTGCTTTCCGAGCACATCTCTCGACTCCCACCTGCAGCCTATCTCCGGCCGCTTGTTCCTCTCCCCCCGCAAAGTTCAGCCCTTAACCTCTGCGGTCCGCCGCCCGAACAGACCACCTGCCGCAGCACCCTGGACCTGTCGGGGCGCCCTTCGGCTGGAGTGGAGGTGGAGGAGGAGGGCAAATTACCCCTCCCCCACCGCCACCACCACCGCCACCGCCAACTTCTTGTCAAAACATTAATTCCGGCCGCAGAGAGAGCGAGCATTGGCTGACGGCGAGGCGACCGCAGTGACCACGGCCACCACTCAAACACCACAAAGAGGGGTCGGGAGAAGAGAAGACCTGCAAAAGATGAGCACGACGTTCGAAATATTTTTTTGGAAAAAGTATCTGAGGGTTAAGTTGTAGCGTCTGACCGCCGTCGTCCGGCCTCCGGCCGAGTGTAGCGCCTGTGAACCGGAGGGTAGGCAAGCCGCCGCGCAGCGCTGTGCAGCGGGACTGCCTACCCGCCGGTCCGCAGGCGGTAGACCGAGCAGAGCGAGGAGTTCTGAAACATGCAGTCAGGCAGCGAGCGGACATGATCCGGTTACCTGCCGGTGACGCGGTCTGTCGGGGAAACAAGTTGCAGAATTTCGACAAGCTGCTCCTCTTTCGACACTTTTCTTCACCACTATTTTTCTTTTCTTTTATTTTCATTTCGCGTTTGAGTGATACTTAACAAAAAGGAGAGGCGCTGGTCGCGCTGGTCGGATGCGACATACAACTTCCCTCAATTTCCTTTTTTACTTCTCTATTTTCTAGAATCCAAGTCGATGACTACAACAACGAACGAAACATGGCCTCGTGTTCGTTTCTTTTCTGCTCCCCTTTGCTGTTCCTTCGGTCTGTCTCCTCTCTGTCTCTCTCTTTTTTCGGGTAGGCTTTGCAAACTGTCCCAATGACGGAGAGAAAAGGAAACACAGCCCCGGCCCCCCTTGTTCTGGTCGGAAACTGGTGTGGGTGTGTGAGAGTGTGAGTGTGTGTGCGCGCCCGCTCCGAGGCGCAGTAGTTGGCTCACGCACCACCACCACCACCACCACCGCCACCCTCTGTCTCCGTCTCTCACGCGGACTCGGCATGCGGACGCGTCCTTGTCTAACGGAGTGACCCGAGTGGCTTTCCGCGACTGGAGCGGCCGCCAAAAAATCACGCAGCCCGCGTGCTATACTGTAAGCCTCTGTGTGTGTGTGTGTGTGTGTGTGTGTGTGTGTGTGTGTGTGTGTGTGTGTGTGTGTGTGTGTGTTGGCACCCACCCACAGTGATGTCCCCCTCCCCTACCGCGGCCACGCCTCCGCCAGCGGACGCCCCGCAGCCTTTCCGTGGTCCGTCGGCGTTGCCACCCGAGCCGGCCTGGCCTGATTATGTTAGCTACTTTTAATTAAGGTAAACAAAAAAAGCAAAAAGACCAAAAAAACGCGAGGGCGGCGCGCGGCGGCGTGACATTCATTTTGCTACTGCGTTAATTATTGCACCCGTGAGGGAGAGGAGGGCAGGAGGGGGGTGGGAGGGGGGGGGGCGGCGTTGGGTAGCCAAAGGGCAAATCTGGTCGAAGGTTAATGGGTTACAACGGCCACCCTATACTTAATTTCCCGTTGTCTTTTTCCCCTTCCTTTTTTCTTTCTCTCAAAAAGATTAGATTGGCAAAAAAGCTTTGGGAGGGACAACAGTGGTAGCGAGGCGAGACACACGGCATGAAGAATGCAAGAGACTCGCGCCTCTGCAGGACAGCAGCGATACTCTCGAACGCCGACGCTGAGACTATCTCGACAGGTCGAGATCTCTCTGTCGTCGTCGTCGTCGTCTGCTGTCCCCGCGTGAGTGTGTGTGTGTGTGTGTGTGTGTGTGTGTGTGTGTGTGTGTGTGTGTGTGTGCGGCGCGGCGGGTGAGACGGCGGCGGCGGCGGCGCCATATGCTGTTTGACCCCCGGCGGCATTTTGAGTCGCGACCCGAGCCCCCCCCCCCCCCCCCTCCTCTACCCCCACACCCTGCCCTCTGGCCCGGTCCCGACTTATATTTTATTTATGAGGAGGGAGCGAAAAGGCGGGCACTCTCTCTAACCTCTGCTATGCACGCGTCGCCCACGTGTGTGTGTGTGTGTGTGTGTGTGTGTGTGTGTGTGTGTGAGGTGTGTTCGAGCGGGCGGAGAGTATACGCGAGCTTGTAAGGAGGCGTGTCAGGCAGGCTGACAGATGATATTCGCGGTGGAATACTCCGGCGTGCGAGAGGGAGCGAGAAAGAGTCTGACACGGCCAGAGATAGAGAGAGAGAGACAGACAGACAGACAGACAGACAGACAGACAGACAGACGGGGCTAGACGGAGAGAGGTGCATCACGTCCGCGTCTCCCACGGCGGGAAGTTATTTAATAAACCCGATTTTCTTCCCCTGAATACGTGTGTCTGTGTGAGTGTGTGCAGTTGAGCGTGCGGCTCTGATTCGTTCGGCCGCATTTTTCATACTCTTTTTCATTCTCGCAACCGCTGCCACCGCACACTCTGCGTGCGCGCGGGAATCAAAGCCTATATCAGTGTCAGCGGCAGACGTGGCTGTAGCGGCCGCGCGCTGTCGGTGTACACGTCCATTTTACACAATCCCTACACACACACACACACACACACACACACACACACACACATACATACACACACACACACACATACACACATACATACACACACACACACTCGCACACCTGCTCTGACAACAACACCCCAGCGGACAACTCGCCCGTCCAACCCCTCCCCTCTTTTCCTCCGCACTTACCCCCCCCCCCCCCCCTTGCCGCTGTGTTACATGGGGGGAAACAGGGTCCGACGGCACACATCCAGAATCCATTACCTCCAATCCTCCCCCACCCCTAAGTCTGTCTAGGTGAGGGGAAGAGGGGGTGGGGGTAGGGGCGACAAAAACGGCATGAGAAACATGCCGCGGTACCATAGCGGCCCCCGCCAGCCCCCGCCGGCCCCCGGCTGAGTGTGATAGCCGTCCACACTCCATTACAAGTGTCCCGCAGGACACAGCCCAGAGGGACCAGCCTCTCATCTTTGTCCCCATTTTTTTACGTTTCAATTTTAATTTTTTTTTTTTTTTTTTTTTTGGAGCTCTGCACTTGGCAATACCTGGTGTGTGGCGGTGGACTGTCAGCTGTGTGTGTGAGAGAGAGAGAGAGAGAGAGAGAGAGAGAGAGAGAGAGAGAGAGAGAGAGAGAGAGAGAGAGAGAGAGAGAGAGAGAGAGCACTCCAATGAGGTGCGGGTGCCCCGGGCTGCCCGGACCGGCTATTACATACTACATTCCCATGAGAGTGAGAAAGAGAGGGGGGGGGGGGGGGCATAAAAACAGTGGCGCGGCCGCGCATTGGCGGACGAACCTGCCAGTACGTAGTGTTTATCTCCATCGACATCAGTCACCCATGGCGCCTGTGGCGCCTATGGCCTGGCTCTGGCCGGGTCCGAAGGGTCCAGCTGGGCCCGCTGAGGATTCTGCTAATTCGGTTAGCGTCCCATTTTCCTGTTTGCTCCGGCGGTCAGGAGGCCAAAACAGAAGCAATGACAAAAAAAAATACAGGGTAGGCTGCGGGGTCAAACTGAGCGGAAATGGAACACACACAACAGTGACCTCTCGCGAGCTCAAATACCAGTAGACTACCGAGTTGGGTTCAAATACCGCACTCGGCAAAAAGAAAACCAAACCAAACTGACAACAAAAGATCGCAAACGATCGATCGCGGTGCTCGGCCAGACCCCTGCGAAGAAAGCGGTCCGAACAAAAATACCGCCGCAAACGGAAAGAGAGAAAGAGAGAGAGAGAGAGAGAGAGAGAGAGAGAGAGAGAGAGAGAGAGAGAGAGAGAGAGAGAGAGAGAGAGAGAGAGAGAGAGAGAGAGAGAGAGAGAGAGAGAGAGAGAGGGGGGGGGGGGAGAGAGTCTAAACCCTCAAAGGCCACTCAAGAGCCATTTCAGCGGGGATTTTAGCCTTCATGAATGAGTAAGGGAGGATAGAGAAGAGCGTTGATCGTTGATGCCATGATATCGAGATGTGCGCCTCTTAACCCGTTCTTGACCACCACAGAGCGAGAGAGAGAGAGAGAGAGAGAGAGAGAGAGAGAGAGAGAGAGAGAGAGAGAGAGAGAGAGAGAGAGAGAGAGAGAGAGAGAGAGAGAGAGAGAGAGAGAGAGAGAGAGAGAGAGAGAGAGAGAGAGAGAGAGAGGATGGAAGTGGGTTGGGAGAGAATCACCGGCGAAAATGTTGGGCTGAAGAAGACAGAACAGAAACGAACACTCAGCAGCCCGTTAGACGGGCGGCCGTGCGGCCGGAGAACAGGGAGAGCCGGGCCGAGAGTGGGCGCTGGGGAATTCCGTTCCGAACGCATGAAAACCGCTCAGGCGGCGGATTGAGGCCGAGGCCACGGGCAGGCGCAGACGGCGCAGGCCTGTCTGCTGTTGCCGCCGAGTGTGGGCGGGGCGGGGCGGGGCGGGGCGGGCCTCCTCCATGAATGAAGCGGTTCTGCAGGCGTTGTGGCTAGTGGAGGCCGTTGCTCAAGCTGTACATATTAAAGGCTGCATCTGATATGGACGTGGGCAGCCCCGTCAAGATGCACGGCGGACGCTCATCGGTTTGTGCGCTCCGCTCTCGAGTTGTTTCGGATCTGTTTCACGTTTTGCTCGGTTCTGCTGCTGCTGCTGCTGCTGCTGCTGCTGCTGCTGCTGCTGCTGCTGCTGCTGCTGCTGCTGCTGCTGCTGCTGCTGCGGGGAAACTCACCTGACGTGGAAGACGTGGAGTTAGAGCCGCGCCGCCTCGGGTAGAACGTCACCTCCTGCCGGCTCTTGATGCCGATGTCCGCCGGGAAGGAAGTTATGTCGTCCTGGAGCAGAACAAAGCAACAACCCTGCTTTCAGAAACGGAGAGAGAGAGAGAGAGAAAGAGAGAGAAAGAGACAGGGGGGAGGGGAGGGAAAAAAGATCAACCAAACGGGACGTTGCAATCAACCCCTTTCCACCGGCTCCACTCCTATTTTCCAATCCGCCTCCTCGCGGCCCGGCTCGCTCCTAACGGGCCTTTCGCTCCGAGCCAGACGCGCGCACACACACACACACACACACACACACACACACACAGGCACCGCTCTCACCTCGCGAGTCCTAAATCTGTCTGGACACCTCTGGCATGCATTTCCCGACCAGACCCAAACTGGTCGATAAAGAAAGGCGGAAAATAACGCGGAAAAAGTTGTTGACCTTGTTTTGGTATTTCCTTGTCAACTTTTCCCTTTTATTTTGACGTGCCTTTCTTTTGGAATCTTGCGACCACCTACATCCGCCCCCTCTTGTCGCGTTTTTTTTTTGTATTAAGTTTTTTTTTTTTTTTTTTTGCTTCGCAGGTTATCAGCGACGAGAGGAAACTGTCCATTTACCTTTTCCAGTCGGCGCCGCACTGGCTTGGCTTCCTCCGCCTCGATGCCGTTGGAGTTTTACAGGCGATCGCCTTCGGAATACTGAGCAGAGCAGGGCAGAGCGGCGGCGGCCGGCGGCGGCTGCGGCGGCTGCGGCGGCTGCGGCGGCCCTAGGCCAGCGCCAGCTAGCGCCAGCGCACCGCAGCGGTAATACCCCCGTCAATAGGCCGCCCCGACACCACCGCCCTCCTGTTCCTTGTTCTCCGGACGCTTTTCAATTTTCCCGCGCCGCGCTACGCCGCATCTCACCGCCTTGGCTATCGCATACGCACGACATGCTTCGGAACGGAGAGCCGGGAAGTAAAAGGCGAGGGAGCCGTGCGGGCAAGGCTCCACACCATAGGATCCACAGGATCCTCAGGATGCTCCTGGGTGGTGGGCCGGTCGGCGCAGGTACTTCTCCTCTGCCTCTCGCCCTGTTCTCATTCCACCCCCTGGAGCACCTCTCGGGAGTTGAAGGAGGGAGGGGCCCAATTCTCGGCTTGTAAAAATCGAGGTGAAATCGGTGCGGCGAGCTGGCCAGGACAGGGGAAAGGTTTTCAGAGAGGGACTCGTTTTTATGTTGTTGTTTTTTTCTTTTTGCCCACAGATACTGTATTTTCCCTTTCTTTCATTAAGCGCGGAGGCTGCTGCTGCTGCTGGCCTTCAAAACGTGAAACCTGCTCGAACCCTCTTCGCAAACTTTCCCCATTCATTTCTTTTTTTTTTTTAAGGAAAAAAAATTCTTTAGAAAAATATCGAGACCGATGGAGCGAAAAACGCGGAATAATTAGCATGACAACGAGTGCCGATCGATTCACTGTTATTGTTTCCCGTCCTGCATAAAAGATGGACAGCGTCGACGTGGAACGTCCCGGAACGTCCCGGAACGTCCCGGAATCCTCGCGACTCCAGTAGTCCTGCTCCCCGACGGCGGCGGCGTAAGGAATAAAAAGAGAAACATCAGGCGAGGAGTTCACGCCGGAAGTCTCCCCCACGCCAGAAAGTATACGGAACCAAGGCACGGGAGGGGGAGGGAGAGGGTGGGAGTCGCGAATTACCCCCTACCAAGCAGCGCCAAAGTCACGCAGATTAGTTAGCACAGTTATAAACTTGGGCCGGCCTAATAAATCTGCCTTGTTATATTTTGTCAAGCCGACAGCGGCGGCCTTAGCCCTTCGGCTCGCGGCACGCCCCGACGCCCCCCGTCGACGACGTTCGCCGTGGCCTCGCGCCGTTGACGGCGTCCTCCTCGTTTCCGCCCACTATCCCGGCGGACGTCACAACGACGGCCGCCTTCAGGGTGTCCTTGAGGCACGGCGCGCGCCCCGTCCTAAACACGCAGTTAGTGCGGTAGGGGGGAAAGTTTTCATTTTATAGCCGGGCGATGAGACCCGGGGCCATATTTCCGTGAACGCATGTCGATGAGTTCGGCGGGGAGGTCCCGAGGCCGGCCGAGGTCCCCCTCGGGAGCACCGCCATGACAGTCACGGCCGAAAACGGAACCGGCAACTGTTTTTCTCCGCGAGTAATGGTCATTAATTATTCCGGGACATTTAGACGCGGCGGGCGCGCTGTCTTCAGTAGTGCTGCTCGGGGCGGAACGGCCCGGAATGTCCCGGGGGCCGGAGGGGCCGGAGGGGGCCTGGAGGGGGCCGGGAAGAGGCCATGGGCCGCAGCCTTACACAACGGCTCCAGACCCTCTCTTTCGGCCTCATACACACACAATATGACGGGAAAACGTATTTATGTCTGCGCTACGCAGCACTTCGAACGTCAGCGGTAGGGGTGCCCCGGTGCCCCTTGCCTTGCCTTTGCCGCCACCCTTGCCGTTCATCACCCCCTCTGCTCCACATCATCCCTTTTATACCCCCCCCCCTCCTCTCCTCCCCGCAAGGCACACGCCACAACTTTCACCAGACACGTCCATATAAACGGGCTACTCCCCCCCTCCCCCTTGGGTGTGTCGTGTGGACAGCGAAGAGGGGGGAAGGAGACGAGACGACACACACTAAAAAGAGTGCGATAAGGATAGAGGGGACAAAAGGCAGGCCGCGCGGTATTAATTCTCTCACGTTCCTCCGTGGTTCGTGCCCTCCTCCATACAACCCCTCCCCCCCCCCCCTCCCCCTCCCCTCTCCCCTCACGTCCACCTAATTTCTTCCCGACAGCCCAGCCGCCCCGTATTGTGCCCGCCACACCTTTTGTTTCACTCGCCCCCATCCCTGTAAGGTAACGAGCCGCTTTCATTCTCGCAGGCTGCACGTGATCGTCGCAAGTTGTGTGGCGCGGTGTGGTAGACACAGGGCCTACTGTGTCGCATCAGAATGTCCACGGTTTGATATATTTCCATTTGTTTTTCCTTGAAATACTACGGCTCTGGTGGAATGCCGGTGGAAGACAGGGGGCGGTCCGCCTCCGATTAAATCGCGTCCGAACTTTACGGACGGTTTCGTAAAGTTTGCGGCGATCGACGATGAAAAGAATTTGGGAACGCGCTGTGCGTTGGACTGCTGCTGTGCGTGCGAGTGAGACGGACAAGACCGGCCCGGCGGCTGTCGCTGCGTCCTTGGTGCGGGACTGGGACAGAAGATAAAAGCAGGCTGATCCGACCCAGAGAGGCTCGCTGCGGCCGCGCCGCGGGGTTCGGCTATGTCTTCGTGGAAATAATAATAGATCTGGAATTCGTAGAGACAACAAGGGCTGGTCCGACGTCCGCTGCCGGAGCTGGCGGAGCCAGTGGTGAAGCCAGTGGAGCCAGCACCACTTCTATTTTCCATCGGCATCCCCCCTCCCCCCGCCCCCTTTGCCTCTGTTCTCTGCCCGCTGTCGCCTTACTTCTGCAAAAACTTTTAGCCAACACTTTGGTTATGATTGTGGTTTGGTGCGGGAGGCCTAGGCGTGTTGTTTCTCTTCGGAAACACCAATATAGGACGGCGCGCTTTCTCCTCGTATACTCGCGCTCAGAAATACAATCAACACGACGGAGAATGTCGCTCACAAAGTGCGCGCCCGAATATCCTCTGTCCAAACATTAAAATCGCAATACGGCGAGTACCAGGGTAGGCCAGCCCGCACGACACGCGTGCGTGCATGAGGCCGGGGTTGCCTACCCAGCAGGCGCTACAGCTGACACCGCGGAAGGCGGTGTTACCTTTGCCGAAACATTTTATATCAAAGAACATTTCGGAAGTGTTTCCACCCATTTTCCCCGGTCTTTTCGCAAAAAAAAATATAAAATGGCTTTATCCTCCCTCCTGTTTTGGGGGAGGCTCACCGCGTCCCGTTTCCGGCCGGCTGGTTTAGACTAGGGGAGGGGGGGAGGGGGGGAGGGGGGCAAAACATCCCAACGCCGCCGCCTCAACCACCACCTTGGCGACAAAAAGCCGTCTGCGAAATTTGCATCAAAGTTTGCAAACTGCCGCTGTTGCTGCAGTAGCGGTCGGGGGGGGGGGGCGATGCGGTACTTGTTCTCCCCTTCCTCGCTCGGCTGGCTGCTGAAACTGAAGGCACACGACCGAGGTGGGAGGGGCGTCTGCGCCGTCTTGAGGTCGGGGACCACCAGCAGCGTCGACCCCCGATGTGTTCGCTGCCCGTCGCCTCACCGTCTCTCTCTGTCTCTCTCTCTCTCTTTCTCTATCTTGCTCTCTCTCCAGCGCGACACCAGCCGGAGATGAAAGACTTCTCGTGTGCACGTCATGAATCCGTACGAGAAGTCGACACTTTATAAACTTCTCCCACTCCCCACGTGTCTGTACCCATTGCCAACATAACACAACAAAACTGTACGAGTAGGTCCGCTGTTTCTTCCCCCCCCCCCCCTCTCTCTCTCTCTCTCTCTCTCTCTCTCTCTCTCTCTCTCTGTCTCTCTCTCTCTCTCTCTGTCTCTCTCTTGCTCTCCCTCTCTCTCTCTCTCTCTCTCTCTCTGTCTCTCTCTCTCTCTCCCTCTCTCTCTCTCTCTCTCTCTCTCTCTCTCTCTCTCTCTCTCTCTCTCTCTCTCTCTCTCTCTCTCTCTCTCTCTCTCTCTCTCTCTCTCTCTCTCTCTCTCTCTCTCTCTCTCTCTCTCTCTCTCTCTCTCTCTCTCTCTCTCTCTCTCTCTCTCTCTCTCTCTCTCTCTCTCTCTCTCTCTCTCTCTCTCTCTCTCTCTCTCTCTCTCTCTCTCTCTCTCTCTCTCTCTCTCTCTCTCTCTCTCTCTCTCTCACACATACCCTCCCCCACCTCTCTGCTGTCCGACACACTGCACAGTATGACCACAAACAAAAAGTAAAAATGTTCGGCGGGAGAGCAGAGGGGACGCTACGCTACGGTCCTGTCCACCGCGACTGCAGCGGGCAGGTACCACGTGACGATACCACGTGAGCACAAACACACGCGCGCGCGCACACGCACACACACACACACACAAACACACACACGGTCCGCTCTCTGTATCCGCCCGAGTGTTCCTCCGCCCACTTGTCCTCCTTTCATTCCTCTTCCCCTGCAGACAACGTGAGGTGCGTGTGAATAATACTCGCAGCTTAGATATGGCTGCTGCTGTTGTCAGAATCACACAAGGGAAAAAAATATTTTATTCTTATTTTTTGTTTCGGATCGTTGTTGGCGCAGATGCCACCACTGCGTCTTGGAATCTGACCAAGCCGGCGGCACGCACCGCCACGCACCGCCACGCACCGCCATGCACACCTCTGCCCGCTGTCGCCGGCTCGTCTTTTTCTTCCTGGCTCCATGCTGCTCCATCCCGGGGCTGCCGTTTCAGCCCGCTGCCGCCCCGTGCCACACCAGACCGGCTAGCAGTAGTTGGTTCGCCATACTCATTACCGACGCCACTAACGGCCTGGCGAAGAGCTCGCCGACGACGCCGCTGCCGTTAAGGGAAAACACGTCGCGAGCAATTTCTCATGACGCGGGCGGTCAGTCGAGGGAACGTGAAGTTCGTCATATTCAGATTAGACAGAGATACGAAGCGACAAGCGCGCACATCGCGAAATGAGAAATGAAGCCCCTCGAACCTCTTCCCGCGCCCGGCGCGCTCAGGAAAGGACGTTGACAACGCGCGCGCAGGATGGAAAATGTGTCGGTATTTTCTTTTCCAGGTCCCTGCTACAGATAGGTTACTGCAGCTGCGCCGCTTGGAGAGGCAGGAGTACCCTAATTCTGGTTTGTTCGGCCGGGAAGGGTCGGGTTGCGGGCCGGCTACTGCCGGTAGCGGTACCGGAGCCGGGGGGTACCCGAGGCCCGAGGCCCGGGGCCCGGGGCCCGGGGCCCACGCCGACCCGGCAAATCTCTCCTCTCCGGGGGAGAACGGCATTTCCATATTGTGCGGCCCGGTAGCGCACCATCGACCGCCCGTGGAGGTCCAGTGCGGGGCGGGGCGGGACGGGCCAATGCCAAACCCTCCCGATACATCCCAATGAAGGGGAAAATGCATAGGCATGAGCAGCCGAAAGCGCTGCCGGCTGCCGCCGCGGAGAGGGCGAGACGTGGAGACTTGCTCACCTAGCCGCACACACTGGCAGCTAGCGGCATAGAGGAGACAGAGAGAGAGAGAGCGAGAGACAGACAGAGACAGACAGAGAGACAGAGAGAGACAGAGAAAGAGAGACCCTGCCCTGTTGTGCGCGGTGTCGACGCCTTCCCTTTCCCTTTCCGCCTGTTTGGAAATCACAGCGAGCGACCGGACCCGGCGGCGGGGGCGGCGGGGGCAGCGGGGGCGGCGGGGACGGCGGCGGGCCGGGGAGGCCGCCAAATTGTCCCCGCTTTGAAAAGTGGCCGCCACCCCGTTCGCCGCCACCCGCCGCCCCATTGTGTGAGGCCGAAGGGTTCGAGTGGGGTGAGGCCCGGCGGCCAGGCCCGGCCCGAAGGCCGGAGAGGAGGCCCCCTACTGTTTTGCATGCCGTCTTACCGTTCTGCCGAGCTGCGTGAAGGCGGCGGGGGCGAGGGGCTGCCCCAGGGCCCCCAGGGCCCCGAGGGACTGCCCCGGGGACCCGCCGTCGCGGTGGTCGCAGGGGCAGCGGCACTGGTAGGGGCACGCGCTCACGGCCCTGCCGCCGCCGCGCTTGCCCCGGTGTGGATGGTGAAGGTCGTCGTGAGCGGCGGAGTCCGAGTCCTCGCCGTCCGCCACCTCCAGGTTCTCCCAGAGGCCGGCGCGGCCCGAGCAGCCGGGACCCCCCGGGCCCCCCGCTACCCCGTTCCCGGGTGATGTCGGGGGCTGGTGCTTGACGGCGGGCGCCGGGTGCGGCAGGCGGTCGCTGGTCCAGCTCACGACGTTCACCTCGGACGCGCAGTGCCGCGGGTAGCCGATGAGCCAGCAGCGGTCCGTGACGCCGCCGTTGACGCCGTGCACGCCGTTGCCGACGATCAGGTTGTCCGCCGAGGACAGCACCTCGTCCTGGAGGTGATAGTGGTGGCCATGGTAGTGCGGGGACGCGCCCGCGCTGCGGTTGCGGTAGGCGTTGTGGTCCGGGAGCGGAGCCCGCGGTGGTTGCTGGTGCCACAGCGTGCCGAGCTCGTCGCCCGGGTACCAGGCCGTCTCCTTGGGGAAGGTGCGGTGGCTGAAGCGGGACGCCGAGTACGGGAGCTCGCCGTCCACGCTGACGTTGCCGTCGCTGATGCTGGTGGGGCGGCCGCATTGCTTACGGCCACCGACGAGGCCGCCGCCGAGCCCCGCTCCGCCACCGCCCCGCCAGGGGTGCCCCAGCGTGGCCGAGCCGTCCACTACGCCGTCCAGTCCGCGGCGCTGCGACCGCCGCCGGCCCGCGGGCGCCCCGGGCAGCCCCGGCAGCTCTGCCAGGGTGGCGTCGTCCAGCGAGTCGACCAGGGCCTTGACGACGTCCTGCTGAGAGGAGGCACGCGGACCGCCGTTGGGGCTGAGGCCGAGGCCGTGGTGCGAGCCGTGCGCGCCGTGCGAGCCGTGAGGGCCGTGAGGGCTGGGGGACGACCCCGTGGGCCGACGCCGCGATGCCTGGCTCCTGGTGACGGGGCGCCGGGGGGCCTGGGGGCCGCCGTCGGGGGACTCGAGGCGAACCATGCTGTGGCGGCGCTGGGCGGCGTCCCGGCAGGCGTCCCGCAGCATGCACCTGCCGAGGGAGAGGAGAAACAAGGTGAGTACAGCAGCATAACCAGGGGCGTCCATGGGAAAGGGGGGGGGGGGAGAGAGAGAGAGAGAGAGAGAGAGAGAGAGAGAGAGAGAGAGAGAGAGAGAGAGAGAGAGAGAGAGAGAGAGAGAGAGAGAGAGAGAGAGAGAGAGAGCGCGAAGAGGGTGAGGGGCCCCAGCAACAAAGACACGCAAGGCGAGGGCCGGTCGGATATTCCTCCGCCATCCCTATGGAATGCCCGGCCGATATACCCCCCGCAGCGCCCCGCAGCGCCCGGCAGAGCGGTGTGGCAGCTCGGCTCCGCTGGAACTCCGGCTCGGCTCGGACGGTCAAAGTGGCTAAGAACACAAATACCACCTAGTCCCCAGGGAGCCCCAAAGTGGTGAAAGGGACGGCTCGGGGACGGCTCCGTCGCCCAGCCCCCCACCCCATCCGATACCCCTCTGGGACACCGGGGCATAAAAAGGAGGAGAGGAGCAGGAGCACACCTCCGGCCTGCGAAGCCTGCGGAGCGTCTGCGGAGAGCCTGCGGAGAGCCTGCGGAGAGCCTGCGGAGAGCCTGCGGAGAGCCTGCGGAGAGCCTGCGGAGAGCCTGCGGAGAGCCTGCGGAGAGCCTGCGGAGAGCCTGCGGAGAGCCTGCGGAGAGCCTGCGGAGCGCCTGCGGAGAGCCTGCGGAGCCTGCGGAGAGCCTGCGGAGAGCCTGCGGAGAGCCTGCGGAGAGCCTGCGGAGAGCCTGCGGAGAGCCTCTGCGGCGGAGAGCCTGCGGAGAGCCTGCGGAGAGCCTGCCTGCGGAGCGCCTGCGGAGAGCCTGCGGAGAGCCTGCGGAGAGCCTGCGGAGCGCCTGCGGAGAGCCTGCGGAGCCCGGCCCGGCCACATCCACAAGCACCCCTCCCCACCTGGAGCCCCTGGAACCCCTGGAACCCCGCGCCGCTTCCATACTCGCATTCGGGTTTTGTTCCTCGGCATTCGCCTTCGCGAACAGCAAAGCGCGAAAGCTCGGCCTTCGCACGTGTAAAGCCCCGACAGGATCAAGTACACTTTGGCCGAAACAGCATTTTCAATCGTCCCTCCCCTGTTTTACTTGCTCTTCTGTTCCTCCTCCGTCTCGGCAATCACGGCCCGAGGCGTGGCGCGGGGGCTGGCGGGGGGGGGGGGGGGGGGGGGGGGCGGGGGGGGGGGGGGGGGGGGGGGCGGGGGCTGGCGGGGGCTGGCGGGGGTGGCGGGGGCGTAAGTGCTGCTGGACCCCTTTCGTATTATTCGTGCGGGCTCCACTCCCGGCACCGCCGCAGCTGACTGTTTTGGTCCCTGCCTAGGAGGCTCGTTACAAGAGCCCGACCCCCGGCCCGCCCCTAGACCACCCCCGGCCCACCCCCGTCCCACCCCCGACCCGTCCCGGCTGCAGCCGTTGCGCAGCCCAACCCGACCCGACCCCAGAGAGAGGGCGGCCCAAATCAACGCCAGCAGCAGCGGAGGCAGGAGTTGAACCCGGGACACTTTATGCTCGTTGGAGCACGGCGCCGGTACCGGTGCCCTAACCCGTGCGGCTATTACGCCACGATGACCGCTCCTAGTTTTCTATGCTCCTCACCGCGCGCTGTGGGGGCTGCCGGCGGCAGGAGCCCCCCGCCCCCAAGGAGGGACAGGGAGGCGGCTGGCGGCTGAGTCTGTGGCCGAGACCGGGACTCGTCTTTTCGGGCCCGACGGGGGAAATTGAATTAGGGCGGCTGTGACAGACGAGTATTCCGATCACGTGGCGAGGCGACCCCCGGCCCAGTCGTGCCGCTGCCGCACACTAGTGCTTTGGCGTCCGCCGTCATCGTCGTGCCCGGCGCTGCGTGTGCGTGCGTGTGTGCGCGCGTGTGTGTGCGTGCGAGTCAGGGAGCGAAGGTCGCAAAGGGCGTCGCCCAGCCCTGCCTGCCCCACCGCGCACTACTGACGCCACAGCAGCAGCAGCAGCAGCAGCAGCAGCAGCAGCAGCAGCAGCCAATCACAGGGATTGCGCGTCGGATGCAGTCGCGGCCGCTTCGCCAGGGGAAGCCGTGCATCCGTATTGCCATTGCGGCCGTGCTGCCCAGACAGCGCAGCGCACCGCGTTACATCGGGGACAGGGATGTGCAGAGTCACCGTGCGAGGTCAGAGCGGCCCCAAATAATTCGCGATTATATTATTCAAAGAGAATGACTACATAGCAGTGGCTCGATTTTGGGGTTGGGGTGATTGCATTTTACAGTGAGATTTAAAGTAAATTATCAGTAATTGACCAAAATCACACACATACAAAAAAAAGCTATCCCTAAAAGTCATGAAAATTTCGCCAGAAAAAAAAAGATTCACGAAAAAGTGACTGGATTGAATTCGCTTTCACAACTGTTTCCTTCCTCGCAGTGGGAGACTGTGTCAGCTGATTGAAAATCTGAAAAGCAAGTTCGACCCCTCCCCCTCCCGTCCCCTGCCGCAGGCTCTGGTGCACTCTGGAGGGGTAGGGGAGGGGAGAGGGCGCCTGCTGGCTGCTGCTGGCTTTGTCCGACTGGCGATCACCTGTACTGCACAGAACAGTCGTTGGCTGCGCTCCACAATTTTCCGGTCGCCTGGTCTTCTTGACTGGCTTGGCTCGCCTGGGCTCGCCAGCAGCGGCAGCAGCGGCAGCAGCAGGCAGGAGTACTGGAACGGACCACCGGCCCCATACGTGATCCACGTGTGTGTGTGTGTGTATGTGTGTATGTGTGTGTGTATGTGTGTGTGTGTGCGCGCGCGCGCGTGCGTGCTGAGCTCTTCCGAACCACCTATGCTCTCGGTGTCCTCATGCAGTACACGAACTACGCGGCTGCTGAGATAGAAAACAGATCGAGGTAGAAGAAAAAAATAATCCCACATATAGGCAGGAGCTGACGGTGCGAAAGGGTTATGTTGGGTGGGCTGAAGCCATGCGCTCTGTCCGTGACGATATACCACAGCGTGTGCGTGAGAGTGAGACGGGAAGAGATGGGGCTGCATGCCAAACCACGTGAGTGCGAGAGAGACCAAGGGACTGCAGACGACAAGGGACAATCGAGCCGAGTCCATCACAGGACAGCGGGCCAATATCTTCCGTGCCGTTGGCCGGCCAGTGGCACCGCCTCCCCTCCCGGACATCCTAATGGACCAGAATCTGGCCCGGATCTGACCGCCCACACTCGCTGGATCTACGATTCCCCCCCCCCCTCCTCCTCCCTTCTAACCTAGCCTGGCCCGAGCGCGAGGTGGCGCAACTTAACAACATTACAGCACTTGTATATCACCTCCAGCTGAGGTCGGACGACCAATGGGCGATCCCCAGCCTGACGTATTGGGCCAATAGCGATTCACTGAGGCCCTTTAAGGGCGCTAAGGGTAGTTTAGCACGCCGCGGGGCGGTGGGCGGTGGGCTACAGCAGCAGGGCTGCACCCGGGCGCTACCCTATCCGTGCGGTCTTGTTCTACACGGCCTTAAACCCGGAATTTCCACCCTCATTTTCCACCCCCGAGAAAAACTGCTCGCCGCAGTTGCACACGGAAAGAATATAATTCTCCGAATTTCGTTGGATTCCACCCAGTGTTTTTTTCCCCCTTTCGAGCTGTTTCAAAGATTTTTATTATTTTCCTTCTATTTCAGAGTTCGGGACCGTAGTAGTAGTAGTAGTAGTAGTAGTAGTAGTAGTAGTAGTAGTAGTAGCACTCAAGAGAACGGCGAGGATGACCGTCCGGCAGACCGTCCGGGCCGGAGCCGTCCGTCCCTCGCAGAATCCGCAGGCCGCCAACGCTACTCCACGCAGAGAGTTGCACTTTTGCACCTGAGGGGGTGGGGGAGGGGGGAGTGGTTAGGTTGGCCGCCCTGGGCCGTCTCCCAAGACGTGACTGGCCAGGGGAGGAGCGCGCGCGCGCACACACACACTCACACCTCGCACTTGGTATTCAGGACTCAGGGCAAGTGGGAGTGTTCGCAAATAGAGCCGGGACACGTCACAGGACGCTGAAGGCTGGGAAAAGAACGACGGGAAAAGGGAGGGGGGCGTCATGATTAAAAAATCAGATTAAAAAAACAGGCTTTCTTAGCGCTAGAGAGAGAGAGAGACAGACAGACAGACAGACAGACAGAGAGCATTCTCTGCAGACCACCACCCGCGCGGCGCCTGCGGTCCGGAGGGTAGGCAGTCCCGCCGCACAGCGGTGCGTGGCGGTACGGCGGCGCTGCCTACCCAGCACGGGGCTCGGGGCTCGGCAGTGGTGCTGGACCTGTTCGCGGCGCGGCGCGCTCGGCGCTCGGGTATTCGGTCGTCCACCAGCTTCACAGCCGAGATGGGCTCGCTGACAAGCAATGCGGACCTTTCGCGGAGCCGCGAGCAATGAAAATGAAAAACGGACGGGGCGCGGCACGGGACGGGCGCGGGGGCAGAGGGGAAAGAGGCGGGACAAAAATGTATTTGAAAGACGCGCCCCGCTGCCTCCGTGCGCCGCGCCATGGTATTTGAGCCCGGGCCTTAATGGGACAGGCAGAGCGCACACGGCTCACGGCCGGCAGGGGGCGCTCGGGGCGCTGCAATGTGTCTGCCAAGAGCAACGACGGCAGCAACAACAAAAAAGAAAACGAGAAAAAAAATATAGAACATGAAATGTTGGGGGAAAGAGCATTTCGCGAGTGCGTTGAGGCCGGCCGGACTACCCCTGGCCGTGTTGTTTTTGTTGCTTTATTGTCTGCTGCTGTAGTTTCCGCGAGTCGGTGTAGTTTCGGAGGGAGGGCGCCGCAAACACAAGTGGGTCTCAGTGCCCGGCCCGTTTAGGCCCGGAGGGGGCTCCGACCACACCGACCTTAGGCCGCCCCCGGCCCGTCCGTACGGCTGGACCGGGAGGGACTCGGGGTGCGCCCAGCCCCAACCCCCGCCGCTGCAGCTGTTACGTGGGACTGTAATGGGACCGGCATGCAAAAGGAGCCGCCCCGGTGGGCATAAAGTAAGACAAGTGGTTATGCTTGTGCGTGGCCATGAGGGAAAGGCGAAGCCTCAGAGACACACGCATATACTTACACGCCTCCCCCTCTTCCTCGTTTTCCTTCTCTCTCGTTCTCTCTCTCTCTCTCTCTCTCTCTCTCTCTCTCTCTCTCTCTCTCTCTCTCTCTCTCTCTCTCTCTCTCTCTCTCTCTCTCTCTCTCTCTCTCTCTCTCTCTCCCCCCCCCTCCCGCCGTTCCCCTGAGACGCCTTATAGATTTCTTACCCGCGATTTCTCACCACCGATTGACAGTTGTGGCGGCGGCTTTTCCCCAAGAATTTGCTTTGGTTTGTTTCCGCCTCCGCCCGCGTCCGACGATGACAGTGAGGAAGGGGATGAAGAGGAGGAGGAAGAGGAAGAGGAGGAGGAGGCGGGATTGGCAAGATCAAGTCAAACAAACGAGGCGACGCGGTTAACCCACCTCCTGGTGGCGGCCGCGGGTCGGCGGTGCGCCGGTGCGCCCCCAGTTCGCCTCGCCGCCCCCCAGTCCGCCCCTGCGCGCACCGCCCCCGTCCTTCCCCGGGGAGGTTAACCAAGTGTGCACTACACTCGGATGTGATGACGCCACCCCACCACCACCACCACCGTCTCAACCCCTCCCTCGCGGGTAGGGAGCTGTCTCTCTCTCTCATCCCACGTGGCTTTTGTCCAGACACCTCGTCTGCGAGCGGGTGTGGTACAATAGGATATGACGACCCCCCCCCCCCCCCCACACCCAAAAAGAGAGAGAAAGAGAGAGAGGGTTGAGGGACAGAGAGAGAGAGAGCGGGAGAGTGTGCGGGAAATGTTCTGTCACTTGTTAACTAAGGTACGTCCTCACCCGCATGCAGCGACAACCCTGGTCGACACAGTCTGGCTCACCTGTTATTTGAAATCCTCTGGTGCGGGGGGCCGGCAGGGCAGGCGCTATGGTCCGTTAACCGGCTCACAGTCCCGGGTGGACATTTCTGTCAGGTCGGGTGCGCACGGCATTGCGGGACTGTCGTTCACGAGGTCGTGGGCCGCGGCCAACGCCGTGTGTGTGTGTGTGTGTGTGTGTGTGTGTGTGTGTGTGTGTGTGTGTGTGTGTGTGTGTGTGTGTTGGGCCGTCGTCGGCCGGCACACTCCGGACCTATACGGAGGACCCGGGGGACCCGGGGGACCTGGAGGACGGCCTGCCAGCGTCCCGGTGCACCCAGGATGCATCAGCCGGATGAATTAATGGCCATCCCGGTGTGCAGCGCGGTGCAGCGCCCGGCCGACGGAGCACTGCGGCTGCGCACGCATGGTGGCCTCGTCGCACTCGTGTGACACCCGCGTCACGTGGGCCGGCACGCGCCCCGCACGCGCCCAGCACGCGTCGCGCCGCGTCTGTTCTCTCGCGGGCCCCGGCTGCCGCACCGGTCTCCGACGGCTGCGCGACGCGAGCAGCTGCGTCCACGAACCACCCTCCGGCACGGTAGCCAGTCGACTGCGGTACAGGACGGGGCTGGCGGCGGGCGGCGGCCCGAGCACAGCCGGGTGTTCCCCGCCGCCCCCGCGGTAGGGCGCTGCCAGCGGCATGGCGTTGGCTCCTGCACAGCGCAGAGACCGTGAGGCGTGAGGCATATGCAAGCAGTAATGTCGGCAAGAAAAGAATTCGGGGGCAGAAAGAACTCGAAATGAATGGGCCGAAACAGTACGCGGTGGGACATGGTTCCCCCCCCCCTCCCACGAAACCGGTGACCAGGGTTGGCAACCCGCATAACAAACGCCTGAATGTTGGCAATTAGCGCGACAAATCCCCCTCAGTCTGGCTACGGCCCTGGACGGTCTGTTGACTGCAGGTGGCAAAACCTATGTCGTCCCGGCTTCCAACAGGACCCTCACCTTTTGGGATCTTACGGGAACCGGTGCTGTGCGGCCGCTAGTTGGCCCCGGGACACTGTGACCACTTCACAATACTGTTGTAGTACCCTTCAACCACGCAGTCTGGTTTGGATTGACCCCATTAATTATGGGGTCTGACAGAAGCTCCGAACACTAGAAGCTTCCGTGCATCTCCCCAGGCGCGTACACCCAGACTTCGCTTATGGGTGGGGGGGAATTATGTCGCACGTTTTGCCTACATTCAGGAGTTTTGTCATGCGTGTTGCCTACCATGCCCCCCCCCCCCCCCCCCGGTGGCTAGGCGCCTGCATCTGTCGAGTCTTCCCCCGGGACTGGTCGCGAGGACGAAGGTGACCACAGCGCGCTCCCAGTACTCTAGCCACTGCTGGCTCGCAGAGCAGAACACAGAATATAAGGAGCTCATTTTACCAAATTATTTACGTCGCGCGTTGCTTTGCCATCTTGCACGCAGGCTCGCTGATACGCGCGTCGCTGTCAAGGCTATGGCTGCCCGTGGCCTTCCCCATTCCCAGCCCCAGCGCTCCCAACGCAGCCGCAGTGCCCTCTAGCGGACCTTCCCCTAACCAACATTCGCCATTCGCCCTCGCCCTTGATCAAGCTGGCGCGAGGTGTGACAGATATGTACAGCTGAGCTGGGTTCAGGAATTCACAATTTTCGCATCGTACGTTTATTCGACGAAGAAGGGGTGTGAAATAATAACGCCAAAGTGCAGAGTGGGGCCTTGTTTTATGCGTGATGTGGCGGGTGAAGCATGTCACTTTCAGATAAATTGTTGCAGAAATCTGGAAGTGAGTGATAACTAACCTCCCTGGATAGATAGCAGGGATTGCATTTGGACTGCATCTGGATTCACTATGATGGCCATCACGACCAAGACTCTTTCCTCGCCTATGAAAAGTGCTAAATGTATTTCGACCTGGATTCCTATGCATCAAAGGTCTCACTATGAAACATTAGGAGTGACAAGGGCTTCAAGTCAAGCTGAAATCAAGTCAGCCTTTTACAAGCTCTCCAAAAAACTCCACCCAGATGCAAATGTGAATGATCCTACTGCTACAGCCAAGTTTCAGGAAATAGTAGAAGCATATGAAGTGCTGGGAAGCGAAGATGCAAGAAAGCGCTATGATGTTGGCATGGGCCCAAGAGTAGGAATAGTTCAAAACCGTGGCTTTAAAACAGCAGATGATCCAAAAGCTGCATTTTACAAGTCTAGGCTAGCAGATAAAATGAAGAAGCCCACAGCAGGAAGAGTATATAATTTTGATGACTGGACTAAACAACATTACAGTGATACTGTAAAAACAAATAGAATACTCAACCAAAATACTGTTTCACGAAATGTTAATTATCGTCCACCTAAAAAGACTAATTCATCTCTTAGTGAAACACGAATAGCTGCAATGTTGGGTTTTGTTATTCTTGGTATGGTAATTGCATTGAATTCAGATAACCCTGATTCAACCAGATAACCTTATTTATCTTAATTTAAAACAGTTTATTTGTTTTTAGAGATAAAAATTTTAACTCAGTTCAAGACAATTATTCAGGCCATATTTTGAAGGATGTATTGACGTCAAATTTTAATTTGAGTATAACTTTCTTTAAAGTTTGAGGGACCAGAAAATATTGAAATGTAGTACCAGCAATTTATATTCAATGGCTATGATTGTGAAATGTCTGTTTGGTATCGCTTCAAATACATGTCAGCTGCAATTTTTCCTCATTGTTAATTTATTTATTGTGTATCTTTTCTGCCCCCTCCCTCCCTGTACCCTAGGTAAAAATAAAAGGGTGAGGAGGAAAACAAACCACATGAGGAATTACATTTATTTCTCTATATAAAATTATATAACAATATTGAAAACAATCCTAAGCCTTTATATTCTGATGCTGTATTAAAGTTACATTTACAGATATATATATATACATTTAATAGCGAGGCATTGGATAGCCGCCACCTGGCAGAGGCATGTTGAAGGGGCCCATTGGGTAGGGTGCCCCACCCACTGGTGGAGCTGGGGGGTAATAAGATACACCTCCAGTGGGAAATGAAGGATAAGGTGCTGTGGTTGGACCCTGATGAGTCGCTGGCTGCTTGGTAAGGAGATCAGACATTTTGTCTGACTTTACCCGGCGTAAATGCATCAGCTTCCGGGAGGTTTGAAACTTGTCTAAGAAAGTGTCAACATCAATTTCTCCCTCCAAAAACTGATCAGCAATTTTCTGAAAAAAATAACATGGAATACCATTGATGAATGTTAAGCAGTTTTAGCACTACAACCGGGTAATCCTAGCAAACAGCACCTAGAGTGTAAAATAGACAATACCTCAGATTCTTCTTCCATTTCTGCTGCTGCTGTCTGAAGCAAGGCCAACACTGTTTCAGCATTTGTTGAGCCAGTCTTGTCCTCTGAAAATGATGTAAACAAAGAATGATCATTGTTTTAACCAGATTACACTTGCATCAGAGCAATATTGAAGAAACTTACTCAGCTGGGTTGTAATTGATTCAATACTTTCTAAGAGTTTCTGCCCTTCCTCACTGGACTGCTGCAAACGACGCTTCCCTTCCGCCAATTCCCTTTGTCGAGACAAGTTGAATTCTGCTATGGATCTGTTGCTGGCCAAGACCATTTCTTTCTCTGTCTCCAAGTCCTCCAAGTCTTTAACCTGAAAGACAACAGAAGACAATGACCACTCTCAGCAATTGCGTGCCTATATGTTTTATTTGAATAATAGCCACAGAAGCCATTGGTTTGGGAAGGAACCACTAACCTGCTTTTGATCTCTCAGGAAGGTATCGAGTTTGCCATCATCATCCAAAAACTCCTTAAGCTCGTTATTGCTCAAGGTGGAAAACAGGGCTAAGACTGAGGACAAGTCTCCCTCGGAATGGTTAGAATACATTATGCCATTAAAGTTTTTCTACGCTTTAGTGGAACGACTATTCCAAACGATGCTAGACTTCATCAAATCAATCAAAATGCAGACGATCTACAATGACGTCATGTTTACCATCAGGAGGAAAGAGCTGGGCAGAGCAAAATGGATTTAGATTCGGATTCGGCTCATAGAAAGAGAAACCCAGTGTATGAGAAATCAAGCGGCCCAGCTCCAGCCAACCGTCAGAACTAAGGCAAAAGTACCACTAGAATTTCTAGAATGGATTCCCTCAAAAGATGGACACCTGAAATTCTATGCATTCGGTTTAGGTTTCAAGTTTCAACCTTCAGTAACATCCACTTCATCTCAAATAACGATGTAAAGCATTATGTTTGTTACTTTGTGTGACGTGGATCATAGGGGGAAAGGAAAAAAGGAAAAATACTAACAATTCTAGAGCAGTTGTTTTATTCAAAGAGAGACATTATTCAAGCCCAATTAATAGTAACAAATTAACTGTAAGAAAACAAATAAAACCTCATATTTCATGTTCATAAAGCTACTGACATAGGAGCTTTTTATAACCTATACATGATGATAAAACATTGAAGTCCAATTATAATACAAGTATATAACAGTACTTCCTTGGGGCATACAAAGACATTAACAGGAAGCATTACAGCTATTGACTAATAAAACTAGTGTGTTTCCCCTGATGTAATATTGCACTTGAACAGAATCTCTTGATGAGAATTCCAAAAATAAGAAATAAGAAATAAAATAAGAAACTGTCAACATCACACTTTAATGCATTGCCCATCTGCCAAAGGAAACTTCTGTTCCATAACCCAGTTTTGGTATTAGCAGCCATAAGCATCGTTAGTAGTATTTCATTGGATCAGTGCGGATTTGAAAATTAATAGAAGATAATGAATATGGCCAATAGCTGCCAGTAGTTTTGTATGAATTAAGATACAAGTACTAGTAATACATACAAATTTTTATATACTACCAGAAAGCAAACTGTTTACATACACATATCACTACACATGTGTGCACACACAAGGTATTCTGTTGAACTCTATTTCAAATTCTCAAAGAAAAATACTCCATATACAAGGAAAAAAATTGTTCTTTTTGGTTGTTTTTAGAACATTTTCCAAAATAACATTCAGTACATAAAGATTAGTCTCATTTTAGAAGAAAGGGACCAACGGTGTTCTAACTGGAGATTGCATTAGATGGCATCTGTTTGTTTTTCAGAGCAAAAGGAACTTCTACAGCACTCAAGAAAATTTCATGTGATAATCTTAAAACTTTAACAGTGACTAGTGTAACAACAAAACATTCTTCCTTCTTCTTAAAAATTTTACAATCTTCAACACAATATTTGTAACTTTATGTTGAACAAACATTTAAAAATATGTCTATGAATACAAAAATATGTGAGGCCTAGGCAAACTATGCAAGAACAAACAACACAGAAAATGCTAGGCTTACTTAAAAACAGAAGGCCCCACTATACCAAAAATAACATAGATATGCAGTAATATCAGTCTCACTTTGCCACCACATTGCAAAATATTTTTATCACTCAAGTGTACACACAGCCCTTATGAAACAATATTTGGTGTAATTTTCTAAAAACCAAGGAATTTTAGACAAAAAGAGTTATTTTATACATTAGACAACATAGATCTATGGTAACACAACAGTAATGAGAAGGGGGCAAACATTCTGCAATGAACACTGCCCTTTATGCTTTCTGAAGTGGAATGCAAACACTAACAACAAAATTTGAGATCAACACTACAAAGAAAGTAGATGTTGTCCCTAATCATAGATAAGGGAGCATATCGCCACCACGAGAGTACACATAGAAGCCTACGAAGAATGTTGCTGATGCAAATAACAAACGCATGGATAGTCGCTGTTGTTGCACAACCCAAGGCGGCATCCATCGGTTGAAAGCCATCATGGTGCCACCAAAACGGTTCACCTCAGCAAGCTGCCATGAGGCGCCACCGCCACCATGGCTGGCATGACGTCTATGTCGGACAAGGCGATTCCGATGATTAATTTCATTGTTCCGCATCTCCTGTCTGCAAGCACAGGGAAGGAAAAGGATTAAACAAATATATTGTTCAAACAAGAGTTGAATGTACTTTCTAAAGTAAAGAGTGCCCTGAGCACTACTTACTCGTTCCTGAAACGCTCCTCGACCTCCCTCTCAATGCTCTCCGGGGGGAACTTGATGTACAGCTCGGTGGCGTCCCTGAGCAGGATCTCGAGGGGCAGGGTGTCTGGGATGTGCGAGAGCAGGGCGTGAACGGCGGCCATGTCGCAGTCCACGGACAGAACCTCGTCGGCACGGTGGGCCACCAGGACGGCGGCCACGTACAGCGGGGCCAGGGGGGGCGAGGCCAGGAAGTGGTCGTAAAGGCGAACCACGTCCTGGTAGCGGTCCAGGCTGTGGCCAAACCACGTGAGGAACCAAGGCAGGCAGAACATAGTGCCCACCTCAGACCTACACAGTATTTAAAGTTCATGATAAATACCCTCTTTTTAAATTATTTCAATTGTATTTTAGTTATTTTTTTGTTATTTTTGAAAGCTATAGAAGACAGAGTTTAGATCAAGAGACCGCACCTTTCTAAATAATCTGCCAAGGTTGGATGAATACGATGAAGAAGCGGATAGATGAAATGAAGCAAATAAGAGGTGCGCTCCATAGTAGGCTGCATACAGTCTGAAAGGTTCTCTGTCGACAATCTTTCCATGATCTGAAAGGCAACACTCTCTCCCACCACTAGCAAAAATGTCACCGCCACATCATGGTAACCCTGGTAGTACCGGAGATGGGGGTGTTTGGATATCACATACATAATCAGACGAGTCAGTTTGTCCTGGAGGGTTTCACGTTGGTCCTTGGGAATATCGGGAGGGAATCTCTTCAGAGAACGATTCACATCAAGGACAACTTGGCCATATTCTGGATGAGACTTGAGATCCTCTAATAAAGGAGCATTGATCTCTACAGTTGGATCCAAACCCAGCATTCGTGGCCAAGCCTCACGTCGAAGTGAATCTGAAGTATTTGAAAATTATGTTATGAATACATCTCATACTATGTTAATTGGAAAAAATCAGTCTCACAGAGTAATAAGTAGCATTACCATTTATAAGTCCACCTTCAGTCAAGGCAAATTTACAGAGTTTGACAGAAACGTCCTCATTGGAGTCCAAGGCTTCTCTGATAGCTCTCTGCTTTTCTCGCATTTCTGGAGTATCTGGGACTAAGATAGAGGGAAAGCATTGACAAATAAATTAAAGTGCCTCAACAAAACAATTTCATAGCGAATTTGAAACATGAAGTAATTTACAAAATTACTCTAAAGTGCCAGCATCAAACAAAACATGTACACATGTAAGTGCTTTTAAAAAAGAATTGTTGCTTGAAATAATACAATGCAAAAAAAGAGAAAGAAAACATACACTGAAGACGTCAAATATTTTCGAACTACTTCATGCAGTCTATGCAAAATAAACAGAATCAATTAAACAGAAAGAAAATAAACAAAAGAAGCTCTACTGTACCTTCTGACTCACCCCCATTGGCCCACTTCTCAGCCATTCTTTTCTTTTCTTCTTTGTTGCTTAGATCTATTTCTGGGTGCTTCAAAACAAGTGCTCTACATGGATTAGATTCTGATGTGTGTCTCATCTCATCTCGAGCTAATCTCTCCTTGGTGAGGAAGGCACCGACTGCATCATCAAATGCATCACTGTCTGAGATCTCTAATTTGTCCCTGTCAAAGCTAGGAAATGACAAAGAATTCTTCATGGTCCTAGGGCGGTCTTCAACAGGCAAAGTTGTGTCTATCATATCCTCATCTTCTTCTTCCACACTTTCAAACACACTTGTGCATGTACTTGCCCTTTGCATCTCATAATACACATCTTCTTCCATTCTGAAAACACTCACGCTTTTACCAGTATCTGAATCCACCTCCCTGTTGCCTATAGTATGAGCTGTTCTGTCATAGGCATACAGATGATCCTCAGATCCACTTTCAGGTAAGGTACAGAATACACTTACATTTCTTCCACTTTCAAAATCCATGAAGTGTTCTGTCAGCATTTCCCCACAAGGAGTGGCTAATTCCTCATCTTCCTGAAGAAAATCTGGGTCAATGATAAGCTTTTTAAGTTTAACAGGGCTTGACTCACTGGATGAAGACTCCTCATACTTTTTCACAGCCTCTTCAAGGACACCATCAACAAATAGACTAGCTTCTGAACGTAAACCTGAATCAGAGCAGGTAAACAGGCTGCTCCTTGCAGAGTCAGTTGCACCATTTTCAGGAGACAAAGTTCTTGCTGAACCAATTTGAGGGAGAGACTCTGCTGAATTTACACTCAAACTGTTCTCTCCAGACTGATTTAGAGTATCTGAACTGCATTTATCAGAGACATTTAAATCAACTTCAGAGCTGGCATTGCTCAGAGGGGAGGATACTTCTTTGACCACTGATTTCATTATTAATTGATCTTGTTCAGTTCCAAGAGAAAACTCTGATTGGGATAGGATTGGAAATATTTCTTTTGAAAGTGCAGAATCAGGCTGGGAAGTGCTACAGTCATCCAATGAGGAAGATTTTGATACTGGAATAATTGTCAAATTCCCATTTTGACCACCAGAATCTGACTGTGCTTGATTCAAAGTGCTCTCAACTGATGGATGAATTACATGCAATTCCAAGTCATTAGTTTCAGGTGAAACCACAGAAGAAAACTTTTTCCCACCAGTACTTATATCACAGGTAGCTGACACTTCAGCTTGTTTATCTCTAGAGTGAGAAGCTTTAGCTGATGCTTCAATGAGTACTTCATCAATAAGTGTATGAGCAGCCTCAACTGCTTTCACTCGCCTAATTGTCAAATTCTTAGAGTCAATCAATTTTTCTTCAGCCTTCAGGACAGCTATTTGGAGTATAGTATCAACAAGGCCACTGGCCATCTGCTGAGCTTCAGCTAAGGCAGTTGTACTGTATTGCCTAGAAGCATTACAACCACCAATGCTTTGTGGATTAACCAAGTCCAGTAATTCTGTAAAATTCGTACATAGCTTGTCTGGTTTGGTCGAATTAATGTCAGGCAGAGTAGTAGGACGCTTGTTTTTGCCAGTATGACTTTCTTGTGAAGAAGTTTGGCTCAAATCTAAACTCCTGACACTTTCTGTTTCAGTTGATTTCCTTTCAGATTCTAAATCTGAATTAGAAGCACTACATCCTTCTGTATTATTTAACACTTCTGTTACAAAATTTTCATTCTCTACAGTGCTTAAACTCCCAGCCTCAGTGCCTGATATTTCAGCCCCAATATATTTTACATCTTCTTCTTCTGAGAAAGTTTTTTGAATGTACTCTGAGCTGGAATTACCATGTTTAAAGTTGATTTGGAATGATGAATGTTCAGAATCTGCAGAAAGCGTTGAAGAAACACATGATTTTTCTGTTTGACATGGAGCTGATGATTGCAGTGGAGAGTCCGACTTCTCAGAAAAAGGCAGAGTTTCTGTTACAGTTGCTTCAATCTGTTCTACAGGTAAAGCTTCTGTGCTGATGACAGATACAGAATGACAGATGACAGTTGCTTCTAAGGAACTGAGTTCAGCAGATTCATTAGGGCTATCACAGGCCTTCAGGTTACTTGCATCTTCACTTGTTAAGCGATTAGACACAGAAGAGTCAGGAGATGGTGCTCCAACTCGTTGGGTTGTGTCCACTATTTCTATGACACTCTGTTCCTCTAAAATATTTTCCACTTCATCAGATCTGTAAGAAGTTAAAGACTCACCACATGCCAATGATGTTGTGGAAGATGGAATATTTTCTTCCAATGAAATGCCTTTGTTTTGAAGTAATGTTGATGTGGGTAGAGAAACATTATTATCTGCATCAGTTTTCTTTTCTTCATTTGCTGATGAGGTTACTATAGAACTTTTATTTACACAATTATGAATAACTTTACTGTCTTTAACAATGAATTCCTCAGATGTTGACGACACAACAGATGAGGCACTACTGTCCACAGAAGTATCAGCCAAAGTAACTTGTTCAACTAGTGTTGATGATACTGGAGACAGCTTTTGCACACTTGCTATTGCAGCTATTTCATCTTCATTTGGTGCTATAAGTGGTAAAATGGTTTCAGAAACATTTATACCTTCCAAATCCATCTCAACTGATGTAGTTGAAATAATTTCACCGCCATGGGCAGAGGCATTTTCATCAATAGAGCACGGCATCACAGAAGGAATCAAGACATTGTCTTTGTCATTATCTACAACAGTTTTTATCACATTTTTGGAATCGTCAAAATTATTCAGAGAACCTGAACTTTGTGACGTCTTTGATGAATCCAAAACTTCAGGGTCTTTTGATTCCCATTCAAGCTCTACACATACATTTAAGTCAGATCTATCAAGTTCATTACAACAAATTATATCACTCTCCAGCATATCATCAGTCACATTAGATGAATTTTTTAGTCTTTTATCTGTAATATCAAAGTTAGTTTCAGTTTCACTGGATGGCATTTGAAGAGAAGTTTCATTTACATTAATGTCCAATGTTGAATCAGACAGAAAGTTGTTCGAATCGATTTCGAAATTATTTTGAATATGGTTTGTTTTTTCTACTACTTCAGAAGAAACACAGTTGTCAAGAGAAGTATCAGTAGGTTGGTTGTCTTGTATTTCTTGCGCTTTCACAACATCAATGCTTTCAGAGACACTTCCATCCACTGCAGAGGAGGCAGTTTTTGAGGATCGTGAGGAAGGACTGGATGGGCAGGAACTGACTGCTGATCCTGAGCCATTCTCTGCTATTTGAGCAGATGGGCTATGTGTAATACCAACAGTTTCTTTAACAGATGAGTCCAAAAGGTTGATGAGGCTTGAGGAATTTGAACCATGAGAATGTTTGGCAGGGGAGTCCATTTTAAGATCACATGACATGCTTGACATTGTTGCAAGGCTTCTGTCATCATCTTCATCTTCACCACCAGTGTGATGAATCACATCATATGAAACAGTGTCAAAGTTGATGAGATCTGATGACTGGGATTCGGAATCATCAATGGTTATTAAAGGATCTAGGTCTTCTTCATTGTAAAGTTCCACTTCTTTTCTTCCTTCTCCTGCCATTTCTACAATGATCTTTGGCTTGGAATCAATTAGGTTTACACTGGCCTCATGATTTCCTCCAGAGTGGTCCAAGCTCTTCACACTAGCTAGACCATCACTGGCAACACTTTCACACCCACCTTTATCCACACAGCTGATATCTTCCAGAGACACACATTCATCTTCTGACAGCACTGACGAAGTAACTCCATCTGCTTCACCACATGAACTTTGTAATGTCTTGTCACTGAGCATGACTGTATCTCTCAGGCCATCTTGATTATTTACAAAACCATCTCCAGCTGACAGTCGAGTGGGCGATGCTGCTGCACCTACGATGATACTATTCTGACCAGTGTCAATGACAGCACTCTCTTTGTCACTGCCCAGGAGAGGTTCCATCCCGGACACTGACAGTTTCACACCAGTTACACAACACTAGCAAAGGTGGTATTGGTCTGTTTCATGCTTGGTGAGGTTATCCAGTCACAAAGTCCTGTCAACACGACGCTTTTACAAACATGCACAACCATTCCATTGGGTGTTGCAAGCACCTCGTTTGCTAACTTCCGAACACGCCAGACCAAAATTTTACAGCAGGTCACGCCATCATCAATATCACAGCGAGCGAAAAATCACCGTGAAGACAAAAGTCAAAATCTGTTCTGGTCGCATCCCTCCATGAAAATTTCAACCTACTGTACATAACGATTTTGCTGTGTATACCCACTCAGAAAAAGTGAATACACTTTCAGATCAGGATTCACGAAGGAACGTCAGAGTAAGGCAGTGAGGCTAACCAGAGGGAAGTTCAAACCATGTTCAATCATTCTCGTCTTTTTCTAAGAGCGCAGAGATATGGAGCGTTTTGGTGACGGGCCCTTCCTAAGCTTCCTAAGCGGTCAGCCACACGTTTTTGCACCGAAGTGCAACTTTTTATCTGCCCCCTTTTTTTTCATGCAGATGTGATTGATTTTATTTTCGCGAATGATCCGGCATGTGCCAGTCGAGAGACTGAATCCCAGGTGTCCGTCCACACCTAGAGTTCTTCAATCAATCCTCCCTCCCCTCCCCGATTTGGCCGATTTGTGGTGCTCCGCGGCGAACGCGTTCAAAGACATGCACGATTTCCTCCTGGCCTGGGAATTCTTTTCACATCACCGTTCCACCCTCCGAGTCCTCGTGGTCCTCACGAACCGTGGCGTCCTTCGTCCTTCCCTGTCGCGGCCCCGACGGTTTGCCGCTGCTTCCGTCCAGGTCCTACAGCCTACACGAGTGGAGAGGAGGAGGGGGCATGTAATAGCTAGTAATAGCCCCCGACGTTGTCGCCGACCACTTTGTGGCCTTTCGTGTCCGCGAGTTCACACTGCCCTACCGAGGCGAACCCTGCAGGCTGATTCCGCAGACACTTCAAGCCAGGGGTCTCTCTCGCTCTCCTACGCAGCACCCCACGAGTGCGACAGAGACAGTGCAACGAGGAGTGCGCTGCGGAATACGCCAGCTGCCGTCGTCCAGCACCGCGGAGCTCACCGTCGTCTACCTCACTTCGGCGCCGAGGCCACGACGGGTGGCCACCACGCTAGCGGGTGCCGAGCCGAGCCGCTGGACTGACAGGTGAGCAGGTGAAATATTCCAGAGCCAACTGGACGGCTTCCACAGTGTAGTACGTTCCAAACCGAGAGTCGCCCCAATAAAGCTCTCGTGCCCTTGCGAGAACCTTCGTCATTAGTGTAAAATGAGAGGCTGGGCTTCTGCGAGGCCCGGACATGTTGGCCACCACTCGCCTGTCCGGTGCATGTGCCGGCTAGGAGACAATAGCAGGTGACGGATTTGCGCGAGGGGGCAATCACTCCCCCTTTTTGATGTACACCGATTTAAATCAGGGCTGATTCTTTTGATTTGATTTCTTCTCAACCAAAATTTAGATTTTTATGAAAACAATATCGAGTTAGAACAGATTTTTCTTGTTTTCCCTCTCCTCTGACTATTTAAAATTTTTATTTGTCATTTTTCTGATGTTTTTTGAACACTTTGAGTCGTATATTTTACTGTTTTGATTTTTTATCAACCTGATTTATGTCGATTTTTTCTTTCCTTTTTTTTGCCAACTGTACAGTGATTTTTTCAAGTGAAGTCCCCCCACTAGAAAATTAGCACCTGTGCTGGCGATTTTTTTTGCGTGTATGCTCTAATCTCTTGAGTCCCTTTCGAGCTGCACTATTTTTAAACGCAACGAGAGAGGCGGCCGCGACACGAGAACGTCTTGTCTTCGACTGTCCAGGTGACGGTTTGATGACAGGACCTCGGGTTACTCGGTGCCGCATCCTCAGCATTTGAGGGCTCCGCGGGGGTTCCGGTTGTGGATAAGTCAAGCCTGCAGGAAACACCACCCTTAAGTACGACGTTTCATAATGTCGCAATTCGGAAATAGGAGCTACCCTCTGTGCGAAAATAATAGTGCAAATTGCATCCTTTTGATCGTGCATCAGAGGGCGAACTATGAAACCACCATACCCGGTGCTTGGATAGCTATGGTACCCGAGCCCACGTCTTACCGGGTTCAAACACCAGCTCTGTGTAGGGGGTGGGGTCTGGGCCTGGTGCACACCCTAATTCCCTACCACCCCCCGTTTTCATTTCTGTCACTGATAACACTTACCGCTGCGCCACTCACACACACACGCATGATCCTGATCCCGCACACGTGCACCGCATACCGTGTCATATGGACCCCCCCCCCTCATTCAGCACGGGGGGACCCGCGTCCAAAGTGGATCGTGGTCCTGCAAGTCATCCAGTAAGGTCGAGGCCAGGAGCTGGGCGCTGGGCTGTCCATCCAAATTTAAGTTAATCTCCCCCCCCCCCCCCACCTCGGCCAGCCTTCCCGAGTGCCGGTGCACCTGAGGGGATATCGCCAGACAAGCACATCCACGATGTTGCCGCAATGGCAAACCTAAGTTGGCCAGTCTGGGTGCACAAGGCGCCTGCTAGTTAGGCAACCACAACTTCTGCATGCACTTGTGTCGCGCGGGCTGGTCTATCCTGGCAAACGCAGGCGCTCGGCGTGGTCATGGCGTGGCCATTCGAGGTTTAAGGTACGAAGAAATTCAGAGACGTATCGTGGTGGTATTCTAAACCGCAACCGCTGTGGGTGGCCTCTTATTTCGACTCAGGTGTCTGGAGTCTGATCTAATGTGAGAACACGAATTGCGGTTCAGGGGTTCAAATACCGTCTGACGGGAGGTGTGCTTGTTTTTATACCTTGAGTCTTTATCCCTTGCACACTGCGCGTAATCAGCTTAATGTATCGGCCCGGGCGGTGCCAAGAAACGTCCAAACAATCTTTTGTACCCACGGCGAGCTTTTTAAACGGGCGTCCCTCGTGATAAACCTTCTAATTTATTAACATCGCGGCACTTTAGATCTAGCAGGGCCTCTCGACGCTTGATCCTCAGCCGGGCTATCAGAGATTGTGGAGGAGGGGAGTACCGAGAAGAGGCGAACACGCAGAAAAGCTCGTGGCGGGGGACTACTGCTACTCAGAAGATATGTACTTGCAGAAGAGCTCAAGCGTATCCTGAGAATCGGTATAAGTCACGCCGAAGCACGAATAGGGATATGAGAAAACGAATCTCCTCTTCTTCCCCGCTTTCCTTCCTAGAATATCTTTCGATGCAAGCCTCTCGATAGATCATCCTCGATATCCCGCGAGTGGGAGGTGGGGGTGGGCCAAACACGAGTGCAGTGACGAGCCCTGAAGTAGGCATCCCGATATCAGGCGCGAGGAGGAGGGGGCGAGACGGGACGGGACGGGAGGAGGGAGGACAGAAAAGCACCCACCCGAGTCTGTCAGCCTCACACAGCCACACTAGGCGGGAACAGGTGCGACGAGGGCGAAGCGCGAGTGATTGCAACTGTGCGAACTCAAAATTTTCGACTGAATTTCGGTGAATTTCGATTGCATTTCAAAATTGATTTCAGGAAATATCGTGAAATTTTCTTGAATTTTGGAAAATTTAAGGGAATTTTCTGTCTTCTTGATAGGGAGATTGTTACCTGAAGTTCGTGAGCTCGGATTTCGGTGTATGATCTTTTTGATACATACTATCCCCCCTTGAGGTGCGTTATGAGCGTGGCCAGATTGTAACACGAACCCCCGCTCCGCTCTCCCACGCGGAACACAGTAAGTCAAACTAAGATCACGGTTACATTCCGCGGTTTCAAGACGTCTTGTTTTGGTTAGCCCTTATCGTCCACTGTTCAGAGTGGTGCCCGACAAGGACGAGATGGAAGCCGTGAAGGTGCCGGTGGCGAAGGTGGTGCCGGAGGTCCGCGTGTACCGCAAGCGCTGGGTCATCCTGGCGCTATACGTCCTGGCGCTGCTGGTCAACTCCGTGCCCTGGATGCAGTACACGCTGCTAACGGACGTCGTCACCAAGTACTACGGCGTCAGCAACGAAGCGGTCGAGTGGACGGCCCTCGTCTACAACGTGACCGCCATGGTGTTGGTGCTACCGTCCGCATACATCCTCGATCGGTTTGTGAGTATTCCTTCGGCGGGGAGCTCCCAGCCCCGTCCAGGGGCGCCCGGCCGCGGACTGACGGGGACCCGGGGCTGACGGGGACCCGGGGCTGACGGGGTTCCGGGGCTGACGGGGACCCGGGGCTGATGGGGTTCCGGGGCTGACGGGGACCCGGGGCTGACGGGGACCCGGGGCTGACGGGGTTCCGGGGCTGACGGGGACCCGGGGCTGACGGAGACCCGGGGATGACGGGGGCTACACCTCTGCTGCAGGGCCTGCGCACCAGCATGCTGATAGGGACGGTGGGCACGGCACTGGGGCTATGGATGCGGGTGCTGGGCTCCTGGCCGGATTACTTCTGGGCCGTGTTGGTGAGCCACGCCATCGTGTCCGTAGCCACCACCTTCATGGTGTCGGCGCCGCCCCGCGTGGCCGCCGTCTGGTTCCCGGCCCACGAGGTATCCTCCGCCGTGAGCGCATCCATCATCGGCCAGATGGTAGGTGGTCGCGGGTTCGAGTACCCGGAGCCAGGCCAGAGGCGCCAGAGGCTAGACGCTCGGCCAGCGCTGACAGCTTGCCTTGCCCCACGCAGGGCGGTATGTCGGTCGGCTGCCTGCTGGCGCCACTGACGGCGCGGGCGACCTGGACTCAGGAGGAGAACTTGCACGGCTTCCTCGTCCTGAACGTGTCGCTGGCCGTGCTGGCCACGCTGCTGCTCGTTGCCGTCGTCATCCTCTTCTCCTCGGCGCCACCGCACCCGCCATCCCCGTCGCAGGCCGCGGCGCAGGCCACGCAGACCACGTCCGGCAACTTCTTCCGGTCCGTGTTCACCATCTGCCGCAACGGCAGCTTCCTGCTGCTCCTGCTCTCCTTTAACATCATCTTCAGCGTGTACGTCGCCATCACCACCCTTCTCAATAGGGACATCACCGAATACTTCCCGGTAAGTGCTCCCCCCGCGTGTTCTGACGACACGCACCTTCGGTATAAAGGTTTCCAACGTGACTCAGGATCGGGCGATCGCCCTCCCCCCCCCCCCCCTAGGGCGCCCGAAGGGCGTCCGAAAGGTAGGCAATTCGCGTTACAATCCGCCTGAAAGTAGGCAGAAAGCGGTACATCGCCCCCCCCCCCCCAGAGCCGCCCCTGGATCCGCGCCTGATTTGTGGTTGCCTAGCTAGCAGGGTGCCCAAACCAGTCAAATTGAGTTTGCCATATGGTGATTATACCGTGGGATGATACTCTATCAGCCCTGGGCTGCTCCAGGCTATCCAGAGCCAACATTTAAACCTGACATCGTTCAGGAGAAAAACTGCAATATTTCCACACCGCACTATGATCTCTGTGGCCTGGACTTGCTGTGTACAGGAGTGCTGCGCAGTAGTCAAATACGCTGCAGAAGAGGATATAAGGAGGGGTTGCACGCGTGGCCCTGGGGACGAGGGCCTGCCCGGCCTGCTCTGCACGGCCTATTCAAGGCCACGGGCAGGGCAGGGCCGGCGGCCAGCATTGCAGCACGACACTCAGTCCTGGCGGATTATCAACCAGATTACGGCAACATGCAGGGGCGCCAAGACGGTCTGAAGACGGTGGTGCAAGCAGTCGTACCTCCCTCCCTTTTTAACCTCGAACCTCCCTTTTTTTCGCCCCTCCCCCCTCCCCCCAACCCCCGTTTTTTCTGCGAAGCAAACAAAAATATTTTTTTCCACTCAACACCTGATTGAAAGAGTAAAATGCATGAAATTCTATCGTTTGTGCGTGATTTGCACGAATATGTAGTATATCGTGTACTGTTTCATGTAACTACTGCGATTTTCAGTGAATCAGTGAGTAACGAAAAAACGAGTTGAAAAAGTGAGAATTAGGGTATGTTTTATCTTCAACGTCTGTTTATTTATTGACGCACTTTGTATGTTTTTTTCCACGAGGCATACATCACAACAGTAAACTAATTATCAATTTTATAAAAGAAAAGATGACCCCTTTCCTTCTCATCTTCTTTCCGTCCTCCCCTTTTCGCTTTCTTTCTTCTCTCCCTCCCTTTTCCCCAAACTTCCTCCTTCCTATTCTATCTAATCTACCCACCCCTGCACCACTACCCTTACCATTTCTGAATTTGTTGCCTTTATTTCCCTTTTCTTCTCTTCTCTCTCCTTCCTCCCCCTTCTTTTCTTTTTTTTTTCTTTCTCTTCTTTCCTTTTTCTCTCTTTCCCTCTCCTCTCCTCCCTCCCTTTTCCGCTAGACGGTGGTGCGCGTGCACCACCGTCGACCCCTTCTTGGCGCCACTGGCAACATGCATCGGCCATATTAATCCTGTTTACTAACAAAAATTTAAAAAAAGCCTCACGGGACAACTTCGCGGGAGGTGCGCGCCGTACAGGAACCACGTGACAACGTCGGGAACATTCCTCAGCATGTTGATGTGAGTGCCTTCTGTGGCTTCCAGGATCGGGCGGCGGAGACGGGGTTCATAGCCACACTGCTGTGCGTGACCGGGATGATTGCCACATTCGCCTTTGGAATCATCCTGGACAAGACCAAAAAGTTCAAGTTAGTGTCAAAACAGAGGATAACAAAAATGTTCAGCTCAGCCTTCGCAGCAATATGACGGCGCGTCTCGTTTGTGTGGCAGGGAGCTCTCTAGCATCTGCTACTTCGGGGGCCTCGCTTCCATCGTGCTGTACGCCGGCACCATCTCCACCACCCCCATGGAGGTTGTCTACGTGGTCGCCGGCATCATGGGGTGAGCCATGGGGACTATGGTGTACAACGGCCTAAAAAAACACACAAAATAAATGATCAAAAAATAACAAAAAGTCAAATAGACAACACAAACAAAAAATGTCCACAAAAGTGCTAGAGAGAAATCAAAATATTCAGGTTCAGGCCGATATATTTTTTTAAATCAATTTTTTGTTGGGAAAAAATCGAATAATAAAATCAAAGAATCAGTGAGTAATGCTCTAGCCACGCGGACCTAACACGCCCTGTCCTCCGCCCTGTGCCTGCAGCGCCTTCTTGACCAGCTACTTCGTCCCCGCGTACGAGTGGGCCGTGGAGCTCACCTACCCGGAGCCCGAGGGCAATCCGACCTCGCTGCTCAACTGGGTTACGAACGTAAGGCGGCGAAGCTGGAGCTTGTGGAGGTGGAGAAAGGGGGCGGGTACTTGAACCCGCGCACTTCTGTCCGCAGCCCTGCTCCATGGTGTCGACGCTGGTGTACAGCCGGATCTTCTCCGCCTGGGGGCCGCACGCGGCCCACGGCTTCCTGGTCGCACTCATTGCGGTGGGCTTCTTGGCGCAGCTCATCATCCCGAAGCGCTACCGCCGCATGGAGGCCGGTCTGGCGCTGGCCAAGGCGGCGGAGGCGGCGGCGGCGGCGGGTGCTGCGGCGGACCAGCCCCTGCTCCACAGCAAGGCGTGACCGTGACGACATGCTTGTCCCTGGTTGGAGAACCGACCACTTCCCCCTGTGTGTTTTGTCATAGGGTGCTCCAACTAAGGATTTTCCCGGAAGCAAGAAGAACAGAACGGCTTCCTAAAGGTGGTGGTGGTGGGGGGGGGGGGGGGGTAACCAGACAGTGAGCGCGCATGCGCACACCGGCTGAACCCTGGCGCACCACCGTGTTTTAGAAATTGTTTTGCTCTTCTTACTCCCGGCCGAATCCTTAGTTCCTATTGCCTGCCTATTGAAGAACTCCTTTCGTGACCCCACGACTGCAAACAGTGACTGATATGTGTCCGGGATGCGTCCGGTCTGCTGGTTGGGTCCAACTTTCCCGAGTACCTTGGACAATCATAATGTTATGATTATTGTGATAGGATTATTGTACCAACTTTAGTCAAGTAATTCATAGTTTATTATTTGTGTCGCGTCGGGAATAATTATTTTCACTCGAGGGCATATAACCCTTGGGGTTGTACCAACCTCTAGACGCCATTGTAACTCTCATACTTTAAGGACTGCCATTCAAACCTGTGTGTATATATGTATGTATGTATGTATGTATGTATGTATGTATGTATGTATGTATGTATGTATGTATGTATGTGTGTGTGTGTGTGTGTGTGTGCGTGTGTGTGAAAAGCCGAATAGTGATAATTGGCTGAGAAAAGATGGCTGAAAAATATATTTTTGTAGACGCTGAGCAAATACCTGCTCACGAGACCGCAACCAATTGATAAAAACAACTCTTGCCATGTTCCGTTTTCTTCTTCGACATGCCATGCAAGACACCCCTGCTCCTCCCGGGCCGTGCGACACTGTGAGACACCTACGGTAGGGTAGGCGGCCCTTCCTTGTAGCTCGTAGCTCACAGCCGTCCTCCTTCGGTCGTGGTACATTAGCCGTACCGGTTGGGGCGCTGTCCTCTCACGAACAGTATCCCAGGTTCAACTCTTGCCCCCGTCTTCAAAAGTTTTCGCGATGTTCTGCTCTGGGTGACCTGTGACTCAGGAGAAATGCCGGGAGGGAGACTCGGGAGACATGTAGGAGCTTAGGGTTCGTCTAAGGCTTCTGCATTCTGTTGAGGCGAACGAGGAGCACCATGGAGCACTCGGAGGCTGTCGTCGGCGCTGTCGGCAGACGAGGTGACTCGGGAGATGTGCGGAGGCTTCTAAGGTTCGAAGCTTCTGTTTTCCTTCATCTGAATCTGGCAGGTTTCGGACATGCCGCTACTCGGAGCGTAGCGAGTAGAGTACAGCGGCTTCGGCCGTGTATGAAGGGAACCTGTGTCGCCCAAATAATCGCAGGGGCGGTACTGCTGCGGTTGGCTCTGGAGCGCAAGGGTTGCAGTTTCGGACTACGGGGCGGCGGTTGCCGGCGGTCGCCATGTGTCGCCACCGTAACACTACGCCCATGAGCTGCGCCGTGGGTGCAAACACCCGTACCTTGTTCCGAGAACAGCAGTATGGCGATTGGTCGTCTCGTCCCGCCGAAAGTGTGCCAAGCCGGGGGGGGGGGGGGGGGGGGGAGGCAACAGGCGTCTGGGGGCTCCTTATCAGTGGCACTTATTGGCAGACAGGCGCAAGGCGGCGGCCAGACAAAATGAAATGACAGTTCTCGCTCGTACGCGTGGTATGCAGAAGCAGAATATTGGGCGGGCGGGCGCAGCAAGGCAGCTGAGGGGAGGGACCGTGCACGGACCGCGTGACGCCTCTGCCCGCGGGAGGTAGTCCGGGCGGTACATACCCCGCGCTCGAGCGCCGCGAGGTCTCCGGCGCACCGCCAACATGTTCTCCCCCGAGACGGTGGACCGCGTGGTGCTGCAGGTGGGCAAGTTTGGCCGCTTCCAGCTCATCAACTGCATCGTCGTCAACATGCCCATCCTGTTCTCGGCGCTGTACACCATCGCCTACGTGTTCACGGCGCAGGATCTCAACTACAGGTGAACACGGGCTACGTGAATGCTCCAGAACTCGCGACTGCGATTCTGTTGTCGTCGCGTGTCTGAGCATGGCCGAGCCGAGCCGGCCCGTGGCAGCCTTCCTACTTCTCTCTCTCTCATTCGCGCTTCCCAGAGACAGAATGATGGCGGCGCTACAATTCAGAAGTACCTCAGTATCATGCAACACTGCAAATTGACGAGAGATACCTATTGCTTCGACTGAGCGATAAAATTTTATTTCTCAATGTGAACGATGGTTTGTTTGGTTTTTGCTTTGGAGCAATTAAATTTTTCTCGCTTAATACGAGCGAAAAAAAAATTCGCACTTTCATCTCTTTTTAACTATAAATGCTCCCTACGAGGGAAGAAGTTTCTCGCTCCATACGAGCGATACCATTTTCTCACTCCCTGCGAGCGAGAAAAATGTTCTCAATTTAGGCAGTATGTATCGCTCCTCATTGTACAATGTTACTCTCTCCCAACAATGGGCGAGAGGGAAGTACTGCCTTTTTTGTTACGCAGCCTTTCGCGCCCAACGCACTGTCGCAGGGACTGCGGCAGCCCGTGGTGTACCGAGTGATACTTCGGGCCGAGTGATACTTCGGGCCTAGCAGTATTTCACAGAATCTTTTTCTTATTTCTTAACTTTGCTTTCATTGGATACGCTCGCTCGTCGAGTTCGCAGACAGCTGTCACACAATGAAGGCCGCCGTCTGCTGCTGATTGAAGGGGCTTAACCTCGGGCTTTACGCAGCCGGGTAATCTCCCCTCCCGGTAGCCACGCGCGCCGTGTCGGCGTGCACTGCATCATATCAGCGGGCCCGCGTAGACTTAGGAGTGTACGGGTTCAAATACCAAATGCAGGAGAGCGATTCAATATCCGTTGGGGGAAAAAAAAAACACTTTATGACACAGATGCCTGGTCCCCGAGTGCGAGGCCGGGTCCACCTCCGGGTCGGCCTACCTGCCCCCCTGGCTGCACACCGCCGTTCCCTACCGCAGCGGCCGTCCCGACCCCTGCGAACGCTACGCCCCCCGCACCAACCACACCGCCCCCACACCCACCCCCGCCACGGACTGCCCCGCAGACCTCTTCGACGGGGCCAGCACGGTGCGGTGTGACCGGTGGGTGTTCGAGCCCGGACAGCGCAGCACCGTGGTCAACGAGGTGAGGTACACCCGACCACGCCCACGCACTTGATGGATGATCTGTTTACTTTTACTGGCCCTCCACGTTTTCATGATTGCGATGTTTCAATCCTGTTTTCCTTCTTCTTCTTCCAGTGGGACATCACGTGCGACGACAACAAGTGGCAGCTGGCGCTGGTCGGCACCATCGGCTACGCCGGGGCCTTCGTGGGGATGCCCATCGCCGGCTTCCTGTCCGACAAGTTCGGCCGCAAGACCCTGCTGCTGTGGGCGTGGGTGCTGGCGTCGCTGTGCGGCCTCGTCCAGTCCTTCTCCACCAGCTTCGTCATGTTCCTGGTCTGCGAGTTCGGCAACTCCTTCTTCGAAGCCGGCGTCTACGGCGCCGGCTTCCTTCTCGGTAAGATTCAAATGGCGCTCCACACGCAGGAAAATGATTACTTAGTTGTCTCAACGAATTTGTTCGTTGATTTTGGTACAAGCAACATAGTATTTAGTTATGAGAGCCAAGATTTCGTCGGGACAACTAAAAATCAATAGCATATGAGCGAAAGGTCCTTTTTCTTCCATTTTTCGCTGCCGCAACTGATTTTAGTTGTCCCAACGAAATCTTGACTGTCACAACTCTAAGTATGCTGCTTGTCCCAAAATCAACGCAAAAATTAGCTGTGACAACCAATCATTTTTCTGCGTGCGGGTGGGCGGGTCCGGGTTCGAATACCGGCTGTGTTGTTTGGCCGCAGCGCTGGAGCTGGTGGGACCCACGCAGCGGGTGATGCCCACGACAGTGCTCAGCATGTTCTACTCCACTGGGAATGCACTGCTCGGGGCGCTGGCTTGGGCGGTGCAGGACTGGCGTTGGCTGCTCAGGGCTGTCTACGGCGGTGGGCTCCTGTTCGCGCTGCCGCTGTGGTCAGTACAGCACATTCACTCCGCTCCGCTCAAAGTCAGAAAAAGTTTTTTTTTTACGGACAATTGATGATTACAAGTGGAATAGTTATCTGTGGAATTTGCATATAATTATCAAGCAGCGGTCCATTTCCTTGACTTTCGCATGCCATGTGTCTTTCGGTGTCTCCAGCTCCCCCCTTTCTCCGAATTTCTTCGAAAAAAAATCGGATGCAATTTTTTGACAGTGGGGCAGAGAATGGGACAGAACTTGCTCCTCTCCCTCAGGTTCACCCCGGAGTCGGTGCGGTGGCTTGCCTCCCGGGGACGGCTGCAGGAGGCGGACGCAGTCGTGGCGCGGGTCGCCGCCATGAACAAGGTCCCCGTCAGCCAGACCTTCGTCGCCATCGCCGCGGAGAAGTCCCCCGACCTGCCGCAAACTTTGGTGAGGGACGCTGACGGAGACGGCCGATGCCACTGCAAACTGAGGAGATATTCCTATTGCTTTCACCTCAGCGATAAAATTTTATTTCTCACTGTGAGCGATAAAATATTTCTCGCTCGAAGGGGGCGATGAAATTTTTTCGCTTAATACGAGATACGAGCGAGAAAAAGTTTCGCACTTGCGGCCCACTAAAGGATACAATGCGTCCAGCTCATTTAGAGCGAGAAAAATATTTCGCTCCATACGAGCGAGAAAATTTTTTATCGCTCAATTTAGGCAGTATGTACCGCTCCTCAGTTTGCTGTGGCTGCGGTACACGGCGGTACCCATCGGGGCATGCCGCCTGGGAGGTAGGCCCCACGGGCGCACGGCGGTGCGGCGGGAGTGCCTACCCCCGAGTCCACGGGCGCCCGCCTCGCCGGGCGCCTTGGGGGGGGGGGGGGGGGGGGGCAATTGCCCCCCCCCTGGATCCGCGCCTGCTCGCGCGGGCTGGAGTCCTCTTAAGTCGTCGAGTTGGACTCCAGCGCACAGCAGCACGACTGTTACAGAAAGACGGTGGGGAAGGTGACGGCACCCTGCGTAGCCTGCAGCGCCTGTTCAGGTCCAAGATCCTTCTGATGAGGTTCATCAACTGCGCCTACTGCTGGTAAGTGGGCGGGCGATGCCAGCGGTGCCGCTGGGTGTTGGCGAGGCGAGGGGTTCTCAGCACAGTGTCATGACGGAGTCCTCCCCTCGACAGGATGGCCAACACGTTCGTGTACTACGGGCTGTCGCTCTACGCCGTCACGCTCTCCGGCGACGAGTACCTCAACTTCATCCTGTCCGGGCTGGTGGAGATCCCCGCCAACCTGCTGGCCTTCTGGCTGCAGGACAAGGCGGGCCGGCGACTCACCCAGGCCGGCACCCTCGTCGTGGCCGGCGTCTGCTGCCTCAGCTTCCTCGCCATCCCCGATGGTGCGCCAGGGCTCGAGCCCCGTCTGAGAACAGACTCCCCCCCCCCCTCCCCCTCCCCCCGGCTCTTGCAGTGCTTTGGTGTTTCGCAGGCGAGCAGTGGCTGCAGGTGACGGTGTACATGCTGGGCAAGTTCGCCATCACCATCTCGTTCATCGTAGTGTACATCATCACCGCGGAGATGTTCCCCACCATGGTGCGTCAGTCCATGGTCAGCTACGGCTCCACCTTCGGCCGCGCCGGCTCCATGCTGGCCCCGCAAACACCACTGCTGGTACGGTGTCGGCGTTTGACCTGAGAAAGGCCACATATAGTGTGATCATGAACCACGTACCACACGCAGAAAAATGATGAGTTTCACAACTAAGCTTCTCGTTGATTTTGGGACAAGCAACAAATTTATTGGTGAAACTTGGCTCTCACAACAAAATATGCTGCTTGTCCCAAAATCAACGAAGAAATTCGTTGTGAAAACTATAATAATTTTTGTGTATGCTCCGGGAGTGGGAAGTGTGACGTACCCTTCTGGCCCCTTCGGCCCCCAGGCGACGGTGAGCGAGTCGCTGCCGCTGACGCTGTTCGGCGTCGTGTCCCTGTCCAGCGGCCTGCTGGCTCTGCTCTTCCCAGAGACGACGAACCGGCCGCTGCCCGAGACCATCGAGGAGGCGGAGAACCTCAATGACAAGGCCTGCTGCAGCTGCCCCTGATGTGAAGTCATCCTCCTAGCTGCAGAATTTTGAACAACATAATAAAATCGCAGAAAAAATATTTTGGAACTGTTTTAAAAAGCTAAGCTTACTTTACTTGTATGTTGTTTGCTTTTCCCGCTCACGACAGACATGCCCGAACATTGAGTTGTTAACACAGCATCAATCAGGCAAAGAGATTAAATTGAATCAATATTTTTCATATCACCCGCGCGCAACGCCAAGTCACCGAAAGTATGAGAAAATTGTCGACAGTCAACATCCTGTTTTGTTCTCTGCATGTGACGCCATCTTGTGGTCGCGACCTCGACGCTTTGTGAACGCGCTTCTCTCGCCGATCGGGTTTTGTTCATGGAGTGTGGAGTCGCATCAGCACCCGAATTGCTATTTTGTGTGCTTTTGTTGAAAGTTTGTGGTAAAATCACGCTGGATAGGCGTTAAAAACTTCAAAAATGAAGTTAGTGGACAATGTAATTCGAAGTTTTAAAGTGGCGAAGGTGTTTCGTGAGAATACCGACAAGATCAACAGCATTGACTTTTCACCCAGTGGAGAAACATTGATTTCCTGCAGTGAGGACGACCAAATCGTCATTTATGATTGCGAGAAGGGGACTCAGAGTAGAACTGTCAACAGCAAAAAGTATGGAGTGGATCTTATCCACTTCACGCATGCTAAAAACACGGCCATCCATAGTTCTACCAAAGTGGATGATTCCATCCGATACCTGTCCCTCCATGACAACAAATACATCAGATACTTTCCAGGCCACACCAAGAAGGTTGTCACACTCTGCATCTCGCCGGTCGAAGACACTTTCCTTTCGGGATCCGTGGACAAAACCTTGCGCCTGTGGGATTTGCGGTCTCCAAATTGTCAAGGTCTTATGCACTTAGCTGGTCGACCTGTAGCTGCTTATGACCCAGAAGGACTGATCTTCGCAGCAGGCGTAAACTCTGAAAGCATAAAGTTGTATGATTTACGTTCCTTTGATAAAGGACCATTTGTCACGTTTAAACTGACGCAAGAGAGAGAATGTGATTGGACTGGCTTAAAGTTCAGTAGAGACGGCAAAACAATTTTAATTTCTACGAACGGTTCAATCATCAGATTAATTGATGCCTTCCATGGCACACCGTTGCAGTCTTTTACGGGTCACTTAAACAATAAAGGGATCCCTATTGAAGCATCTTATAGTCCTGACTCTCAGTTTATTTTCAGTGGTTCAACTGATGGAAGAGTTCATGTTTGGAATGCAGGAACTGGTTACAAAGTTTGTGTTCTAGCTGCAGACCATACTGCTCCAGTGCAATGTGTCCAATTCAATCCTAAATACATGATGCTAGCTTCTGCCTGCACTAATATGGCATTTTGGCTCCCCACTGTTGATGATTGCTAGTCACCATATAGTAGTTAACCTCTCCCCCTTTAATTCTTAGTCATTTGTGCCCCTAAATTTGAAACACTTGTTTTAAAAATATAGCAGACTATTTTATGCCTTTGATTTTCAACATTTAGAATACCGAAACCATTCTGAATTATGATGTTTCTCATCGTGTATCTGTATTGACTTCTTGTGAGGATTAAGCTGGAGGATGAAGTTTTATTTGTACATTCTCCGTTCACACACTTTGCAGCACATATGTTGAATTTATGGACTGAATCCATCATCTTGTGTACCTATATATTGTGACAGACAGTTATTGTCGATCGATGTGCTGTTTTCTAATTCTGCACAATTGAAAAGTTACAGTGAGCTGTGCCCATGCCAGGCAAAAGTTAATGGTAAATCAGATTTTAATTTGTCTTCCATAGCATTTTCTTGTTGCTTCAGACTGCTGTGAAAATTGTGTCAATTCATGTCATGGTGTTTCATTCTTAACAACTCAGCTTACCAATCTACCAGTAAAGCATACAGGTACTGTTTTCTTTAAGAGCTTGGTTTGTACTGCCATTGATGGGTTTCAAAGAGTACATTTTTATTTTTGTTCACTCTAACTGCACAATACTGTGATTGTGAACTTCTGAGGAGTACTTGCAAAAGAATTTTCCATTTTTGTTGATTGGTTGAAGAGGGGGCTGCAATCTGTGCATTCATTTGCCTTTGTGATTATTATTACTTTTACTATTATTCTATTAATTATTATTTGTAACTAGCTTATGTATGTAAGTGCTCTATATTCACTACATTTTGAAAATCATATTTTGAAGGCATGTTAAGACATGCTAGTCTTTGTTTTAATCAACTTAATTTTGTAGGCAGGTGACATTGTGATTTATTAGTCATGAAGATGCACCTATGATTATATCACTTCAAACTGATCACCTTATAAAGCACCTCAATTCAGTGCCTGGATGGTCTCACTGCTGTGTGGGCATAACATTGCATGCTTGTCTTGAAGACACTGTGTATCATTTCAAGGTCCCCCTCTCCCCCCTCCTTTTCTGTAGAAATGTCTGTTTACCAAGCAATGATATGGTCTCTACTTTATCTTAGATGAATTATGTATGTGATAGATATTATAAGAGGATGTATAAATGTAGTTTGTATTGATTGGTCCTAGAAGCCCAATAATATAGCCACTAAGTAAATTGGTTTTAGGTAATTCTTACAGTTACCTAGTGAATATTAGTAATCAAAAAGACTGCCGTGACTTAGTTATCTTTCTGCTGTGTCTTTATAGAAATTGTAACCTATTATGACTTATGGACTTTTTTCTGCTTGCATCATGTGCTTTCAAAGCTTTCTTCTGTTTGGGCTTTGTTGTATAAATCTAGCAATGTGCTGTGTGTGCTTTGATATCTCAAAGCATCTTTGTGTTTTGTTATGTATGTCTCCTCTTTTCACTCTCTGTGTGATGCTTGTTATAAAGCGGATTCAGTGAGACTATTTATTTGTACATATTGTAATCTTAACAGAGTATGTTTGATTTCTTTGCTGGTCACGTAACAAGATTGTTATATTTTATTTATAATGTGCAAATTTGTATTGGGGTTTGTCTGGTTTAAACTGAACAACACACCAAAGACATTGCACATTTGTGCTCGAAGATACTTCAGATGAAGATAGGTACGAATTTGATATTTCTAACCTGTAGTATGAAATAAGAAACCAGAATTTTGAAATTTGAGATTCAGATTTTATATTTTGAAGGAATGAATAAGATTGAACGCTTTTTTCTTCGTTTTGTTTTTTCTTCTTTTACAGTGGTGTCAGATAATGTCTTTACACTTCTCCTTGCTACAGGTCAGTGCTTTTTAATTGCAACCTTTCTGTTTTCTTTTCTTCCTGCTGTGTTGTGGTTTTAGTTCTGTAAGAGAAGAATGTCTGTACAGATGTGTAATGAGGGTTATAGATTAAAGTTCATGTGATCATAATGAAGATTTTTAAGAAAAGGTCTTGAAGTGACAAAAAAAAATAATTGGGACTGATGAGTTTGGTGAACTTTTTAAGTGTATCACCTAAGCTGTAGGTTAAGAATGTAACGTAATACATCATTGACTTTTTTTTCTTTTTTTTTCTTTCTGTATTTGATACTTGGTTTATGCAGAAACTACTTGCTTACTAAGTACACCTGTTGGAGATCTCAAGGTTCACCATGACGTGGGCATACCTTGACCAGTGTCCCATGGACAGAACGTTGATTGCATATGTGTTTGCTTCTGATGTCCAAAGATGATGCTGTGTTTTGATGAAATAAGTTCTGTGATGTTTATTCGTAGTCTCCATCTTTATGTTTGAATAAAATAGACATTCAGTATGTTTGCTTTGTTGCCTTCTCCAAATTGCTTTCCCAAGACTTCGTATGTGATTCGTTAAATTCCTTCATAATTTACTTAACAAAATTTGAGACATGGTACTAAGACAGGACACACAGAATTATAAAGCATTTTTCTTGCCTAATTTGTTTTGTTTCCAGTGCTATGCATTTGGCATTTTATGCTGGGTGTGAGACATCACAGAAGCAGACAGTAATGCATGTTTTGTAAATGAATGCCTATGTGTAACATGAGTGCATTTTTGTCAAAAGCTTTCATGGTGTATTATTAGAATAAGTCCCATTAGAGTAAAATCTCAGCAGCTTGATTTACTTTTCTTATCTGTTCAGAGGGAAAGATACATAAAAAGGGAATATTTTGTCAGCATGCAGCTCTAAATTGTCTAATTGTGTATACACTTAACATAGATGCTGGTTCAAATTCTTGATGTTTGCTGGCTGTAATACGGGGAACCAAAGAAAAGGCTGTTAAATATTGTCATTTTAAAGTGAAAACACAGGGCAAATGTGATTAATCAGCCTGCTTAGGTTAACATTGGATTACTTTGTTAGGTCTTTCCTCTTTTAAAAGAGTGAGGGGCTCTGTGCTAACATATCACAATATAACTGCTTTATTAATCTATGTCGATTTGGCAGTTTGTTTCTCTTTTTTCTTTTCCTTTTTTAACAATGTTTGTTTTTCTTAAGTTCTTCCGTTTAATGGATATCTAAATCTCAAGTGCATGTAGTGTGTCTCAAGCTCAAGACCAATTCGAACATGGTGTTTAAATGTTTATCAGCTTCCATCTCTCTGCAAAGTATCTTCTTGACCATAGTCCTCCTCTGGACTCTGTTTGCCAACAACTTCCCACCTTTATTGTTTCTTGTTGTCTAGTAAGTTTGCATTTGCGTTGTTTTTCCTATTAGAGAAGCTATCTTGTTTTATTAAACAAAAACGAGAGAGATAATTGATCTCAGAGTGGTGTTTTAATTCTCTATCTTCATAGTGAGTGGTGCTTTTAACAACACTATTGTACCAAAAGTTACACTGAAAAGTTTGAACTATCACAAAGTGAGGAGGTGGTATAATGTATGCTGTTAGGTTGTCAAATCTATCTGCTTTCAAAGAAGTGCTGATGGCATGATTTCACTTGTGAAGTATTCCCTTCTAATCAGCCAATCCTTGTTTTAAACCTGATTAAATCTGTATAAAAATATTAAAGAACTCTAAGGGACAAAAATCTGTTGGTGTTTTATTCTATTCCATGTACAAGGTGATTTTTTCATGCATTTATTTCTATTTGTAAGTTGGAGCCATTACTAGTTTTGCAGGTAACATTTTGCAAAAGAACTTCATTTCAAATTGACAAGCAGACATAAGAGGCCATGTATTATTTTATTTCAATGAACAGCTAATATTAAAAATCACTGTCGTACTAGTATATAGATGTGTTCTTTGTTTAGAATTTCAATGACGTAGATGAGTAGTTGAGTAAAACATTCAGTAGATAGTATCTGTGTGTCGTCAGTATTTTCAAGCAGCTCATTTAGAAATGTCATGAGGTACTTACTCGGACTTTTCAAGTGAATATATCTCCAGTATGTTAGGTGAGTTCAATTTTACTAAGTTCCTTGTGTAATATTGTGGATTCAATAAAACAAGCACTTTTAAGATTGAATGAAGAACTATAAAGAGAGGCAGAATTGTGATCTACTTTGTATGCCAAGAACTTAAACAACATCCATTGTGTGTTCAAACTGTTAATTTTAACTGGAAATAAAAAAGATGCAAGTGCAAAGTTCACTTAATTTTCATTGAACCCCTATTCAACCAAAAATTGATGCATGAAAAATAAAACACAAAAAGTGGTAATAGTTAAGATACAACATGTATAATACATATATATGTTCACATATGTATGTTCACAGTCACCGAACTACTGCTCAGTATTTCCATCATTAGTTATCACCGTTCTTTCAATTCTCTGCAAAATACAGAATGACACATAAATAAAGAGCAATTGAATATTTAAAAATTTGGACATCCTGTGGAATATAACTCACCCCATCTGGATGTGTTACAATCTTTTCCATAGATGAATGACCATTCACATTTGAGTAAATTGTGACTGTAGAGCTTGATGAAAACGACCCTGAATTGGGCATGCCACCAAATAGTCCATTTCTGAAAGGTCCGCTTCCAAAGAAATGGGAGAAACTATCAAATGGGTTACTTCCTTCATGTACCTGAGGTGGGGGCTTCAGATTCTCAATTATGGATTCAAGGCCTTCACTATTCACTCTGTTGAAGAAAAGCTCAGTACATTAATGAAGGAAAATGTGACAAGGAACTGTCATCCACTAACTATGGGTGAGCACCACATACCTGTCATCAAGAACCTGATCCTGACCACTCCATTGTCCCGATGGTTTTGTTCGGTACTGTGGTTTCAGCATTTCTTCTCGTGGATCTAACGGGGCAGAAGGTAGAGCAGGTTGGGGGCCCAATGGAAAATCAGGAGTCTGTGGAAAATGCGGAGTTGGGAAAGGAAATGATCTAAATGGCCCGCTGCTGTCATCTGGAAGATTAAGACATATTTACAAATAACACATAACGAAGGGCTTAAATATATGAACCTGAAAAAAAAACATACCTTCAAACCCAAATCCAGGGCTGCCGAAGGAAAACCCAAAGGAACCCATCATCAAGCGCATTTGCTCCTCCATGAACTTGTGCACCTGAGCAAAGTCTGATTCTATCTGATTCATATCCGGAGGTGACTGCCGTCTGAAAAATAAAAAACATATCACAATACTTTGTAAAACATACAGTAAATACAAACATAATCTAGAAATGAATTTGTACAACATTAACCTACCCAAACAGATCCAAGCGTCTGTCATCCCCAGGTAATTGGGAAGGTCGAGACTGTCGAGACTCGTCAACATGTCTAAAATATGTAAGAAAGTGAAAATGACAACCATGCGCACGGTTACATAATTTAAAGGCTACATATGGCCAAAAGAATGAAGTAACACTCTATACCTCGGTTGGCTGTCACCAATTCCTAAAAACCTTTTCACCGCATCAAATATCATGTTTCAATTCAATCACTGTGTCATAATCATACTAAAATCACCATATGCAACGCAACGATTACAATATATTCCGACGATACTTTAACATTCACTAGATTAAATTAAGCTGTGTCTTTGTTTTTCTAGAAGCAGCTTCCAGCAGACGACACGACGCCGACGACGACATAGAGGGCAGCACTGAGTACTCCGCTCAGTCGCTGCGTCGCTGAGCAGCAATCGTACGCCTATGGTGGCTTGCGAGCAATTCTTTCGCACGTAAGCTATTTAAATTTGTCCGAATCAATGTTTTGCGCGTCCATTGCCTCCAGGGGCGCGTAATTCATCTCATTCCAAAATACATTAGCGGCTGCGTAATTGACCTTTGGTCTTCGGCCAGCAGAGGGCACTAGTGTTTGCCATGAAAAATCTTGTGTTGTCGTTGTTTGTCATTGTCATCTGTTGTTTGTCAGGAAACCATCATATTTGCGTTACAAGTGCGTCAGCATTCTATTCTGGAGTCTTCTTTGGGGCTCTCAGATCGTTACTTTCATTCTTTTCGAAGCTGGATATCCAAATGTCATGATGTTACTGATTCAGCTAGGATTAGGAATCATATACCTGGCCAGTGCAGGTTACTTCGTGTCTTCTGCTCCTTCATCCACCAATGTCCTCCCTGTCATAATGAGTAAGTGTTTGCATCTCTTTGTCGCTTATCTGAAACTCTGTCATATTGTCCAGCATTGTTGCTTGTCTAGGGCTCAAATTGCTGTAATGACCTTTCAAGTAGCTTTAGTTTCTCCCCAAATTTCACTTCCCATCTATTGTCTGACAGTTCCAGGTGATGGGGGAAGTCAGCTAGATGCCAAGTTGTCAAAAACTCAAGTTGTTCATTACGTGTGTGAGAAGACAACCAATGACTACTTCAATTTATGGTTGAACTTGGAACTTTTAGTCCCAGTTGTTATTGACTGCTGGGTACGTTGTCAGTGTCCATTGCACTATAGTTCTTGCTGTAAATGATGTTATTTACATACTTCCACACATGATCATTGTCTTCTGTTTGGCAGGTTGATAACATCAAACTAGTTTACAACACAACCACTCGTAAAACAGAACCTCCCCCTGGTGTTGTTACAAGAGTGCCAGGATTTGGGAACCCATCTGTGGTAGAGTGGCTGGATCCCAGCCAAGCCTCACCTGGTGCATACTTCAAAGATATTGGAAACATGTTGGTTCAGGGAGGCTTGGTCAGAAATACATCTTTGAGAGGCGCTCCTTACGATTTTCGAAAAGCACCAAGTGAGTCCTACCTATGGGCACAACTTTGCAAAGGATGTTTATTTTATTCTTTGTGAATATTTATGAAACCCTTGGCATGTTTCTTTGTTTCCAGATGAACACCAAGAATTTTTTGGTGCTCTCAAACTTTTGGTAGAGGAGACCTTTTCTGCAAATGGAAATAGGCCAGTTCTTCTGATAGCTCACAGTATGGGAGGCCCCATGAGCTTAGTGTTCTTGCAACAGCAGACTCAGGCCTGGAAAAATAAATATATCCGTGCCCTTGTAACTCTTAGTGGAGCATGGGCAGGTTCAGTCAAGGCTCTAAAAGTGTTTGCTGTTGGTCAGTCTTTCTGAGCTTTTGAATGAAATGTGACTAAATTTTTATTTTCTGCTCAAAGTTATTTTCTTTTGGTCTACAGGAGATGACCTGGGCTCCTATGTTCTTCGTCAAAGCATTCTTCGAGAAATGCAGATAACAGCTCCAAGTTTGTCATGGCTGTTGCCATCATCTCTCTTTTGGAAAGAATCTGAGATTTTAGTACAAACTGATGGTCAAAACTATACTATCAAGGACCTCAAACAATTTTTTGAGTAAGCCCAGACATCACAGGTACTAGCATGGAATTGAAGATTCAATGTAACAAGGTGTCACATTTTGTTTTGTTTTTCAGAGATATTAACTATCCCCTTGGTTGGGAGATGCGGAAGGATGTGGAACAGTATTCCCTTAACTTCTCTCCTCCAGGTGTAGAAGTGCATTGTCTGCATGGATTTGGTGTGGATACTGTTGATAGGTAAGACCTCAGTTTGGAGTCTTTCTTTATAGAACCTCAAAACAGCACTTAAGGGATATTGACATTTTTAACAGATTAATTTACAAAAGTGGAAAATTCCCTGATGGATACCCCAACTTTGTGTATGGTGATGGCGATGGTACCGTCAATAAACGAAGTTTAGAAGGCTGCGTGCACTGGGCTGGTCAGCAAAAGCAGAGAATATATCATCAAACTTTCCCCAAAGTGAGTACATGTAGTAGAGCCTTTAAAAAAAATTGGAAGTACATTTTCTCTGTAAATGCCTGACATGCCTTGGTTTTGTTGACGTGTTGAGTTGGGAAACCCTGTAAAATTTGTATGGATCTTTCTTTTTCTAGGTGGATCATATGGGAATTCTGACCGATCCAAAAGTGCTTGATTATATAAAACAACTGGTCACAAACAAGCTGTAAAAGGTGAAATCATAGACATTGTTATGAAGAGAGCTCAAAGAAGAGTAAGAGACTGAATTTAAGTCACAAAGTGCAAAGGATGTACAACTGTAGCATTTGAACTGGTGAGCTGTAATGCTGTACAAGTTGCATGAATGTTATTTTGTTCCTATGCAGTGCCATTGACCTTTATGTTTTTTGTTTTTAAAATTGATCATCTATGAACTTTTTCAATATCTAAGATTTTGGATATGATAGCATAGTATGCTCTCTGCACTGAAAAGTGTTTGTGAATATTGATTTCCCTGTGATAACTTGTTATTTTCAATGCTGATCAAACAAACCAAAAGAAAGTATTATGAAATACAATTGGTCATGTTTGCATATTTTAAGTGCCTAGAGACTAAGACATTTGAGTGATGTAGAAGTTGAAATAGGTAACAACATTCTGCAACAATTTAGTCTTCATCTGTTGGTGAGATAAGAATGTTGTTATGTATTTATTTATTTGATGGAGTGCAAGATTTTATATAGACAAGATATACATTAGAGTGCTTGGTGAGTATTTAGTGGTTTGGAGACACATTGATCCTCTCTGAATTAATGATCGCCTATATATCTTGCATGCAACTTTGTCAGCACACTTTCTACTCTCTTTTCATGACACTTGGGTGTTGTGCCAAAATTTGGAGCCAAATATGATCTTATGTGACTGCTGTCTACATTTAGTAGTGTACTTTATCCATGGACCAAGATATTCATCTGATGAAATTAAACTGTATTAGTCATGCCTCAACAGTCCTAAAAATGATTTTTTTTCATCAAAACAGTTGCTACAGTTTGGACAAATTTAAGTCTGTGATAGACACCAAATGGCTTCAAGAGCCACTATGTCATTTTTAAACACGTTTTTAAATTGTAACATATACTACGTTTGTTTTGAAAATATAGTTTATCATTGTTAGACACTATGCAAACTCCACTGTTTAATTCACTAAAATTAAATAAAACTGTTTACCCGCATATGTTTACAATTTACCTGCCGTTTCTTTTCTTTTGACTTGATATTGTTCATGAAATACATCAGTGAACAGATCTTCCTTCCACAACATAATATTGAACCCTTCCCTGCCCTCCACACTAGAATCTACTTTTTGATCAAGTTTGATATTTCACCCAGTTTCCTGTTTCCTTTGTTGAAGCAGGTCTTACGAAGGAAGGAGACTGGTCCTCCTGTGTCACGTGACGTATTTCCACCGCTTGTCTGGTGTACGATAACTGATTTTCGGATTAGGCATAGGCATCCGCGGGAACTTGCGGGCGTTTCGGTTTATCGGGCCAGTCCGAGTCCGCCGATGTCAAATAAGCTTGTCAAAGCTGAGGGGAGGGATCTCAATCTCTAAATTCTCTCGTATCCGCATTAAGCCGGCACCAGGGTTTTCTTCCACCTCAATAAAATTTTGGTGTTGCGCCCGCTGTGTGAAGTGTGAAAGTGGCATCCGCCAGGTCCGGTGATGGGGTCCGGCCGGACTCCCCCAGCATGTAACGCCCCCACCCCCAGCCCCCCCGGAGCCGGGGTGGTAGGTGGTTAGACAGACGGACGTGCAGCGCCCACTAGAGGTAGACAGCTGAGCAGCTAGACAGCTGCATCTTAGCGTCGACCAGGTACTTGTTGACCCATTGATTGTGATACACCACACTTCGTGTGAAGATCAATGAAGTAAAAATATAGCCAAATAGTCCGTCCGTATTCCGAGTCTACTTGGCTATGACTTTGTGGAAGGTGGCAGGGCTCTTAACCTCTTAGAAAGGTTACTCTTGTCACTTTCTTCCACGACAGTTGTTCCATACCTTGTGGATTATTTAAATAAATGACTATTCATTGTTGATCCTTGTCTTAAATTATCAGTTTCGGTTCACTGAAAATCTGACTATTATATAAATTTCTGAACCTTAACCTCAGCTGTCAAAGAGCAGACCACAACAATGTACAATAAAACTTTTTCTACTGCAATATGAGAATCAGAATAGGGCACTTCAGATCAGCAATTTTGGCTTGATTTCACACCACGATTTTATTATCTAAGAAAAAGATCTCTTTTGAAGCACTGTTAGTTCTAATGTTTTTCTCCACTTAGATGAAACAGTAAGACTCTACACGATTTAACCGTCTGTGATCACCATGGATGACTCCAGAGGGCCAGGGCCCATTCCTGACCGATGGTTACATTGCCCACGAAAGGCAAACAATCTGATAGCTGGAAGATTTCTAGCCTTTAAGACCCCTCTTGACAAGCGCTATAATAGCCAAATACCTCCACAGTTCTTCTTCTACCCTTCCATGCTTTTTTCTGTTATGGACAGTTATAAGGTAATGTGACACTTGTCACAGACTTCTTTTCTACAATTATGATGCTGAAATTCTTTCCAGTTACCATATTCTGTGACTTAAAATTAAAGAAAAGTCACGCCATGTGTTCCAGGTCAAGTTGGGTCTTTGGATTGATTTGACATATACATCAAGGTTTTATCGAAAAGAGGATGTGGAAGCCCTTCATGCAAAATATGTTAAGGTTCAGTGCAGAGGCCATGGTGAAACTCCCACTATAGAACAGACACAAATTTTTGTTAATATTTGTGATAAGTTCATCCGCTCAAACCCTTTGGAGTGTATTGGTAATTTGATTTTTGCCAATACATCTATTTCTTGATACCTGTAAATATAAATGCTTTCATATTTCAATGGTGGAAAATGTTGCTCTGCTTTACAGGGGTACATTGCACTCATGGTTTCAACAGAACTGGTTTCTTAATCATAGCTTATTTAGTAGAAAAGATGGATTATTCTGTTGATGCTGCTCTACGAGAATTTGCAGTTGCAAGGTATGAAAAGGAATTAAGTGAAGCCTACATTTCTGCTCAAGTGCCTTTCTTTTAATGTCCTCATGTACTTTTCAGACCCCCAGGCATATACAAAGTTGATTACATTGAAGAGTTATTTCGACGTTATGATGATGTAGCTGACATGCCATTGGCCCCTGAAAGACCAGACTGGTGTAATGGTATGGACTGTCTGTCTTATATCTGGCTATCTGGATTCAGTTGCATTTAACTTATAAGTTTTGATTTCTTTTCAGAGTTTGATGATGGGGATGGAAATGGAGACCAAGATGATGAAGAAGAATCTGATAATGCGAATGGCAGCAGGTACATGTCCTCAATTACTTAAGCTATCTTGTCTTATCTTTCACGCGTCCTCTTCAAATTTGAATTTAAAATTTTACAGCTCAAGTACAGGAGGTAATAAAAGACGTGGGAAGAACAATAAAAATCCTGTATTCATGCAAGGAGTTCCTGGTGTCACTGTGGTCCGTGATCCTAAAATGTCAGATGTCCAGAGACGAGCTAAGGATTTGTGTGGTTGGAGAAAGTTAGTACTTATACTTTTCTCCAAGATACTTAATATTCTGTTTTGTGATATTTATCATTAATTAAGTACAACTATTTTGTAGCATGACTAGCTTACTAATATGAATGCACTATACTTTTATAGAAGTGGTTTCCCAGGTTCACAACCTGTGTCTATGGATATGAAAAATATTGCACTCTTAAGTGAAAAGCCATACAGAGTTTCATGGAAGGCAGATGGGACAAGGTATAGTCTTTTCAAGCAACAAAGGGAGGTTTCTGTGGGCTTTTACCAAAATCAAATCCTAATTTCTGTGTTTTACTATCAGGTACATGATGTTAATCTTGAGAAAAAATGAAGTATTTTTTCTAGACAGAGACAACTCAGTTTTCCAAGTAGAAAACTTACGGTTTCCTATGAGGAAGGATCCACAACGTCATATAGAAAACACCTTGCTTGATGGCGTATGTTTTTTCTCATACCTATTTATAATTGTGTTTTGGTGCTTTGTCTTTTTAAATTTATTTCCAAATATTTCAATTTGTAGGAAATGGTTATAGACAAAACAGAAACTGGGGAAAGTATACCCCGGTATTTAGTGTATGATATTATTAAATTGAATGGTCAAGATCTAATGAATCAGCCATTTTACCCAAATAGATATCATTGCATTAGGGTAAGTTGCACCTCCTCTACATGTATCATCAAACTATTACCTCACTTAAGTAAACACATTACTTACTCTATACTCTCTTTTTCCATCTCTAGGAAGAAATTGTTGACACTCGAAACAAAGCTATAATGAAAGGTATGATAAACAAAACAATGGAGCCATTTAGTGTGCGACTGAAAGAATTTTGGGATATCACAACAACAGCGTACCTCTTGAGTGACAAATTTGCCAAGAAACTATCTCATGAACCAGATGGACTGATTTTTCAACCCAGCAGTGACGTGAGTAAAAAATTAATGTTGTCTTTTTATGTTAAATATTTAGTATTCTGCCTTGTAAAACCTGCCTTTCCATTCTGACAAAAAAATATCCAGCCTTATGTTCCGGGACAATGTCCAGAAAGCTTAAAGTGGAAGCCTCCTAGCCATAACTCAGTAGATTTTAGGCTGAAAATTGTAACTGAAAGTGGTACAGGGTAAGTAAGCATGACATCTCCAAAATATTGTATAATCCTCAGACACATAGTATTAATGTTTCTGTGCTTTGTTTTCAACTGTCTTGTATTCTGCATGTTTTCAGAATACTACCCAAGAAAATTTGTCAGCTCTTCTGTGGGCAAATGGACCATCCTTTTGGGGCTATGAAGTATTCAAAAAATCTCAAAGATTTGGAAAATAAGATAGTAGAGTGCAAGTTCAACAATGGCCAGTGGGAGTTCATGCGAGAAAGAACTGATAAGTCCTTCCCAAACAGCTACAATACAGCTTCAGGTAATTTTGAGATTAAAAATGTTAGGCAGAAAATTGAAAATGGATGTCTCTAACTCAAGTCTTGTATGTTTACAGCTGTTTTCAACAGTATTCGGGACCCTGTAACTCAAGAATACCTAACTGACTACATTCATCGCTACAGATGGCGTGCTGATGATCATGATCTGATGCCTCCACCATCCAAAATCCGTCGATGCTAATTTTAAAAGTTGGGTCAATTTGATGCTCAAATGATATCAGTAAATTCAAAACAAATAGAAAATTTAGTATGCGTATTGTGAGAACAAGCATCTTTTTCCTCTTCAGTTGGTGTACAGTAATTATTTGCTCAAGTAGTACTACAACAGCACTACTCATACATTTGTTTTCATGTAGTTGTCCAATCTTCTCTCTACAATTAGTTTGGTTTTTCTTTTTAGAATGACATTATGTTAGACATGCTCTTTAGTTTAATGCTCTGTATTTTATTCAATTTCATCGATTTATTTCCATCATGTAAAAATGGACATATGTAAATAAAACTTCATTATTCATTTAAAATGCAACAGGATGAAACATGGCTCATGCACATTGAAATACTTCTTTATTAGTGGTTCTGGTTATGTCAAAAAATCTTGAGCACTGTAAATTTTATTAATTTAGATTCACTTTCAAATTTGTTTCATGCTACTGTGGTCACTGCCTTGGAGATACACACACAGATTATGGGTCTTGTGTTATAAAAAATATTTGGGTGCAATCATCATTAGGCCTTTACAGTTTTGTACTTAGATAATGTTATTTATTCAATTTTTATGTTGACCTTCTTTGTAGTCATGAAGAAGCAAATACACGAATTGTACACACAATTAAAATTTTAATTTGTGTAACCCTGAGTTTGTTTGTCGTCTCTTACAATATTACCTATCATCCCCACCATACTGACATTGTAGTCAAGAAGAAAAAACATCATCACTAGCATGCCTTTGAGTTTCGCTAAATTTTTTCCAAGTGTAATTTGGTGGGCTTTCCCCTTCCCGTCGTAAAAGAAGTGAATTCGGTGACGGTGCCGACTGATAAGCCCAGCAAGCGGAGGCGGAGGCGGCCGCTACGGAAAGACTAGGCGTTGAGCCCCATCACACCCTCTGAGGAGCGAGGAGCGGAGCGAACGCAGTGGAGAGGCGACATTCATAAGGACTCATGTCACTTAAAAAAATAAATATTTGGCAATTCGGTGATTCCGCTCATGTGAAAATGAGAGCGCATGTCGTAGGCTTAAAATGATTTTCCTTTTTCGTAAGAAGAGCGGTGATTTAAGTAACTTTATTTCATCCCTCTAGTCGGGGTGCAAAAGGGGAGATGGGTGAAAAGGATTGGGCGGGGAGTTGTGAAGGGGCGTTGGGTAGTATCTATCTCTCTCTCTCTCTCTGTCACACACACACACACACTCACCTAGGCAGCAGTGGGGGGGGGGGGGGGGGGGAGCTACTGTGAATGAGGCGATGGTGGATAAGGCATGACGGCTGGCCCACGGCTAGGCTGCTGCATTCTGTTGCGCCGAGCGAGGAACGCCATGAAGCATTCGAAGGCTGTCGTCGGCGCTGTCGGCAGACCAGGACCAACCAGGACCAGACTGCCCGTCCTGCGCCCCGTCCCGGCCGGCCGGCCGATTTTTTTTTGTTTTTTGTTTTTGTTTTACATGGTTTATTAAATGTAAAACCCAGGAGGAAAACAGAACAAATATTGACATTTCAACTCTTACGACTAATGAAATGATGTTGGGTACAACCTCCTGAGAGCAAAAAGGGACCACCAGCCCTGCTTTCCTCAGCCCCTGACAACTCTCCGAACGTCGGAAATTGCGGTTTGAACGTGCTCCGCCAGCTCACTCGCACGCACTCCCGCGGCTCTGACTTGGCCGGGCCTCCACAGCCTCAGCAGCGCAGCAGCGCAGTGTCAATTTATGTTTATTAATGAGCGCAAGATGTCCGCCCCGCCGGCCGTGGGCCCCGCTGGGCCCCGCTGGGCCCCGCTCGCCAACTCCCGGAGGCGGCCTGATGCCACTGCCACCCTTATCTCCTATCTTTGTCTGCTCTCACTCCCCGCCGCGAGGCACGGCACGGCGGCAGGTCGCCTGTCCTGGTCCAATCTAGAAATAGGATGTAAAGTAGTGTTGATAGTTTGCAAAGCCAAACAGTGCAGACAGGCATGTGGCTCTGTTTGCCTGCCGCGAGTGAAACCGAACCGCCAGCCGTGGCAGCGCAGATCGTCAGCCGCTGAGTGGATGTAGATCCGTTCCGTGGTTTATGGACCACTGCACTCGCCCTGCCCGCGGAGCCCGCGGAGTCCCAGAGTACAGAGTACTTTGTGCGCGGAGCGCGAGGCGGGAACGGAAGGCTCTGTTCGAACTGCGCGCCAGGGGTGGTCAGTACAGGGGCCCCCAGCCGTGCCAGGGTGTGTGCGTGTGCGCGTGTGTGTGCATGTGTGCGCGCGCGTCCGTGACCACCCTTGTCCAGCCTCCAGCCGGGGCGGGACCATGCTGGGCTTTGTCGCCTCCGAGTCGTGTGCCGGTAATAAAATCACAATGTTATCGCTATTTCGCGGTCATTTGCTCCAAAGCTCCAACGGCTCCACCCCACCCCTCGGCTCGGCCTCGGCCCGCCGCCGTGCCGCACGGTGCCTAACCGGACCAGGGCCCGACCGCACCCCTACCGCAACTGCAAACCGCACCGCGACCAGCGTGTTGCCGCAGTCCGTCTGCTACCGCCAGCGATGGCCGGTGGCCTGTGTACAGCTTGGGCCGGGGCAAGTGCAACCGCGAACAGACAGAACACGCGCGCGCGCGCACACACACACACACACACACACACACATTCACACACGCGAATAATTGAAGTGGACGGCCGCTACGACGTCGTGTTGCATGGAGCAGCGAGGAAGAAAAGAAGACGGCGATCCCGCGTATAATCCAAATCGCCAAAAGGCTGCGGGTTTATTTCGATTTGGTTCGTGTACCGCGCCACCAGTCTCCTTGCTCTGGGGCGGGGACGAGCGGGGACGGAGCTGCCGCCGCCCGGGCCGGCCGTGCCGTGCCGTGCTCTCGTCGGTCTCGGGGGTGGCTGCCACCCCGCCCCCAACCCCGCCCCAACCCCCGACCGCCCCCACCCCCGGCCACGCTACGCCACGCCGCACTGCCGATTTATGGCCGTGCGATCAGATAGTGTCATCCCCGTTTGGCGTGGCGTGGCGTGGCGTACTACCGCGCCACGCGTTTTGAGCTGTTGAACTCGTCAACAATTCAGAGGGGCGCCGCGTCGCGTTTGGAGCAGTTTGGAGGGGGCGGTGGCGGTGCGGCGCCGGGCGGCGGCGGCGGCAGCGGCAGCGGCGGCACAGAGAAAAAGGCGAGGAAATACGCGGCAAAGAATGTGAAGGGTCCGCGCATCGGGGCGGTACGTAATATGTGAACGGCGGGGGAGGGCGGGAGACACGCAGAGAGCACTGAGAAAACAAATGTATTGATCAACGCATCAATTGATGCGTTCCCATTTGGTTGCGATTTTAATGCATGTGTCATGCGTTCCCCCATGAAAATCACATATGCGTTCCCTTTGATCAATGCATGTTACATGTGTTGTTCCTCGGGAACACATGCCACATGCGTTGTTCCACACATTTGTTCTCTCAGTGAGGAGAGGGGAGGGGAGGGCGGTAGAGCGTAGCTGGACCGTGCCCAACTGCCATAGCCACCGGCGTGGCGGCGGCGCGTCGCGCGCCCCGTCCCGTCCGACATGAAATATATCATCTCGTTATTAAATTCAACCGGCATGACCCGAAGTCGGGGACGACAGACTTGGCCCCCGGTCCGGGCTGGGCTGGCCGGAAGCCGCTGCACCCACCGCTCAGCCGCTCTGCACCGCCCGCGCAAAACCTTGACCACGGCCAGCAGTAGCGCCAAGAAGGGGTCGACGGTGGTGCACGCGCATCACCATCTAGCGAAAAAGGGAGGGAGGTAAGAGGGCGAAAGGGAGGGAAGAGAGGAGAGGGAAATAGAGAAAAAGGAAAAAAAAAGATAGAAAAGAAGGGGGAGGAAGGAGAGAGAAGAGAAGGAAAGGGAAAGAAAGGCAACAATTCCGAAATGGTAGCGGTAGGGGTGGGTAGATTAGATAGAGGGAGGAAGAAGTTTGGGGGGGGGGGGGGAAGGCAAAGGGAGGGAGAGAAGAAAGAAAGCGAAAAGGGGAGGACGGAAAGAAGATAAGAAGGAAAGGGAAGGGAGACATCTTTTCTTTTATAAAATTTATAATAAGTTTACTGTTGTGATGTATGCCCAGTGGAAAAAAAACATACAAAGTGCGTCAATAAATAAACAGACGTTGAAGGTAAAACATACCCTAATTCTCACTTTTTCAACTCGTTTTTACTCGTTCTTTGCTTACTACTACCACTGCTACGACGTAAAAGCAACTCTATCAATTGGTAAAAAGCGTTTCATTTCAATATATTTTTTTTTAATTCAAAAGTATATTGAATCCTCAAGATTCAGACCCTGCAAATAATAAATACAACAACAAAAAATGGCAAAAATGGGTGGGTCCTACCTCGTCCCAGACTTCCGTCCGGAACCGTTCCTGCTTAACTTCGGTGTTCGGATGGGAACCGGTGTACCAGGAGTTGACCGCCGCTAAGACACAGGCACGACGCAGCCACCTTGGTAGGCAGGCTTCCGCAACGGCCAACATCGCCCCTTCCGCTGACTAGATTTCAGGAGTCAGCCCCCTTCGACCAGCCAGTTGGTCTGTGGCCCTAAAGCCACTCCCTCGCGAATTGAGAGGGAGGTAGGATGCCCAGATCGTACACGGCCGAAGCCGATTGTACTCTACTCTTCTACGCCATGTATCCAAGTAGGTGTTGCCCGAATACTCCAGATTCCGAGGCCTTACGCTTGAAAAATGTAGAAGGCCGAACCCTAGGCCACTACATTTAACTTCTGCCGAGTCTTGGCAAGCACCATTCCCCTGCTCGGGCGTCGAACCACTGAGTTAACGAGTGTATTCAACCTCCGGGGAATGTCCGCGGCCCAACGTCCGCGGTCACTCAGACAACACACTTTGAATACGTTCTTTTCGTATATTTTACCCACCATCCTCGGTCGGCAGACTTGAGAAAAATTTTTACTCCGGCAAAGAGTTGAATCCCGAACCTTGCGATCGTCGACCGGTCCGCTAACCCACTACGCTACGGAGTTCTGGTGGAGGGGAGCAGCGCGCTATTGATACTTTACCCACTGTTGTCCCGCAGAGAGCAGCACGGCCGTTGGCTCCGAGAGATGGCGCTAGTGGTCAACGGCATTTTCTGGCTCGCGCTGCTGCTATACATACAGCAAGTTAGTCTAGTCTCCGGGCGAATCCCCTCCGCACGTGCACAGTTAGGATTGATCCGACGGCATCAGTTGGGCATGTTTGACACGTCCGACACACATGCTTCTTATTGAGTGGTTAGGAAGCGAAGTGTCAGGAGAGTGTTCATCACGCCGGTGCGTTACGGAAGGGAGTGTTGATAATCACAAGAGATTCGTTGGCCGAGAAGTATGTTGCTTGGCGCACATCGTCCCTTGGTTTATCCTTCATCCGTATAATAAACGCAATATCAATCTGAGTTGCTGTCAGACTCACACAAAACTAGTTTCTTATGGTAATACAAATTGTATTGTGGTACGTCTAAAATATACTTGATACACGGACAAACCCGTTTGTTGGTTATAGTAGGTATAAAATATGTTTAAGTCGAATATTCTTAAAACAAGTATTTTTTGTCTTATCAGAAACCAAAATTTCTAAGTTCCAAGTGTCTAAATGTTCTCAAGACAGGAGTACTTGTTTTTCAGACAGAATCCTGTTGACTTCTGAGTGGCATGCTCTTTTTAAGTAGATAATTCATTACTGAGTAATTCATCAGGAGCGTGATGAACACTCTCCTGACACTTCGCTTCCTAACCACTCAATAAGAAACACGATTGTCGAACGTGTCAAACATGCCCAACTGATGCCGTCGGATCAATCCTACTGTGCACATGCGGAGGGGATTCGCCCGGAGACTAGAGTAACTTGCTGTATGTTTAGCAGCAGCGCGAGCCAGAAAACGCCGTTGACCACTAGCGCCATCTCTCGGAGCCAACGGCGGTGCTGCTCTCTGCGGGACAACAGTGGATAAAGTATCAATAGCGCGCTGCTCCACTACATCAGAGCTCCGTAGCGTAGTGGGCTAGCGGACCGGTCGTTGATCGCAAGGTTCGGGGTTCAACTCTTTGCCGGAGTAAAAATTTTTCTGAAGTCTGCCGACCGGGGATGGTGGGTAAAATATACCAAAAGAACGTGTTCAAAGTGTGTTGTCTGAGTGACCGCGGACGTTGGGCCGCGGACATTCCCCGGAGGTTGAATACACTGTTGAGGAGCAGTGGTTCGACGCCCGAGCAGGGGAATGGTGCTTGCCAAGACTCGGCAGAAGTTAAATGTAGTGGCCTAGGGTTCGGCCTTCTACATTTTTCAAGCGTAAGGCCTCGGAATCTGGAGTATTCGGGCAACACCTACTTGGATACATGGCGTAGAAGAGTAGAGTACAATCGGCTTCGGCCGTGTACGATCTGGGCATCCTACCTCCCTCTCAATTCGCGAGGGAGTGGCTTTAGGGCCACAGACCAACTGGCTGGTCGAAGGGGGCTGACTCCTGAAATCTAGTCAGCGGAAGGGGCGATGTTGGCCGTTGCGGAAGCCTGCCTACCAAGGTGGCTGCGTCGTGCCTGTGTCTTAGCGGCGGTCAACTCCTGGTACACCGGTTCCCATCCGAACACCGAAGTTAAGCAGGAACGGTTCCGGACGGAAGTCTGGGACGAGGTAGGACCCACCCATTTTTGCCATTTTTTGTTGTTGTATTTATTATTTGCAGGGTCTGAATCTTGAGGATTCAATATACTTTTGAATTAAAAAAAAATATTGAAATGAAACGCTTTCTACCAATTAATAGAGAAAAGAGGAAAACCGCGAAAAAACAAATTCGACTAATAGTGCATGAGTGTAACGAGCTCATCACTTTGAAAAAAATCAAAACTTTTCATCATTTGAATTCACCTGGACAGTTGTGGACATTTCGTGAACTTCCCTTCCCCTTTAAGTGTCCACGTGGTATCTGAACAGCCCCCAGGGACGAGCCTGTCCTAGAAAGGTAAAGCGTTCTCCATGCCTGTCTTGTTTCGTCACTCACTGATTCACTGAATATCGCTGTAGTTACATGAAACAGTACACGATATACTACATATTCGCGCAAATCACGCACAAACGTTAGAATTTCATGCATTTTACTCTTTCAATCAGGTGTTGAGTGGAAAAAAATATTTTTGTTTGCTGCGCAGAAAAAACGGGGGTGGGGGGGGGGGGGGGGGGAGAAGGGAGGTTCGAGGTTTAAAAGGGAGGGAGGTACGACAGCTTGCACCACCGTCTTCAGATCGTCTTGGCGCCCCTGACGGCCAGGACGGGCCGGCACGGGCGGCGACATGCAAGTGCTGCGGGGGCTGGCAGGGCAGGGGCAGAGCAGCAGGGCAGGGCAGCAGGGCAGGGCACGGCGGCGTCATCACCGTGTCGCGTCCTCCTGCCGGTGTTCCGCCCCGTCCGCCTGCTGCACGACGACGCATCCCCGGAGAGCAAAAGGCGGGTTTAATATCGGGTCCGCCATGTGCTGGCCGAGGGCTGAGCTGCTCCTGCACTTCCGGGGCAGTCCGCAGAGTCCGACACACTCTTCGGGTGCGCGCCGAGGATGAAGATGAAACACGCATCATCGCACTGCCCGGTTTGGGGCGAGAAATACACAGGGACTTGGAAAACTTGCCACGACATTTCGCCTGAGTTAGACAGAGACAGCCGTGGAGCGGTCGGTGTGGCATCTCTCTCATCCCATCTTGGCACACGGCTCCACACTCACCTCTCCGTAAACGCCGCGCCGCCCCCTTTTCCCTGCCGCTATGCGCGCACCGCCGCGCGTTGTTAAATTTGCCCGATTCAGCAAAAGTTGCATGGAGCGGCGGGACACGGCAGGGGGGGGGGGTGGGGGGGGGGGCGGGGGCGGGGGCGGGGCGTACTCCGGATCACAGAGCCGCCCCACTCCCGCCCACCCCACTCACGCCGAGCCGAGGGGCACAGCTCTATGAAACAGTCAATAGGGCATTTCGGAGAAAGTCCCAGAGAAGAAGTCAAGAAGATCATGAGCGGAAACAAAACGCGGGTATTATGAAGGTTACCGTAGCAGAGAGTATCTCTATCACGGCGTCATACACGAGCCAACGACATTCAGCTGGGGGACACAGCGTGGCCTGACTACCAAATGGTCGTGACATATCGTCAGCGAGAGCTAAGCCTCCAAATTTTAGTTCGCTCGTGGCTGACGCCGTGGCGGAGATACTCTCTGCTGAGGTTCCCTTCATCATACACGCGTTTTGTTTCCGCTGATGTTCTTCTTGACTTCTTCTTCATTTCCGGTTTGGACCTTCTCCGAAATACCCTATCCCGTCGTGGCGGTGCCACTGGGCTGCTTCACGCACGCAGCGGGCGGCCCGTGGCGGGGTGGAGCGGGCCTCGGTGGTCACCTGTCACCTGCAGGTCTACCTCATCTCCTCGCCATCGACACTACCCCCTGCCTTCCGGAACCCTCGGCTCGTCGGTGCTCGGGTATTCCTGAGGGTGCATTGCGCTTACTCACTGTTGATAAAGAGGGTGAAAAATTCGTCGTGCGGCAGGATTATGAATAAGGAGACGCGGCGGGGCGCGTGGAGGGGGCTTGTCTGTTGCGACCGGCGCGGCGTAATGTCGCGTGAAGGGGATGAGATATTCACTTCGTCTCAATCAACAGCGCACCGTGTGCGCCTCGATGCGTCTCAAACGGGGGGGGGGGGGGGGCTTAGGGGGTCGTCCATCATCGCACCTCCCGTACCGGGCGCGGGGTCTCCACAACGTGACATCCGTGACGAAATTCCAGGCCGGTCCCTCAGCCGCGTGGCATGGAAGGACACGAGAGGGCCTCCTTTCACCCCCCGATCTCCGCCCCGTGATAAGACTGTCGCAGCTGAGGGCTCTCGGGACCCTACCTACGACCTGTCCTGTGTCCCTTTATTATAATGGTTTTTTCTCTACTCTTCTCTCCCTCTTCTTCTTCTTCTTACACTTCTGCTTCTTCTTCATCTCACGCGCGCGTTATCGTGTCGATATTCCATTGAGGTCCGTTTTGAAACGACGAACCAGCCAAGAGTGCGACGCACCAAACCGCCCCGCAAATCAATGCAGGACCACGCCACAGCACCGAAGTAGCAGGCAGCCAACGTTGTTTTTTTTTTTTTTTTTGTTTTTTTGTTGTTTTCTGTGGCACCGCCTGGCCGCACTGCACCGCACCGCTCCGCGCTCTGCCCATAAAGCCTGTCCCCTCTGTTTGCAGTCTCCTCGCCGGCGTGCCCCGGAGTAGTCAGTCATTGAATCTGACGCAGCCGTCGCGGCCGATGTCACCGCCGCCTGTCGCACCCGGTCCGGCCTGGTCACCGCCGCCTCTGCCTGCTCTGCCTCTACCCCCGTCACCCGCGCCGCGCCGGTCACCCGCAGAGGTGAAGGGTTTACGCGCACAGAGCGCACGAGTTCGGTGAAGGGGGCGCGGATTTGCATAAAGACCTCCTAATGAGAGTCAAGTGACGGCGTGCGCCGCTCTGCGCGCTCTGCTCCTCTCCTTTTCTTTCCTGCTCTCCTGCTGTCTCCTTTCATCTCCCTCACGCCACACCCTCTCCCTCTCCCTCCCTCCACATACGGCTCCCGGGTCCGCGTCATAAACCGATCAGCCGCAAGTACTCCGTTAAGTACTTTTGGCCACTTGTTCCTCCCGGTGAGCGGAAGCGCGGGAGGAAACACTGCCGGAAGGAGGCGGGGGAAGGAGGGGGACGGGGGTGCGGGCGCGAGGTGTGCAAGGGAGAGGGAGAGAGCGACGCGGTGGATGGAGCAGCGCCCACGCCGTGTATACTCTTTTGCTGCTTCGGTGCGGGCGGTGGAAGTGAGAGGGCGAACGAGAGATATTTTAAGAGGAGAAAGAGAGAGAGCGAGAGAGAGAGAGAGAGAGAGAGAGAGAGAGAGAGAGAGAGAGAGAGAGAGAGAGAGAGAGAGAGAGAGAGAGAGAGAGAGAGAGAGAGAGAGAGAGAGAGAGAGAGAGAGAGAGAGAGAGAGAGAGAGAGAGAGAGAGAGAGAGAGAGAGAGAGAGAGAGAGAGAGAGAGAGAGAGAGAGAGAGAGAGAGAGAGAGAGAGAGAGAGGAAAAGTTTGCGGGGGCTGGGCGGCGCGCGCTGTCTAGGGCTGGGCCGGTCCAGGCGGCGGCGGGCCGTTGGCTGCCGTTGGCCCTGATTGCTAGCCATTTTCAACTCTATAAGCTCCTTTTCTCCCACTGCCGGAGTCCCCAAGGAGTCCCCCCCCCTCCCCAGACCTGGCCAGGCCGCCCCTGAGGCCCGGTCACTACCCCGACTATCTGGCCTTCCTGGCCGGGCCACCGTGCAAAGAGGGCGGAGCGGAACACGCCACAGGCTGCAGGCTGGACGGGACACGACAGACAAATAAAAGACAAACCAGGACCGAAAAACAAAATTGTACTGCCAGGCACGACGCGCTCTCAAATCCAATCGTGCTCTTTTCGAATTAGGCAAACCGGAATCAAAAATGAAAAATGATCTCGAATGTCCGAGCGGTTCCAAGCGCCTGGCAGGTAGGCAATCTCCGTGGCCCGATGCACGGGCGTGTGGCCGCTGCCTACCTCCCAGGCGTGCTGACGGTCCCGGACTAATGGCTGCCCCCGGCTGCCCCCGGCTGCCCCCAGCTGCCCCCGGCTGCTCCCGGCTGCCCCGGTCGGTGGCCTCGGGGAGACGAGAACTAACGACTGTAAGTGTTGGGAAGCACGCGGATCCGTTCCGGCTCCTCTCCGCTCGGCTGCGGTTCCGCTCAAACAACGACTCTCGCCGACTTCCAATCTGCCTTCCGATTCGGTGTGTTTTGGGTGATGACTCCCTGGAGAGTGCCGCGGGGGCGTGTGCGAGTGGGAGAGAGAGAAAGACGGTGGTGGCCCTGCGAGCGAGCGAGAGAGAGAGAGAGAGAGAGAGAGAGAGAGAGAGAGACAGAGAGGAGGGAGACGTCGTCGAACGACGACATCCAGTCTGTTTTCCTTTCTGCTCGGCCGGTATTTGAACCCGCGGAACTTGAATGCAAGTCGTGGCTCTGCAGCGCTGCGGTCGTCTGTCCCTGGAACTCCTCCGACTAGTACACTGAGCTGCACCGCTTCGCTCCGGGAACGGTCGGTCGAGTCCGTCGTCTGAACCGTCCGCAAATCACTTTGCTGCAGCCCTTTTCTTCTAGGTTACTGCGGCGCGCAGTCGGCCTACATGGCGGCGGCGCGGAGCGGGCGGGGGGGGGGGGGGGACCACCTCGGGGACACAAAGTTATCTGTTTGCCGTCGCCATCCCTCCTGGTCACCCCGCCGCCGCCTTTCCCTATGAGGGAAAGTTGCGGCCATAAATAACTGTATCTGGGCGAGGCCAGCCGAGGCCTGGGGGACGACGGCCAATTGTACAATTTGGGTAAATAGAGACCGGGACAGCCTCCGCATCAGATGGCTGCACTCTTTGCTCGTGCTCGGGGTGCTCCGGGAGGGGGGGGGGGGGGGGGCTGCGGGGGGCGCACCGGGGTCTTAATTGTGATTGCAGCGACCGGAAGGGAAGGCAAGGGGGTGGAAGCGGTTGCATTGGCAGCCTGCCATTTGATGACTGTTATTGTGCAAGGTTAAGCGATAGAGATGTATCCCGTCGATTGGCGGGGGAGGATTGGGAGGAGGGAGGGGGGGGGGGGGGCGCGGACACAGGGGCAGAAATCAAGGGGAATGGCTATGAAAGCGACGTCATTAGAGCAGCGCGCACGGGTTAGAGTGAGAGGCAGGGGAGTTGGGAGAGGGAGGAAGAAAGAAAGAGAGGGCACGAAACTTCTTGCGCAGCGGTGACAAACTGCTCTGACTGTCCGGCGGCCGCCCAAGTGTCATAACTGGTGCCGCTCGAGCCCGGAGTCGCCAGGAGCCGCTGGAGACGGCCGGAGATGTGGAGCGGAGCACCCGAGCCGATCATTATTTCTTTCATATTTCTTTATTTGCCGCACTAATTCCCTCCGGCGACGACGAGCCGGTGTAACTCATCGACCGAATTCGTGTAAACTTAAGGCACCCAGAACTCGTTAAGAAATTTCTGGTTTCGGTCTTCGGGGGTTGGTACCGACCCCGAAATATTTCCGAATTTTTGCCTAATTTGATACAGACCGATAGAGGAGGTGCAAAAATGCCCAGGATCAGCCGCAGCTGCTCAGCGGCGACCTGGTTTTGGAACGAATCCCCTTGGATTCCGATTTCCGATTCGATTCTGTCGACAAAATCGTAAGAATACAAGAGGCGAACGGCTTCAGCTTCACGCTTCACAGTCTTAATCCACCCTCAGTCACAGTCAGTCAGTCAGTCAGTCAGTCAGTCAGTCAGTCAGTCAGTCGGTCAGTCAGTCAGTCAGTTAGTCAGTCAGTCAGTAAGTCAGTCAGTCAGTCAGTCAGTCAGTCGTCAGTCAGTCAGTCGTCAGTCAGTCGCAACTTGACGGGCCGAAATCCTAACGACATCATAATCCGTAGGGCAGCGACTGCTGCCTCTGATGAATTCAACACGTCTATTTCCACAAGGCCTCGCTCCACCCCGCTCCGCCCCGCTCCACCCCGCTCCGCCCGCTCCGCCCCGCTCCGCCCCGCTCCGCCCCGCTCCGCCCCGCTCCACCCCGCTCCGCCCGCCGTCGTCGCGGCACAGGAACGTCTTAGAGAGGGCGCAGACCGCACAGGCGGAGGTAGGCGGCGTCTTGAAAGACGACCACGGCCTCCAAGGCGGCCTGTCGGGTCTGCCCGCCCGATCGGGAACATCTTAAATGGGATTTACGCTAATGCCCGGGTCCCGGGCAGAGTCGGCTCCCAGCCGGGCATCTGCACGGCCGCGGCCCCGCTGCTGCGCGGTTCTCCGCCGGACTCCGCCCTGTTTGTAATGGCCCGGTCAATCCGGGGAGCGGCAGAGGGGAGGCCGCAGACGGATGGCCGGTATGACACAAGTTATCGAAATTGGGGGACGGAAGAGGTTCGGGCCGGCGCCCGGCCGTCGCCACCACACGCTTTACTTCTGAAACGGGGCATTTTACAGTCGCTTGCACCCTCTACCTTCTCTCTCTCTCTCTCTCTCTCTCTCTCTCTCTCTCTCTCTCTCTCTCTCTCTCTCTCTCTCTCTCTCTCTCTCTCTCTCCCTCGCGCCCTCTCGCACGCCTCCCCCTGCTGCGGTGCAGGGGGGAGTCTATAGCTGACCGGTGGTCACGTCGGTCACCAAAGGAAGCGAGGGGACGCCGCCGATGCAGGCTCCATTTCGATGCAGCAGTATGCCTCCTTTTTCTCTCTCTCTCTCTCTTCCCTTCCCCCCTCACCACACCCCACCCCTCCCCTCCCCTCTCCTTATTTTATTTCTTCCCCCTTCCTATACGTGAGGTGAAGCCGATCCGGCTCCGGCCTCGGTGGACCTTGTGGGTCAAGCCGTCGCACCATACAGCGCCCTAACGAACCGGCGGGGGCCGAAGGCAGCGGGGGGCGGGGCCGGTCACACCAGGCACACCAACCCTCGGCCGATGCCAGACTTTGTGGTGTACGCAGGGCGCTGAATGTATCGCGAATTATTCAACAAGGTTTTTCATTTTTCCTGCCAATGTTCATGAACTTTCACTTTCAGAGACGTCTTTCGTAGAGTGAGTTGTCCGATGTGTCTTAAAATCGACTGATCTTTTAACGAGATTCCTTCGCGATGGAGCGCGATGGAGTCACCACATAGTCACGGCGAATTTTATTGGAACCTTGATGGAGCGCTAGGGTCGACTTGAATACATTTTTTTCGCGAGCTGTTTTGACGGGACGCACGTCAGATTCCCCGGAGCGGCGGCCGATCAGTGGTTCTTCTCCTCCCCGACCGCAACCCCTTTCTCTCCGACCTGTCAGACGGCGGCACGTGACCAGACTCCCGGGGGGCCCCGAACCGCCGCCTTTATTTTCCCGCCCTTCATTCACCGAAACGAGGCCGAACGAGGCATGGAAATGGAGAGGAGAGGCGGCGCATATTTCTCCTTTGAGGATCATTGGCACCAGGCGGCAGGTCCGGCAGCCCGGGCGAATATGCGATGAGGCCGCCGCTGACTGACCGCAGACTGACCGGCCGCAGGCTGACCGCAGACTGACCGCAGACTGACTGCAGACTGACCGCAGACTGACCGCAGGCTTACCGCAGGCTGATCGCAGTCTGACTGACCACAGGCTTACCGCAGGCTGACCGCAGACTGACTGACCACAGGCTTACCGCAGGCTGACCGCAGACTGACCGCCGCGGCCGTTTACAAATTACGTACCGCCGACAAGAGAGCTCCAAGCTCCCTCTTCTGCTGCAGAGACGATTGTTGTTTCGCGACAATTGTCATACTTTTCACAAATAATTTATAAAATGTAGTTGGGGCATATTCGTAACATCAAGTAAGTGGCCATCCAAATTATCGGCTGCCCGCGTCAAAGAGAGAAAGTCTCAAAGATGTGTGTGTGTGTGTGTGTGCGTGCGTGGTTGTGGGGGGGGGGGGGGAGACTCGCGATGGTGGTGGTAGAGATGCAATCAATTTGTATCTGGCGCATGCTGGCGTGCCGCGTGGCGCCTCGTGGCTCTCTGTATGGTGTGTTTGCACATGCATATGGAATGGCGGGAGCATCCGCCACATGCACCCTCCCGGCTACTGCCGCCGCACCGCCCGCCGCACCGCTCCGCACCCCCGGACTGGGGCGGAGCAGGGCGGCCCGGGACCGGAATGATCGGAAGCATTAAACCTCGGCCGGCCAGGCCAGCGGAGCAGCATCTTGGGGCCCCTTTGGTTAGGGTGGCGCGGAGGCGGCGCGGCGATCGGAAAGTGAGAGAGAGAGAGAGAGAGAGAGAGAGAGAGAGAGAGAGAGAGAGAGAGAGAGAGAGAGAGAGAGAGAGAGAGAGAGAGAGAGAGAGAGAGAGAGAGAGACAGAGAGAGAGACAGAGAGAGATATATTGTGCGAGTTGAATATGACGTCGAACGTCACGAAAACGGACCCTGCTCTGCTACAATGGAATTCATTTTTAAAATTAACTTCTCAAAATTCCTTCCGACAGTACAAATTTTCAGCGGAATTGGTCCTCTGCGACATAGTCACTCGCAGCCCTCCTCACGCACCTCATAAAATCATGTTCGCGCACCTCGGCGAGGTAATCCCCCCGCTAACGTCACTAATGCTGCGTGCGGGGGCTCCGGGCGGCTCCGGGCGGCTCCGGGCGGCTCCGGGCGGCTCCGGGCGGCTCCGGGCGGCTCCGGGCGGCTCCGGGCGGCTCCGGGCGGCTCCGGGCGGCTCCGGGCGGCGGGCGGCTCCGGGCGGCTCCGGGCGGCTCCGGGCCGGCCAGCACGCGCCGCCCTGCTGCCGCCACACGCCGCAGGGCCCGGCTCAGTGTCCGCAGGGAGGCTCTTTCTCTCTCTCTCTCTCTCTCTCTCTCTCTCTCTCTCTCTCTCTCTCTCTCTCTCTTTTCCACAGGCTCAGAAGCACGCGCCGGCTATTACTGACCCGTGTCCAGCGAAAGGGAGTGCCATGCCGCGGAGATCAAGGCCCCCAGCCCCGGACTCGGCCACGGGGTGAAGTCCGAGAGAGAGAGACAGACAGACAGACAGACAGACAGGCAGGCAGACAGACAAACAGACAGACAGACAGACAGACAGAGAAAGAGAGAGAGAGAAAGAGAGAGAGAGAGAGAACACGAGCGTTCGATTCTCTGCGAGCTACTGTATTCGGAAAAGTGAAACGCACTTGGCTGCATTTAAAAACTACTGCAGTTTCCGTAACGACGCTACACTGTAGTTTCAGCACCAGGTCAGGTCACGAGCTGTGTGCGCTCCGCGGGCCGCTATGCCGCTATGCTGGTGCTGGCCGCTCAAATAACGAGTGCAAACAGATTAAAGAGAGCTAAAACAGCGCTTGCCATTTGCGGCCCCTCCGGACCGGCCCCATATTCCTGGAGGTGTTTGAACGGGCGTGCGGACGGCAGATAGGAGCCGTGCCGTGTCCTGTACGAGTTACGGGGCCCACTGCTTAGGTGGTCCCTGCCCCGGTGCGGGTGCGAGAGAGACAGAGGGGGCGCTCGTGTTTGTCCCTCTTTTGTTTCCGAGGCCGGGGGGGGCCTTATCTTAACTGCTAATTGCTGGTCAAGCTTTGGCCTCGACGTGGACCTCCTGGACCCAGCGGCAGCGGCAGGGGGAGGCCGGGCGGCGGCGCCGATGCAAGCCGCATCGGGGATGCAGGGACCCCGAGCCGTGTCCTCCCCGAGCCTACGGAGAAGGGCCTTCTTGAACGCCCCAGGACCTTGCTGAACCTGCTGCCTTCCTTGCCCTAGAGCCATCTCAGAACACCTTGAACCTCCTACAATCCTGCCCTCAGGCTGTCTTTTCAAATTCAGATTCCGGGTCCCCCCACAGCCTTTGTGGTGCGCGCCTCCGATAACAGCACGGCCGGATTTTAAAACAAACTGCGCTGCCGATGTTTGCACGGGCCGGCCTTAATGGTGTCTTCAATAACGTTGACGCCGTCCTCGCCGGACCGGACCGCACGGCCAGAGGCAGCCCGGAGGCAGCCCGCCTACCCGCCGACCGGAGCCGGACATGCAAATGCGCCGCCCCGGAGGCAGCCCGCCGCAGCCCGCCGCAGCCCGCCGCAGCCCGCCGCCGCAGCCGCAGCCCGCCGCAGCCGCCGCAGCCCGCCGCAGCCCGCCGCAGCCCGCCCAGCCCGCCGCAGCCCGCCGCAGCCCGCCGCAGCCCGCCGCAGCCCGCCGCAGGCCGCAGCCCGCCGCAGCCCGCCGCAGCCCGCCGCAGCCCGCCGCAGCCCGCCGCATGCCCGCCGAGCCCGCCGCAGCCCGCCGCTTGACCAACAAACGTGTGTACTCTGGTGATAACAAGCCCTATGTACGAGGCGGGGCGGGGGGCGAAAATGTAATTGACTTAGCGCGGGGCGCCCTGCTCCCTGCTGTTTGCACGGGGGCGGCCACTTTTCGCCGTGTTCACATGCGGGGAAGAGACTGCTTCTCCTCTCCTCTGAAAAAGAGAGGGTCGGTGGAGTCCTGGTGGTGGTGGTGGTGGTGGTGGTGGTGGTGGTGGTGGTGGTGGTGGTGGTGGTGGTGGTGGTGGTGGTGGTGGTGGAGTCCTGGTGGTGGTGGTGGTGGTGGTGGTGGTGGTGGTGGTGGTGGTGGTGGCGGTGGTGGTGGTGGCGGGGGGCGGAGGGGAGCGCCGGCAGACGCACTCCTTTGATCAGCGCGCCCGCGGCAGGTGTGGCCCGTTACACGCCGCGGTCCCGGCGGCACTGGGATGCGGGTCGCCGTGAAGCACGTGAAGCGCCTGCGAGCGCCAGGGTAGGCCAGCCCGCGTGACACGCGTGCATACCGCTGCCATGGCTGCCTACCCGGCAGGCGCCGTCTGCCCAGCGTCGGAGAGTCCTTACCTCGAGTGGGGCCTCACTGCAGGGCTCTATGGTGTCGCAGCGCCTGCCTTACCGTGTGTGTTGTGTACCCACGGCCCACGGCCGTCGCGCCGCTGCGTCTCGGCGGAATCTTCCGGATTCTTCCCAGGGGAACGACGTGCACGCCGACGGGGGTGGTCGCCCGCTCCGCCCCCGATCATCCTCAGCACCCCGGCCGCCCCCGGCCGCCCCCGGCCGCCCCTGCGATGTCTTAGTTATGCGGGCGCCTCCTCTTTTTACTTCCTTTCCCTCCTTTGGCGCTACGACTGTCGGAGAGCGAGAAATCTATCATCGCGGCCGAGAGGCCTGCAGGCCTGCGGGGGGGGGGGGGGGGGAGGAGGAAGAGGAGGAGGAGGGCGACAAAGCCTGTCACGGGGAGCACGGCCTCACAATGAGAGGGGCCCAGCCCGGCCAATCCGATGTGGCTAGCCCGTTTTGTTGCGAGCGGCACCCCACGCTCTCTGCTTCTTCACCATGAGAGCCGCGCGCCGCGCGGCCCACCATGCATCACCATGAAGCACCATGGCCCAGCTATCGTGTGTGACTGACTCATGGGAAACATGACACGCCGACGCCGCTCCAAGTGCGTCGTTGGTCCGAGGTGTGAACAAGGCCCCGCCGATGGCTTGTAGGTGGTGGTGATGGTCCCGACGGAGACATGCATGAACCCTATGTAACTGTGACCACGGGGGGACAGCCATGGCCCTGCCTGACCATGCAGTCGATGGTACCATGACCATATGAAGTCGATGGTGGGTCATGCCCGTGGAGTCGATGGTGTGCAGTGACCATGGAGTCACGACAGTGGGCGCCATGACCATGGAACCCATATAGTGAACCCGGAGGACTTCCTCCCTGGCAGGTATTTTGCCGGAGTCCCCGGGCTCCGCTCTCGGCCCCGCTGCGCTGTCCGCTCCTGACAAGTTGCTCTCTATGGCCGGAGGAGCCGGAGGAGCCGGAGGAGCCGGAGGGCGCAGAGCCTTGTCGTCTGCTGGGGACCGCCGGCCATTCGTCTTGGGCTGGTATTGTGGTGTGGCGCCTCACGGCATCATTACCACTGTCCGATCCAGGACGATTTCATTGTTATTTCCGTCGGCAGCGGCGGTCCTCAGACCTTCCTGGTCGTCGCCATCCTCTCTCTCTCTCTCTCTCTCTCTCTCTCTCTCTCTCTCTCTCTCTCTCTCTCCCTCCATTCTCCAGCGCAGCGACCAGCTTCGGCTTATCTCGCCGCGGTCGCGCTCGCGTGGCTGATAACAGACCGACCATGCTCCGTGTTTCGACTACTATGGTCTTCCCCACATTTCTGTCATAGGTTCAAATACCGGCTGCAGGGTGGCGCTTCCGTTTCAAAGGGGGTTTCTCGTCTTCCGAGTGGAAAAAAAAAACCGCCCGCGAAATTCGCCTTGTTTGTCGTAGCCGTCCCTAACGTGTGTTGAGTTGGCACCATTTGGCAGTGACGCACACGCCCGGAGGCATTGTAGGGTTCCTCCTCTGTGCACGTGCCCCCACCGATCACCCCTTCCTGCACCGTGCATACTACTCTGCCGAAAAACACATATCCCGATGGAGTGTGGAGATCCTTGGAAAAAAAAAAAGGAGTAAGAAAATTAGTGTGCACTCTGATGAATGTACCTGTGATGTACTGCTTCCCAGGCACGCACGGTGGGCTTGGACGTAGGAAGCGTCCCGCCCGAACCGAAAAGGGACAAGAGGAAGAAGGAGGAGGAGGAGGAGGAGAAGGCGAAGGAGATGGAAAAGGGCCGTTGGCTCGCTCTCCTTCGGATCGGTGCGCCAATAAAAAAGATATTCAATGAAGCAGGCAGGCAGCCTCTATCCCAGTGAATCTGCCGGAGATAACCTTGAAAGCCGCAGACTTTCGCCCCCCCCCCCCCCCCCATCCTCTCCGACCCGTGTGTCCGGCTACGCGCCCTATAAAAGTAATGGAGATCCCCCAAACACACACATGCAGCAGCGTAGCGGGCGGCGGCGGGCCTAGCCGAGTAGCCCCCATCTCGCGCTATTAGGATTACGGCAAATTCCAGCCCCTACTGCAATCCCCTTTGCATCCGGCCGGGACGGGCAGCTCTGTAGGGCCCCGTCGTCAGCCCTGGCCCTGATCGTGTGAGCTGAGCTACCGCAGCGCGAAGCAGCGGTTCAATATTTTCACTCATTTTCCTAATTTTAATTTTAGTCGCGGGCGTGACATAAATTCTACCTGTTTTCATACAATTTGCCTTCATTTTTTAGTTTTCCCCCCGCTGCGTTACGTATTTTGTGGACACCCCCGCTGGCTACGCCGCTGGACGATCGCGGAGGCATTGGGCCGGCGGAAGGAAGGGAGGGGGGCGGCGGCATAAAACAACAGAAGTAGCAATTGAAGTCGAGGAAGGCGATTCAATGGGGGCATTTATGATGGAATCTCGTGTCACATTATACGATATACGCCAAAAGGGATGCGCGCTCTGCGCCCCTTTCTCCTTCTCCCTCGCTCCACCCCTCTCCCTCCGTCTCTCTCTCTCTCTCTCTCTTCCTCTCTCTCTCTCTATCTCCGTGTCTCTCTCGCACTCCTTTGGCCGGCGGCTCCGGGTAATGGGATGGGAACGGAACCAAGCCGGCGGTCCGCCCATGCGGGCGCGCCAGTTCTTCTCCTCTTCCCACAGTCGGGGGCCAGGTGAGCCAAGCCGAAGCCATGCGCCGTGCGGCAGTGGATGAAGCTGCGGAGATCGGTCCGGACAGAGTAGACGTCTGGTACAGGACACAGGTCACCGGTTTGTTTCTCAGGAAGATCTTAAGTTTTCATTTTTCCTTTGCTTTTATTTTTTAAGGCATAATTTTTTTTTCAGATTCAATGCTTATCTTTCGTTGTGAAAGCAAACTACAATTAACTTAAATCGAAAGTAAATTTCGCATGCGGCTACCTTTTTATGCCGCTGCTAGGTGGACAGCGGTCGAGTTCGGGGGTTGGGTCCCTCCTCGTGTCGGCTGGAATCAAACTGCAACACGCTGGAAAAGGGAACGCCGCCTGTGCCGGGATATGCCTCGCCTCGCCCTGCAATTGGGTTGGCAGTCTCCATCTCGGGACGAGTGCGAGGGAGAGGGGGTGAGAAAGACAAGGAGCGTCGTCGCACACGCCCCTCTAGGCAGCTCACGTACGCCTCAAGGATGTTCTGTCTCTCTCGCCGTCGGGCACTCTAGCAGCGAGTGCGAGTGAGACGGCATGCCGGGCTCTATCTCGCGAGCCGTGTCCTATGAGGAGCTACAGCTGTACGGTAAAGTAGTGCAAGGACAGAGAGCGCAGCGCGCACCCCGGGGGAGCGGGGACCGGGGGAAACGGCCTCTGTGTCGTAAATATCCAATCCAACACTAAACGCTGTTTAGTACGGCAAAACGTAACTAAATAGCTAGTGCTCTTCACAAAAAAAACAGCAACAAAAAAACTAAAAAGAGCAAAAAAACAAAAACAAACAATGAGTTGTATGACGTCAATTTCGAGCATAAGCTGAGAGGTGAAGGACTTTTGCTGTCCTGTCCTACAGCTTATAAGGGTCTGAATTTTTATTTTTCAGGGTGTTAGAAGTACACGGACACACACACACACACACACACACATGCGAGAGCGCACTCGCTATTGACACGGTCGTCACGGTCAATCCGATTTGTCCACCCCGTGTGTCCACCACCCATGGCCCTTCTTCCCTGCACTCTCTCTCTCTCTCTCTCTCTCTCTCTCTCTCTCTCTCTCTCTCTCTCTCTCTCTCTCTCTCCCTCTCTCCTGTTTATTTGCCATGCCGGACACGCACCGGGCCCGCGCCTCCGGTCAGTGTGTGTGCGTGTGTGTGCGTGTGTGTGCACGCGGGCGCTGTGGAGTGTAAGTAGCAGTAGCCGGGTAATCACGTTGAGTCGCCACAGTTATCTAGTTACTGCCACCTCCGGCCCTGTGTGCCCACTGCACACGCATAGAGGGGTGCTGTGCGCGCGGCTGCTAGCACTGGCATCCCCTCAGACGGACACGCAGACGGGGCAGTGAAGTCAAACTATACCAGGTGTATCATTGTCCCCGGGTAGTTTCGGTTTTAGGCAGTCCCGCATCACACTATCTCCGTCTCTTTCTGGCTCGGCCAGACGCGTGAGACAGAGAGAGACGGATACGGTGCTTTGCGGGAGTGGCTAAAACCGGAACTGCCCGGGGCCAATGATACGCCTGGTATGACTCTGAGAAAATCAGAGAGAACGTCGTTGAAAAGGTGACGAGTACACGGTGGCCGGGGAAAACAAATTCCAGCGCTTACAGCACCGAGTCACCCTCGTTAACAAAACGATGAGTGTTCATAAAAAATTGTTAATCACAACTTCGAAATTTAGGTTTAGAATTTTCTTTTGTCGCGGTGATATATATAATCGGTCCGGTGCAGATGTGAGTTGCGGCGGCAGAGTGCAGAGGTGGGGCGGGGCGAAAACAGCACCTTACCTAACCAAAACAAACCAAACCTAACCTAACCTAACCTAACATAATCCAACCTAACCTTACCTAACCCAACCTAACCTAACAAAACCTAGCCTAACCCAACCTAACCTAACCTAACCAAACCTAACAAACCCAACCTAACCTAACCCAATCTAACCTAACCTAAATAAAGCCAACCTAACCAAACATAACCCTACGTAACCCAACCGAACCTAACTTAACGTAACTTAACCCAACCTAACACAACCTAACCTTACC
>CM076255.1:14540019-14555019 GCA_038380765.1 Odontothrips loti
CCGGCGCGGCAGAGCAGCAGAGGGCGGAGGGGGAGGAGAAGGGGGGAGGGGGAGAGCGAGAAGAGAGTGGCTGGAGTTGAGAGGTGCTATGCGGGCACAAGGGCGCACTCTGGAGGCCAATTTACGAGCCGATTTTAGGGCGGCGGGGTGAAAAGTGTGTTACTTTGTGATTGGCGGCCGGAAGAATCATCAGCGGGCGGCAGAGCAAGTAGCAAGTGCGGGGCAGTTAGAGGCTGCAGGGCCCCGGATGGCCGGAGGGATCCCGAGGCCCCGAGGCAGAGGGCAGAGAGAGAGAGAGAGAGAGAGAGAGGGGCGTCGCCGGCCGGGGTGGGTGTTCGCCGTCAATGGCTTGCCATTTAGTGGTGAGCCGAGCCGAGCCGAGCGGCAGTAGGGCCACCCGTCAGGAAGGGAAGTCGTAGCTGCTGCCGCCAAACGTAGCGACACTAAACGAGATTTCTCTTTGTGCGCTCGGGAAAATAAAACATTATTTAAAAATGGTACGAGAATGTAAAGGATTTCGCTCTGTGGTGTCCCCTTTATCCCGGGGACAAGTGACCCATCGTGTTCCCGTGTAGTACATCTCGCCCTTCAGCCCCAGCGCCCAGCGGGTGGCGGGCCGGTGGCCGGTGGCCGGTCCGGTGGTGCTGGCCGTGTCCACCCTTTCCCGCCGCCCCCGCCCCGCCCCCCGCCCCGCCCCACCCCTCCCTCTCACCCGCTGGTCAGTTTGTGTCAGTGATAAGCGCCACCACTGGCATGCACACCCCATTACACAATTCTAACCCCATTTTATTGCAATTTAAAAGACATTTGCCTCTTCATTGTGACCACTGGTCGCCAACCCTCTCGCCCACACGTCCTCGGCCCGCACTGACACACTGATATCACACCGCGTTATCGGCAGCGGATTAACACTAAAACACTCCTCCCGTTATTCAATGAATATGCGGATAGTACGCTGAACACTCTCTGGTTACGCGGGGTGATGAAACACGACGTGCTGCCAGTTTTCAGAGCAAGAAAAAAAGTTATTCAAAGTTATTTCTCACTCGGGGCGCCATCCGTCTTGAAAATTCAGGAAGCAGTGCTTCTTGTGCTCCTGCGGCAGGTGCGGTGCAGCACGGTGTCCGGTCCGCCCTCTTGGCTCCCCCGGCTGGAGCCTTGGCCGGAGCCTTGGCCGGAGCCTTGGCCGGAAGCCTTGGCCAGCCCATGGCTGGAGCCACCACCGCCGGGGCCATGGCTGGCCATGACTCGGCTTTGGCCAGTATTAGTCGTCGACGCCCGATTTATGGCCCGGACCTTACGTCAATATCAGGGGGCGACGCGTAAAAAAAGCGAGCAGTTATTCTCACGTGCCGCCCGCACTGGTAATATCCGTGTCGCTCCCATATGTATGCGGATGCATCTGCAGCCTATGCCGCCCCATCGAACTCTCCTTCTTTGCCTCTCTCTCTCTTTCTCTCTCTCTCTCTCTCTCTCTCTCTCTCTCTCTCTCTCTCTCTCTCTCTCTCTCTCTCTCTCTCTCTCTCTCTCTCTCCCTCTCTCTCCTTTGCCTCTCTGTCTCTGTGTCTGCCTCTCTCTCTCTCTCTCTCTCTCTCTCTCTGTCTCTCTCTGTCTTTCTCTGTCTCTCCTCTATTCCAGCAGTATATTCTTCAGCTCGAAAAGAATTATCTTTCAGATAATACGTCAAATATGAGGTGAGGTAAAACGGACGATGTGACTAACAAAATGAATCCTCAAAAATCCATGTTTTTGCTGAGTGTGTGTGTGTGTGTGTGTGTGTGTGTGAGAGAGAGAGAGAGAGAGAGAGAGAGAGAGAGAGAGAGAGAGAGAGAGAGAGAGAGAGAGAGAGAGCTGAACCACCAACGCCCAGCGGCAACAACAACTAATCCTTGTTGGTGCATATCTCTTTTACCCGATCACTTGCGCGGGAGATAGTACGTGCAAGGATACACGCACACACACACACACACACAGGGGATGCTGCTGTCGCGTGCCCCTCATGATCTACGAAATTATCTGGACACACCCACACACACACGCGCACACACACACACACACACACACACACACACACACTAGTCGTGATGTCCGGCGGCCGCTTGGTCGGCCGATAGCTTTAACTGACTGCAATAAATTGCAGGATGCGCCCTATAAAGAGACCAGAGGGACGCGCGGGGAGGGTAAAGGGAAGGGAAGGAAGAAGAAGAGAAGAAAAAAGCGGCCGTAAAAACGCGCGGGAAGAAGATGCGTGGCGGAGCCTTTAGAATGCTGCTGCTGCGGCCAGTAGTAAAGGGAAGGCGAGATAGAGTGTCCGGCAGCGGTGGCCACACGCCGAGAGGACACAGGGCAGCAGGCGGCAGGCGGCAGCAGACTGTTGTTCCTCTTCCGGGCACGATTTCTCATATCGCGTCCGTACATACTTGATCGCGACGACTGTTTCTTTGCTACCTCGGCGCCGCGCGGGGCTTACGCGTTGCTGGCTTGTTAATTTCTCATACCGCGCGCGTCCAGTTGTTCTTCTGCAAATGCCCGCGCACGTCGGCTGTTTGCAATGTCAACTCGCGCCTAAAAAAAGGCGAGGACTGGTTGGTTGCACGGCTGGGGTGAGTGTCGTGGCGGCGGCGGGGGCGGCGGGGGCGGGGGCGGCGGCGGCGGGGGTGGTCGGGGTGGTCGCGCCGCCCAGGAGTCGCCGGGCACATGATCAGAGCTGTTGGCGATCAGCTATCAAGAAGCCGATGAGGAGGGGCGCGGGGAGGGGAGGGGGAGGGTCGCGAAACGGTCCCCAGGGCTCGCATAAAAAGAGGAGCAAATAACGTCCACCCTCTCTCTCTCTCTCTCTCTCTCTCTCTCTCTCTCTCTCTCTCTCTCTCTCTCTCTCTCTCTCTCTCTCTCTCTCTCTCTGTTTCTCCCCCGACACCCCCCCTCCCCCTCCGGCGGTTGTCGTCGTCGCTGCATCCACACGCAACGCGGGGATGCGCGGAGAGAAAAGAACACATCTGCGTATAGATCGGCATTTCAACCCCAAAATATGCCAAGAGACAGCAGAGCTTAACCAGGGAAAGAAAATAAAATCGATCAGAGAATATACAAAATATGCCGAATTTTGTCGCTTGAACCACTGGTGATAAAAATTTCTGCACAGTGACAGGTGTAATCTTTGGTGAACTCTGGCGCGTCGCGTCGCGTCCGCTGCACGGAGCAACCTGTGGCCCTGTGGCCCCGTGTGGGGCCTGCGGCCGCCGAGGGTCGGGACCGGGACCAGGACCGTGGGGACGGGAGGGCATTTGGGGCTCCACGACGGCACGGCCGCAGCTGGGACTGGCTGTGCTCTGGCTGCGGCAGTCGGGTCGTCCGCAGAGGGCACGGCAGGGCAGGGCGCAGAGCGTGGCACAGCGGCCCGGGAGATTCTGATCTGATCCAGTCGGTGCGAGCGTTCGATCCGGGCCAGATCTGGGCTGGGCGCGGTCCGAGGCCGTAACGCCGGGTGGGCCTCGGCCTCAGCCAGCTCTAGAGCCTCGGCCACTCCCTTTCGCTGTCAAGGGGCGGCGACATCAGCGTTGGGGGCTCGCGGGGCTCGTCCATGGATTAGGTAACCCCCCGACTCCGTGGCGCCAAGTCTGGGTGCCGGAGTGCCTGAACTAACCGATGAAGAAAGATGATAAACTGTAACTTAAAACTTTAACTTACTTAACTTTAACTTAAAATGCTTGTTAGAAGTCAGCAAGTATGCTGCCTTAAACAAATCCATATGACTCCGAAAATGATGGTTAGTTTCGTTCTTTAATTCTGTCTCTTCCGATTTTTTCCATAATTCCTTCAAAATTTTCAATTATTAGACCAGAAAAGGAAAAGTATTCTTCTTTTGCACGTCTTCATCTACAACCAAACTGCGCGGACTGGGGCGCCAGGCGTGACGTGGTTTGCGCTCGCCCCCCCGCAGCCGCGGCGGCCACGGTGGCAGGACACAATCACGTTTTATTCCCGCCCGGGCCCGGAGGCCGCAGGGGCGCGAGGGGCCGGCAGGGGCGGGTCCCGAGGGGAGCGGCGAGCAGCACATCGGCCACGGTCACTTGCCTCCGCTAAAACCCCGAAAAGGGGATAACGAATCGGAGGTATTTGACCGAAAATCGCCAACGCCACACGAATCGGGCACATACTGATGAGGCAGAGCAGATTTAAAACAATAAAAATCTATAAAATACTCCCCCCAAAAACGTGCAATTTTTTGGGCGTGGACCTTCCTTAACCTTCTGCCGTTCCGTCCGCTGCAAGTGTGTCCCGGTGCGAACACCAACCACCACCTCCTCCCCGACGAGTGGCCACGCATAAAAAGAAAAACCGTGCGAGCAACCCCCCGACATCGCAATGTCCCGCCGATTCTCCGTCTCTCTCCCTCCTGCTACCAGCGCCGCCGCGCCCGGTGAGGCGCTCCCTTCGCTCTCTTCCCTACATCCCCACGTGGCCTCCCGAATTCGCGCCGGAAATCTGCTTAGTCCCCTGAGGTCAGGCGGAGTTTAGGTCCGAACAAGACGCTGGGGACAAACTGGCCCTGGGAGACGGCGGCGGGGGCAGGGGAGGAGGCCGGGCTGTGTATCGGCGAGCATGTCCTCATTTCCAACTTGAATCATTGATGGCCAGTTTATCTGAGGGTGGAGCCGGACGGGACGGGACAGCCTGGGGACTCCGGTTCTCGTCGAGACTTATCGCCCTCCGCGAGACGAGACGGGGGTCTTTTCCGCGTCCCCCTCCCCCTCCTCTCCCTCGTCCCACTCCTCCCCCTCCTCCCCCTCCCCGTACCCTGCCGCGGCGAGCCCTCAACATGTGACGAACAAATGAGCCGCTTTGTCGTGTGTTGACGCCGGCACTGGACGGCCACGCGCCGGCCACGCGCCGCCCACGCGCCGCCCACGCGTCCCCACGAGCCCGAAGGCATCCGCACCGTACAGACACGGATTAACACGGTTAAGGAAACTGCTCCGCCTGACTGCCGCTGCCACTGGAAGATATTGTTTGCAATGTATTAATGTTGTTTGATTGGTTTTTCTCTAAAATTCAATGAGTTTTTTCAAATTATCCGATTTTTCAATACTTTAAAATTTTAATTTGCTCGAAATTGTTTAATTTAGTGTTTGAAGTTGGTTTGGATGGGATGCATGCGGTGTGATAAGTCAATCCAAGAATCAATCGGTCATTATCGAGGAATTGACGATTATCAATCACCGAACGAAAATAAGACGCGAGTTTTATGAACCCCTTCTGCCCTGCTCTCGTTTGTGGCGACCTCTAATCGTGTGAAACAGCCACGGGATGAGATTCTAAAATCACGCCGCCGCTCGCCAACAAATCAGCTTCAATTTCAAACACTTCCCCCTCCCCTGCCTCCCCCGGCGAGGGGTGGCTCGGTGGAGGGGGTGAGGGTGTGAGGGTGGCTCGCCCGTCCTGGTCCATTGAGCAGGGACGTGTGCGTGTGGGGGAGCGAGACAGAGAGAGAGAGAGAGAGAGAGAGAGAGAGAGGGGGGGGGGGGGGGGGGGGGGGGAGGGGTCACGGCGTACTCCCGGACTCCGACTCGGCCTGTTACTTTGAAATCAATCGGGCAGAAATGATTGCAAGATGCTGTTTATGCCCCCTCCCTCCCCCTCCGCTCACCATGCCGATGATAATTGATGCGTTCTCCGTCCCTCTCAACCCTTTACGTCACGCCAGCCACCCGTCATGATGGAGAGAGAGAGAGAGAGAAAGAGGAGGTGGGGGGGGGGGAGAGAGAGAGAGAGAAGGCGAGGAGATGCAGGGGCGTGTGCCAGCGCAGCCAGTGCGATGAGAAATTGTTTGGCCTTTTGGCAGCGCGTGCTCCGGGCCCCGCCCCGCTCATCGGAGAGAGGTCTCACTACTCCGACTCGCCGGACTTCCGGGCATCGTTTAGAGGGCCGTCCTCGTCCACAAACCACGTGACATTTCCCGGACTCTTTTTTAGACACCCGACGGGACGCGGTGTGCTGGGAACAAACTGTCGTTACTGGTACTGGCTGGAGTCCCCCGCGACTCCTGGCTGGGTGGGTTCGATTCCCACAGGCAGTCCCTGCAGCACCCACTCCTTGTAAGCTTCAAACCGAAATCAAATGATTCAAAATGTGGACGTGAAAAATCATTGCGTAAGCTCATCGCTTGGGATTCAGTTGCGTTCCCATTTTTGTAGTGTTTTTCCCCCAGGCGGTTTTCATTTTCCGCAAAAAAAAACACCCTGAATAGCTACGCAGCAGCAAGCATCACCCTCGGCGCCGCGCACCCGGAAGTGAGCACCATTTGCCGGTGACGGCGGCGACTCGGGCACGTGACCCGCTTGATGGGCCGTGAAAATAAATCGGCGGCGACTGTTTGCGATGAATTAGTACGCGAAGGTGAGCAGCGAGCTGTCTTCGAGGCTCTCTGTCTCTCTCTCTCCCTTCTCCCCACTTCCCTCAGGCACCCTTCTCTCTCTCTCTCTCTCTCTCTCTCTCTCTCTCTCTCTCTCTCTCTCTCTCTCTCTCTCTCTCTCTCTCTCTCTCTCTCTCTCTTTCTCTCGCCCCATCCGGGACTGGGTCACCCCTTGTGCTACAAGACAGATTGCCCACCCGCCCCATTTCAATGTTGTCCGACACAAAATCGGTTTATTCTTTATGGAGTTCAGAAGTCACTTTAAAGGAATCCCCGGGAAAGATAAAAAGATATATGGCCGCTCGCCCGCCTCGCGCCCCGCGTGTGCGTGTGTGTGTGTGTGTGAGAGAGAGAGAGAGAGAGAGAGAGAGAGAGAGAGAGAGAGAGAGAGAGAGAGAGAGAGAGAGAGAGAGAGAGAGTGCGTGTGGCGCTGCGCGGGGGCAGTTTGTGGACAACTTGGCTTTTTTCCTTTCCCCTTTTTTTCCATCTTCTTCCACCCTCTACGTCTCCGAGGGGTTAGATAGGGTGGTTGGATGGATAGAAAGGACAGGATAAGAGAAGTCTGAAAAATGCTCTTGTTCCGATATCATGCCTATCCTCAGCCTCCTTCATTCTCCAAATCCGTCAGAGTAGGACGTTAAGTTTTTCAAAATTTCTATTTCATTTCTACGGCGTTCCTCCTGCGGGGCCCGTCCCGTAAGGGTGGCGGCCCTGCTGACACGGACGGCTCGACTAAATGGATGGTGCGGCCAAGTGAAATAAAGCGGATGTTGGAATCGCTCATAAGAGGATTGGATTGGTGTATCGGCCAGTCATCGCGGTGCACACGCCCACATGCTCGCACACACGTGGGGGCCGCGCGCCCGTCTCTATCCCACACACGTACACGACAATTTGCGACTCGAAGCAGGCGGATTAGTATAAAAGGACGTCCATGTCGTCGAAAAATAAAAATCCGATCGTTCTGATGATGTAATAACAAGAGGATCTCTATCCTTGTAATGCGAAATGCCGTCAACGTATACAATCAGACCTGAGAGCACAAGCTCTATCCGCGAGTGTGCAAAAAACTGTGCGTTCACATGCTAATTATTGACTGCCGCACCTACCGAGAGCGTAACGTAATTTTTGAACGCACCCAGCAGCAGCATCCCCCGCGTCCGGTCAGATGCGGTCAGATGCGGTAGCGTCGCGGGGAGGGACAGGGGTCGGCGCGAGGCTAGGTGCGGACAGTTTTAGGGCGCGCATATAATAAATGCGGTCCGGTCGGCACGGCGGCCCGGCTGTGGCCGGCGCTTGGGGCCGGTGGTGGCGTCACTTGGAACTAACTGCCCTAGCAGCAGCAGCAGTCCACTACAGCCAGCGCGGGGCGACTGGGAGGGACGGCAGCAAGGCATTCGAGCGGGAAGAACGGCCAAGAAAAAAACAACAAAAAATACTATCCCACTGTGTGAGATACTGGTAGGCCCGGAGTTTCACGGGGGTTTGGTTAAAATAGACGTTAAGTTTATATTTTGTTCTTTTTGGTTTTGTTTGCCTTCTTTTATTTTTTAGTTCATGGAATGAGGATTTTGGTTGAGCCTTGTTTCAGTTTTGGGGTTGTTTGGGGGTGATTATAGAAGTTAAGTTTATATTTTTTTCTGGTTTTGTTTGCTTTCTTTTTTTTAAATTTAGGGAATCAGGATTTTGGTTGAGCCTTGTTTCAGTTTTGGCGTGGTTCGGGGTGGTTTGTATCTCCTTGAAGGGGAGAGGGAGTAGTTGAAGAGCTAGGGCGTCTAGGTAGCGGTCAGTGTAACGCTTACATTCTCATACGCGGTCCGCCTAGAGCTAGCCTCCTGCAAGGCTCTCGCACTGTTGTCCCCCCCCACCGGTCCCAAACGGTCCTGACTCTTGAGTCGTCTCCCTTTTAGCGGGGCCTCGGCGTGCCTCGGCTCGGCTCGCCACATCGACAATGGGTACCCGGCAAAGGCTACGCAACAAAAAAGAAGGACGTCCGATTTGGCTGTGCTCTGGAGAAGGACAGAATGATACTGAATCAGGCAGAGGTTGCTGATGCAGCCTGCTGACGAGTCGAGCACAGCTCGTCTAGAGGCGTTGTAACAGTAGCTCTGTCTCTTGCTATCACCATTGGTTGGAGAGAGCAAGCTGAAGTTTGAAGTGGTTTTTCTGATCACAGTGATATTTTTTGAAAGTAACAACACGCTAGACTATTTAATACGACTATTGTCCGTAATTCTGTTAGACAGATTTTTGATTCTTTAGATCGTTTTGATTTTGGACTAGTGGTGCCTGTTGACGAGGTGCTCTGTCTCTTACTTTCTCCATTGAAAGGAGTGAGAAAGCCGACTTTAAAACACGTTTTTAAACGGTGTGTGATATTTTTGAAGTGTAAAAACACGTCAGCGTGTCTTGTGCGAGTACCCTTCGATAATCTGGAGAGTTCGAAAAACTTCTGTCAGAGGGCCATATGGGGCTATGCTTCCAAGAAAAAAAAAAAAAAAAAAAACAGTCCAATCTGACGAAACTATAAGGCAACTCCGTTTCACTCCGTGCCTAAAAACAGAAGCCTGCGCCGTTCAAACTAGGGCGATTCCTGCGTGCAGTTAGGGGTCGTTCACAAATTAGGTAACTCCCCTCACTGAGTCCACAGTATGGGCGCTATCTGCCTGCAAGGCATGTTCTTTGCGATTTTTGTCCGACACAAAAAGCGGATTTGCCGCCGCCCGTTTCTGGAGTGGTTTAGCCAGTCAGGAGAGTGTGATGGCTGCTGAAAGAGGAGGCGAGAGAGGGAGACGGAGAGAGTGACGCGGGGGAGAGCGAAGGAGAGAGAAAGAGAGAGATAAAAGAGTGCGGGGAAGCCCCCGTATATAAATCGGGCAAGTGCCCAATAAACGGCGAGATGAGGCCCCCGATGACGGCCGCCACCCCGTTCCAGTCCATGTCAACGGCCCGCTAAGGCTGCCCGTCATGAAGGCCATGAGGACCGCCGTCAGGACGCCGTCATGGAGCGCGATACAGTGTTGCCTCGGCACAAATAGATACTAGGGGGGGGGGGGGGGCAGGATAGAGTAGGGGGAGGCAGCAGAGGCAGGATTGAGGGTGGACGTGGTGGACGTGGCACGAAACCTTATTACGCGTTTTACTGCAACGCGGAAAGGCTCGCACACACGTACACACACACACACACATATATATACACACACAACACACAAGCAGTCGACAACGTAGCTGCAGCAAGCTGTGTGCGGAACCAAACCCACGTGACTGCACGGCACCCAGCACTCGAGTTACGTCCCCCTCAGCAGCCACCCCCACCCCCTCCACATGCATCCCGCGGCGGGCCCCAGCCCAGCCCTGCCCTTGCAGCCCGTGCTGTGCCGCTCTGTGCCGTACGCAGGGATTGGCATGGCCGTATGGGCCGGAGGCCGGGCCCCGGCCCGGGCGGTCAACGGCGGCTCGGAGCAGTAAAAAAGCAGATGGTCATCTTGCTGACAGTCGTGATACTATGCGTGCGTGGCGAGCGGTGCGGCGGCGGTGCTGTTGCGACTCGCTTAGGAGATAGAGCAGGGCATCCTGGCGGCCCGGCGGCCCAGCCCGGCCCACCCCAACCACCCCCTCACTGACCCTCCCGGCTGGGCCGGACCCGGCCGGACCACAGCAGGGCCCCTCCTCAAAAAGATTATATACTGCTCTGCATTTTTTGGTTCGACTGTTGGCTGCGGCCTTGGTGGCTGGGTGGGTATTGTGTTCTGAAAGGATAAACCCAGAAAAATGTTTTCTTCGATCAAGTCTAGTAATTCTAGACTCGAAGATTTTCAAGTTCGTATCACTGTGAATGAAATAATGATGATCATCATAATTTAAGCTATGATAAAGGTTTAACATTCGTTTAATATGATGATCAATACCTGTCGTGTCGATATGTCGGTATATTAGCACATGTTAGTGACACTAGAAAAGTGATGATTTTGCATTGAATGATGATCATTACTCTTTCATTTACAGTGTAGTCTTGACCTCGGCTAAATTTAGACTTAATATAAGAATTTGTGTAGAGCCGATATAAGTGTGCATGGCGAAGAATGACAAACGGAGCTGGTATGAGAAGTAGAGGACTGCGGAGAAGCCCGAAACGGAAGTCAGAAGTCGTAACGAAGAATTCTTGAAGAAGAACGCAGAAGAAGTATGAGAAATCGTGTGTTCGAAAACCCGCTCCACTTCACAATAAATCGCTCGCTTTTCGGCGCAAAATGCACAATTTCTCATACTCTCCATAGCGGCTTTCTTCTTCTTTTTGGCTCAACCCGAGAGCCGTGTTACGGTATTTGTGGACGCCCCGATAGTCGGCGCGAGGGCGGCTAGAGAGAGGTAGGGACCTTGCTGCTTATCTCAATTAAAGAATGAGCTTGCTTTTCGTTACCGAGCAAACTCTGGCGAAGCAGATCGGGCAAGAGCGATGCTGCAGCCAACCGCCAACGCCGCACTGATCACGTGATGAGAGCCCAACGCGCTCAGCGGGCGCGCGGCGGGGAGAAAAGGGTTCGGGGACGGTCGGCGGTTCGGTGCTGGGGGGAGATAACAGGTAACCGCGTGGCCAGGAGGGCGTACTCGCGGCATGGCATGCACGCTCATTCTTTCCCCATCAGGACGCGAGAGGCCGAGGGAGTTTCACGTGAGTTCAAGTCTCCAAAAAGATTGGATTTATTAGAATTGAACATTTTTTTCCAAGAGACGCCCGCAGATTTTTACAATTTGAAAAGGACTCTTGGTCTCGGCTCACGCTACCACCGGCCGGCATATCCAGGCGGTGTGGTTATTGCAGCGTCTTGAGAGCGAGAGAGAGATAGAGATATAGATATAAAGAGAGAGAGAGAGAGAGAGAGAGAGAGAGAGAGAGAGAGAGAGAGAGACAGACAGACAGACAGACAGACAGACAGACAGACAGACAGACGGGGATGGGAGGTGAACAACCATGAACAACACGCGCCGAGGGGGCGTTGAGAGGCGCGCGCGTCCGTCATTCGACGCATGACACTCGTCCTCTCGGCTCAGTTTCAATTTTTGACGTCTGGGGCGTGGCGGGGCGCGGCGCGGGCACGCGATAAGCGGAGGCCACGCGCGGCCTCTACCGCCCCCGGCCCGCCCCCGACCCGCCCCCGGTCCGCCCCCGTGGCCGGCCTCTGCATCGCGGAGGTCCCGGGGGCGGGCCGGCGCAGGCGGGATGGGTGGTGGTGGGGCTGGTGAGTGGCCCTGGGGCGCTTCTGGACCAGGCCGGAGCACCCTGGGGGCTCTTTGCCGTCCTCTCGACACGGCAAACGACACCACCGAGGAACACCTCCCGGTGCCCCCGCCACGCCCCCGCCACGCCACGCCCCACTTAACATCTATCATGTTGACAGTGCGCTCCAGCCCGGACGCAAATTGGTTTCATTTCGCAAGACTCTGCCACTGAAGAGAGAGAGAGAGAGAGAGAGAGAGAGAGAGAGAGAGAGAGAGAGAGAGAGAGAGAGAGAGAGAGAGAGAGAGAGAGAGAGAGAGAGAGAGAGAGAGAGAGAGAGAGAGAGAGAGAGAGAGAGAGAGAGAGAGAGAGAGAGAGAGAGAGAGAGAGAGAGAGAGAGAGAGAGAGAGAGAGACGGTGAGAAAGAGAAGGCCCAGAGCGCCGCTGGCGACAGAAGGAGAAGGGGTTTGGAGGGGAGAGGGCGCTCACCTGCTGCGCGGTGGAGGGGGCTGCACGTTCGCCTCCTCGCTGCCAAGAACGACCGGCACTTTGTGTCCGCCGGGACGGGCGCGGAGCCGCCGCCGCCGAGAAGCAGAATGACATGGAGAGACAGTGAAGAGAAGAAATTCCTGCAGTATCGTCTCGCCACCAACGTGTCCGCAGGGGCCGGGCTCTTTCATTGACCGGTCGCCGGGGTCGGGTCCGTGGCGTCGGGGTGGTGGTGGTGGTGGTGGGGGGGGGGGGGGAGGGTGCAGGCCGTGGGGCCGTGGGGGCACTCGGCATGCAAACGAACAGCTCGAGCCGAAGCCGCGCGGAAGCCTTAGGGAGACTTGGCTAACCGGATCTGGTCACGCAGGCCGCCCTTAGGCCCTGCGGCAGCCCTGCGGGGCCCTGCTGCGGGGGAAGGGCTGGCAGTGGTGGCCCACAAGGGCCCGCGCCGCTTAGGAGCCTCTCGCTTGACCTTCAGTCGACCCCTGACCTCGCACCCAGCCTCCCCCGTGAAAGCGTATATCCCTTGGCCTCACCCTCGGACAAAGTGAAATTTATCATGGCAAAGGCGCCAGAGACCAGACCGCTTGCCCGGTCTGCTGCCACGCTTCGACGTTCACAAGCGGCGCGCTCCCCTTTACAGCGGCGCGGTGAGGTGTGAATCGGTGCGTGATGAGTTGATTTGAAGACCGTCCAGCCCCGGCCCGGTTCTTGTCACCCCTCTGCTTTTGGACTGCACACCAAGTCACGAGTCACGAGCGGGGTGGGGGGGAGGGGGAAATAGGGAGCGGTAGATAGAAAACAAAAGCAGCGGCAAAAAAATGCACTCTATTTTTGGCGCTCTCTTTATTTGCTACACACACACACACACACACACACACACACACACACTTCACTCCAGCGCCGTGTGGCGTTGGCGCAGCGCCGGTAGCAGCAGCAGTGGTAGCGGTGGCGGCGGCGGCCGGCAGCGGCAGGGTGCTGGTGCACCGGGGGGCGGTCGGCTTTTGTTTTCACTCGGCGAGCTGACGTCGGCTAAAGCGCTCATGACCACACCACGCTGCCGTCCCACCAGGACTCTGTACACTATCCCTGTCATGGAGAGTGTGGCGGGCGGGGCGGGGCGGGCAGAGGCACAAGGCGAGTGTGTAATATGCACTGCACTACATAACCCCCTTCCCTTTCGCGGGATGTGCGTGACCGCGGGGATGGGGGCCCCTGGTGACCGGATCCCACAGACCAAGTGTCCCCCCCCCCCTCCTCCCCTTCTCACTATTTCCTCCCTCCCTCCTCCCCCTCTCATCCGCGTGTCTCTCTCCCTTCCGCCCCAATCAGCATTAATGACGGGAAATGATCGGCCGATTGCTCTTCATTATTCGGGATCCAATCACGGCTTTCACTCTACATCGCCGCATCCTCTCTGTCTCTCTGTCTCCCTCCCTCAACCCCTGTCTGTCAGTCCGTCTGTCTGTTTTGGTGTCTGTCTGTCTCTATGTTTCCCTGGTCCACACACTCCAGTCGAACAAGGCCCGAGGGTTTGGGGGTCGACCGACGACCGGGGTAGGCAACTCGCATAGCAAACGCCTGAATGTAGGCAACTAGCGCGACTTCTCGCTCTCCGAAACCCAAGGCTAGCTAGGGGACGTTCATAAACTACGTGACCGTGGCCTCCCCCCCCCCCCTTATTGTGACCTGGCTGACCTAACCTTACCATGTATAAAGGATAGGTCCGTGACCATAGGCTGACCCCCCCCCCCCCCCCCCCCCAATTAGTCACGTAGTTTATGAACGTCCCCCTGCGGCTCTGGACCAAAGTGTCCGACTCAGTTTCACAACATCCGATAGGAAGGCCGATAGGAATTGAGAAGGCGGCGGTACCTGATGACGTCACGGGTCACGTGGTATGTGGGGCGCTGGGCACCGCGGCAGAGGACGCACAGCGGCCACGGTCCTGTCCGACAGACACCACAACCGCCCCGGCCCGGCCCCGGGCAGCGCGGGCCGCCTTATCTTGGTGTGGTGTCTCTGGCGTCGGCTGCTGCCACACCAACAACCGACACCACCGCCACCACCGCCGTCACCGCCGCCGTCACCACCGCCACCGCCACCGCCGCCACCGTCGCCACCGCCACCACCGCCGTCACCGCCGCCGTCACCACCGCCACCGCCACCGCCGCCACCGTCGCCACCGCCACCACCGCCGCCACGCCGCGCCACGCTGGGTCCGCTGAGGGCGCGTGCTGGTGTGGCTGTAATCGCATTCAGGAGTCTTACAGAGCAGCGAAGCCCTAAAGACCTACTTCAGACCGCCCTGCCCCGCCCCACCCCCACCCCCTCCCTTCCACACTTCTCACCCCAATCACCTACCCCTGACTCCACCGCCCCCCCCTCCCCCCCTCTCTCCCACTAATGCGGATTCCTCGGGATTCTCTTTCCCTCCCCCGCAGTTTATCGCGCTGTCTCTCTCGCCCCTTGGGGTTCGCCACGATGACTGTTGTCACCGCAAGGTGCGCGGTATCGGGAACGAGTGCAGCGGGGGCTGGTCAGGAACAGGCGACGCGACGCGGACGCGGGTTCAAATACTGGTCACACTTCATATGTTTATAGTTTGGTAGACGCTCCCGTCTGCCACGTATAATCGAGCCACTGTCGAGTCCCTGGCACACGAGAGAGAGAGAGAGAGAGAGAGAGAGAGAGAGAGAGAGAGAGAGAGAGAGAGAGAGAGAGAGAGAGAGAGAGAGAGAGAGAGAGAGAGAGAGAGAGAGAGAGAGAGAGAGAGAGAGAGAGAGAGAGTGAGAGAGAGAGGGGGGGGGGGGGGAGACAGACAGACAGAGAAAGAGACAGACTATGAGACAGAGAAAGAGTGGAATGCACGCACGGGATA
>CM076255.1:14560019-14637519 GCA_038380765.1 Odontothrips loti
GACACCTAAATTTTTCGTCCCGATACTGTCGCCGATGGAATGCCAAGGACCGATGAGTCAGGAGCGTCAGGAGACAAGAGAGGGGTGAGGAGGATACCGAGAAGGGAGTAGCGGAAGGAGACAGAAGGGGGAAGGAGGGGGGGGGGGCTCGGCTCTGGCCGGTCGCTGCCTGCCGGGCGCGGCGGCCGGCGGTGGTGTTGTCTTTCAGTCACACAATGTTGCAGGGCTCATATGTTTTGTTTCGAGATCGGCACGACGGACAGACAGACGGTCGGACAGGCGGACGGAGGCGGTGCGTCCGAATCGACTCGACGGCGTCGTCGTCTCAGCTTGGCGCGTGAGAGCGAGTCGGCATCTGGGACGCAGCCCCCGCCCGCCACTGCAGTGGCCCCCGCGGAGCAGTCGGAGCAGGCTCCGGTGTAAACGCCGTTTTGTTTGGTCTGCCCGTGGGGGCCCCCGGCGCGAGGCCAGGCCGCCAGGCCACGGCGCACCAAACGCCAAACCGTGGCACGATGATGGAAATTTGCGCGTTTCGCCACGGCGGCGCCGCGGTCTGTCACGCGGCCCCCGCTCTCCCTCCCCCCTCTCCCCGCACCGCGCTCCGCCGCCTCCGCCGCCTCCGCCGCCGCGATTTCTCATCCGGAATAAAGTCCCGCCGTACCCATTCCTCTTCCTCCGCATGCAGCCACACACACCGCATTTCACGGAATGATTGAATCCGTGCCGAGATATAGGCTTGGCAAGTGCAGCGGTGCTCTATGCATACGAATGCCACGGCCCCAGTCCGTGCACATATCACATAACGCCCGCTCCGGGATGGGTACAGAACAGTACCACGGAGAAAACAGAGTAGTGGTCGCAACGAATTTCTCAGTTGTTATCAGACAGGCAGTAATTTTCTGTTCGGAGAGCTAAAATTTTGTTGGGGGAACTATTTCTTGAACCAACGAGAAGTCGGTTGCTCCAACGAAAACTTAGTTGTGGATGCAAAAATGTAGTTTTCCCCCCCCCCCCCACAATGTACCTCTTTGTAAGAGCAACTAACTTTCGTTGGTGCAACTAAAAAATAGTTTCCCCCAAAAAATTTTAGTACTCAGAACCAAATTTACTGCTTGTCTGAAAATCGACTGAAACATTAGTTGCGAACACTAATCTTTCTTTCTCCGCGACATTCCGCGGTTCTCCTCTCAGGTCATCGCGGGCACCTGCCTCATCCCCTTCTCCTACCCCAAGATTCTCCAGCGTCCCGCCGGCTGCTCGCTAACCCACTTTCCTCGCTTAGCCTGTTGTTGTGTTTCCCTCGCGTTCGCCAGGCCTCGTCCAGTCACACTTCACTCACTCACTCGCACTGCGTGCGAAAAAAATAACAAGAATAAGGCAGCGCCATTTTACGGCTCGGGAGACCTGAGAGCAACCGCGCCTTGGCGAACCGCGACATGGTCGTCGTGGCGAATTTATTTTGTTTTTGCCGCCGTGGCGAGTGCCTCGCGCCCCGCCCAGCCCGGCCCTTCCCGGGCCACAGCGCCTGTTGGGTCGAGAGAGATGGCTCATGGGCTGTCTGTGCCGGCCGTGCCGTGCGGTGTGGCTGTGCGGTGTGTGGCCCGAGCCGAGCCAACCCGCCACAGCCCACAGCCAGCCACAGGCACGGCTCGACAATCCGGTTAGCTCAACTGAGAAGTCAATCGGACTTTGATGCATCCATGCACATCGAGAAGGGAATAGCGGCGGCGAGGGGGAGGGAGGGGGATGGAGGACGGGGCGGTGGGGGTGGGGGCTCGCCGGTCTCGGCTGTCGCGGTTCGTTGTGCACAGAGACACGCGTCTATTTGACTGCTGTCTGCATGCTGGCGCCTGGCGGTGGTGTGGCGTGCTGGTTTGACAGCAGCTTGCCGAAATCCTCTCCACAGCCCGCAAAGCCCGCTGCCGCCCACTGCCAATCCTAATTTGGCGCAAAGAGCGCTGAATTTTAGGGAAGCCGCACGTTCTGGTGCCCTTCAAACGCGCTATGACTGACCAGCACACATGTGGCGCCTGGTGGGTAGGCGACCCCGACTTGTGCATGCACGTGTGTCGTGCGGGCTGGCCTACCCTAGCACTCGGCAGGGGACTGCCCGTGGCGCTGCCACCGTCCTGCAGCCGCCCTTCGGTCCCTTTCTCCTTCTTTGTCAATCGCGGTTCACCGACCCATGCGGGCGTGACCGGGGGGGCGTGCGCGCGCCCAGGCACGCCGCCGGCACACTGGCGCACGCCCGTGCCGTCCCGTGGGAACGGGGGCGCAGCGAGGGCACCACCACCTCTACAACAGCCCGCCGTCCGCCGTGGCGGTTGGGTCCGTACGAAACTACCACGTACCCAGCAAGGGAACCCCAAAGAAATGAAAAATTGGAAGACCAACGTTAATGTCGTGGTGTTGCATCTCATATCGTGGCGTTCTCCCCTCGGAGTGAAAGTAGTCGGCGAACATCCCTGATAGAAGGCGGGTCGCCGTGTGGGTGATGGCCAGTAACGTGTCCCTGTGAGATAGCCTCAATGCACGCGCAGCCGTGGGTGCACTGGTGGGCGCGGCAGCGGCGTCAATGTCAACGCCTCCCCCGCCCGCCACGCCCCGCCGCGCCCCGCTGGGAGGTGAGGGGTCATTACAACCCATTGCCCGCGGCGGCGCTATTCAAAGGACGTGTTGCCCTTATTACTGCATTCGCAGACGTAAACTAATCGAGGGTGTGAAATGCTTCGAGGTGTTTGTTCCTCTCGAAAACGTTCGACAACGTTCGGCTATCAAAAACGTCAGAGTTTTGGAAAAAAAAATGTCAATTTTGGTTCTCCTTTTCCGTTGAGAGCACTATGGCTGAGAGGCCGTTCATAAATTACGTACGCGATTTTCGCCCGTTTTCAGTCCCCCCTCCCCCCTTCGTACACTGGCGTACATTTCGTGTGACCCCCCCCCCCCCCGAATGTACGTACTTTTAAGGAAATTTTTTAAGAACGAGGTCCAAATGCGTGTAAATTACGATATCCTTATAATTAGTTGCTTTCCGTAGGAAAATTGCTTTTGCGATAAACGAGCCTGCTGGAAGCGGTTTGCAAAGTGGCATGGCTGTGGGGGCTACGGGCGGCTCAGACTCAGGGAACTGGATGTCCTCGAGGGCCTTGACGTCGACCCTTTCGGCCTCATCGTCCCGGCCTAGCACACAGAGGACGTCGTTTGCCCGACGTGTCAAAACCCGGACAGACCGCACGCGAACCGTCTGGAGGCTGGGGATGCAAAGCTCGCATTTGGGCGGTGAGGCGGGAGGATACGGACAAGTAAAAGCCGCAGTGTCGGAACCGAACGCTTTTCCTTACCATTTTTTTTCGTACTTACTTTTCATTTGACCCCCCCCCCTCCCCACGTACATTTTAGTACAAAACCGCTGGACCCCCCCCCTAAACACGTGTACGTAATTTATGAACGGCCCCTGAGTGGCACTATTTCATCAGCAGTAGGTCATGACCACCGTAGCAGGTGGATTAGTTTTCCCTATCGCTGAAAATGTGCAACGCAGGAAGCGATAAGAGTGATCGACTTTTGAACTTGTGCTGCCTCAGATGTGGTACATGTGCTTCTGCTGACAAGATACGAAAAGTGCAAATCCTGCTTTTAGTCTGATACTGGGGGGCGGTCAGTTAGATATTTTTTATGACCTTCCTAGAAATTTGTCTAATCTGGTCTCCCTTTTGATTTTGTCTCTTTCATTCTCAAATGGTAACTGTTGGTCCTTTTGTTGAAATGAGGTATCATTGTGAAAGGGAAAAAATAAGGTCAAGCATTTTCGGCGATTGTTATTTTTCATTTATTGAAATCTAACAATGTTCAACATAAAAACAGGATATTTTCGCGGTTGTCAATCTGCTCACTAATCCTTCGTTTGATACGAACATCTATTTGGAACGATTTGAATATTCATTTTGTACAAAAACACTAACTTGAATGAGCATCTGATACAGAGAGCAGTAACATACGAGGTGTAACAAATAACGATATAAAAGAGGTCAACCTGACGTCAAGATTTATGTACAGAATCACAGACGCTCTCCAGCACTCACAAACTGAAAAAGTAAAAACCTCGTAATTTTAAAATTTTAATTAAATCGCTGCCCTCCAAATAAAAACAAAAAAATTATCACAACTAAGGCATTGTTTTAGCTTATAACTTAGAAAACATAATAATACAAATATGAAAATGCTGCGCGAGTGGAGAGGTAAGAAACAAAAACAAAGATATACAATATTCAAAACAAAATTCGTATACATTTGCATAAATTTAACGACATGACAGAACGAGATAAGCTCAGACCTATCTGATAAAATTTCAAATAATTACATTTCAGGATTTACAAAATGATGATTTGATAATAGGAAAAATTAATTTGTTTAGCTACATTTGGACTAGAAAAGTGATAAAAACACTCGAAAGATGAAAATTGCATTGAGACCATCTAGGTGCTGATATATTCAATTAAATATCAAACATCTCACATTAGTGTCGGGAGAGAACATAATCCAATACACAGGGCCGATAAAATTTTGTCCAGGAAGATGCAAATGGGAAAGTTTGTACTATTGACATTCTTCCTCCTACCGACTCTCTGAACTCTCCCTATTTCAAGCAAGTCTCAAAGAAGAAACAAATTTTAAAACACGTGATATTTGACAGCTTCTGCTGTCTGGAGAACTGACTTAAACAATGCTTGCGAATCAGTCTACTTAGAGATCTACGAAAAAGATAAAAAGGATCCGTCTGTCTGTCTTTGTCAAATGTCATTAATCTAGGCTTACATCTTCTCTCACATTCCCGCTCTTAAAAATTTTCAGTCAGCACCCCCGGGCAACAAAAGTAAAAAGAAAAAGATATTACTTTCAACTAAACAGAGAAGAAAAAGTCAATTTCCTTAACAATCACACATTTCTTAGCTTAGTTTGTACATACTTTATTGGAACGGGACTGATGAACTTATTTAAAAATTAGCATTATGTCACTACCAGAGAGAAGTAAAATTGTCATGCCATAAATATACTAGTTTTTAAAATGGTATCACTAAGATTTAACAAGGTTCCGTTTCATCGGACTTAGTCCGCGTTTCAACGTGTTGGTATGTATATGTCACTTCCTTGGCAGAGATATTCAGAGCACACTGAAAACACTATGCCAATAAAGTCAACCAGTTCTGAGAAAATAACAGTCGATATAAGTTGTTGGATATGTTGTACTGTATTCAATCATATTGTCATCCCCTGATCAATGCAGCCAAAACCATTGTATTCTTTTTCAGGCTACCGACATGCGCAGTAAGGAGTGCAGGGAGACAAAATGCCAAATCGTACGCCTGGGCAGTGATAGAACTGTTTGACCCCAAAACTATGCCGATAAAAGTTTGAGGCCGTTTCGAACCACCGACCTGGCACGTGGGTTGCCACGCCGTGACCGACAACGCCATCGCTGCAGTGCCACTCATCAGCAGCGCTGCAGGAACGAGCCGGGTGGGAAAGACATGACATCGCAATCAGTATAGCACCATTATTACACACTTCTCGAAAGAATAAAATTTCATAAAATTGACATTTTTTTGAAAACAAATATTTAGGCTCCGATTTGAGTAACCTACCAAGGCAGACGCGGGGCACTTTGTCTCTGCACTGCGATGGTGACACAATGCCCGCCTACCGCCTCCCCCAGTTAATACTACATGGTGGAACTGCTACGTTGTGCTTTCTCAAGAGGGCCAAATATCACGGAGCGCCCGCTATGAGAATGTGCGTTGCAAGTAGTACTCAGAACGGGACATATTTTACAGCCACATTTTTCAAATGAGAGTAAAACGAATTTATCACGAAATACATTTCAAAACAAATATGTTTTTAAACACTTAAACATTACTGCAGTATTGGGGGCGCGCCCGCGGGCACGACCCCGACCGTCCACACTCACACGCGCACGCACACGCACACACTCAGACACACGATGCGTGCGTCACCACTATAGTAATACACAAAAATAGAGCAATCTAACTTATACCAGAGTGAGATATTTTGTGACTTACACATTACATCCCCCGTTCGGGCACTCGTCAATCATGAAATCAGTTCATTGGCGTAGTGGTTTTGTCCTTGTCACTTGTCCCGCGCGCTCCGCACTTAGCTCCAGGCGGCAGCGCGCAGCTGGCGTCATTGGTGGTAGTACTCGGGACTGGCGCCGTGGCTGGCGCCCTCCAGCCGCTCCTTGAGCCGGTCCCGCTCCTGGCGCACCACCTTCAGCTCCATCTCCAAACTCCGGACGCGCTCCACGAGCTGGTGGTTGTTGTGCTCCAGCTGGTTCCGCTGCAGCATCCGCTTGGAGCGGCAGTTCTGCGCGTAGCCGCGGTTCTTGAGGGTCCGCCGCTTCTGCTTGAGCCGCACCACCTCGTCGCGGGGGTAGCCGTGCAGGCGCTTGTTGAGCTCGCGCACCGTCAGCGTCATGAGCTGGTCGTCGGAGATGATGTCGTCCCCGCCGTGGCTGGGCTGCGGCGTCTGGTAGGGCCGGCTGATGACGCTGCCGCTGCAGCTCATGGACCGGTGGTGGCTCATGGGGCCCGGTGACATGGGCGACATGTCGTCGTGCATGGGCGGCCCGTGCGACCCGTGCGGCGGCCCCACGTGCGGCGGCGGCCCGTGCAGGTAGTCGTGCTGGTGCATGCGCAGGATGCCCGACTTGGAGGGGCTGAGGCCGGGGCTGAGGCCGGGGCTGATGCCCCCCGCGATGACGGAGGTGTGGCCGTGGTTGGGGCCGTGGCCCTGGTGGTGGTGCATCGGCGGCCCCGGCGGCCCGTGGCCGTGGGGCGTCGGTGGCGGCGGCACCCCCCAGCTGCCTATCTCCTGCTGCATCCCGTCGCTGCTGAGGTTCGGTCTGAGGTCGAGCGGCTCCCGCATCTGCGGCCCCCCCAGCCAACCCATTTCATCCATGAGGCCCCCCTGCCCCGGGCCTCCCTGGCCGGCGGGGCCCGGCGGACCCGCGCTGCCCCGCAGCTGTGCGATGTGAGGGTGCTCGGGGTCAAGGGCGTAGTGCGGCGACTGCGGCGGCGGCAGCCCCGGCGACGCCCTGCCCGGGCTGGGCGTGTTCGGTGGCGTGGTGGTGTCGGGCTGCGCGTACGTCACCAGCGCGGTGCTCTTCATGGCGGAGACCAGCACGCCACCCGTGTGCTGCGGCATCATGGCCTGCATGGGCATGAGCCCCATGTGGTGGTAGATGGGCTCCTGGTGCTGGCCGGGCGGCGTGAGCAGCTGGTGCGGCGGTGACTGCTGCTGCTGCTGCTGTTGCTGCTGCTGCTGCAGCTGGTGCTGCTGCATGGACACGATGGCCCCCGCCATGGAGGGCAGGCGGATGGTCTGCGGCCTGCGCTGCACGGCCCTCTCCTCGGCCGCGGCCGACCCCAGCGCGGCGTGCTCCCTCTTCACGGACACGTCCAGGTGGTCCAGCACAAAGTCCTGCACGTACGCGTCGGTCAGCGTCGACGGCTCCATGTCGTCGGCCGGCGGCACCTCCTGGAGAGGCGTGCTTGGGGCCTGGCCGGGGGTCGCGGCGTGCTCCGTGTTCGTCATCACTGTCTCACTCACTCACTCGCACCGCTCCGTCTCACTCTCACTCACTCGCGCTCGCGGTAGGCGGCGGCGCGGCGCCTCGGGGCGCATAACAACACAGGCCAGGCGTCGGCGTCGGCGGGCGTCGGCAGGCCAAGCGTCGCGGTCCAACAGCGTTCCGTCGCGATCCAGGCGTGGCTCAAGAATGAGTGCGGGGCGGGCGGCGCTCACCACCACCACCGGCACCGGCCGCCACCCCCTTGGGTCCCCCTGGGGGTCCGCCCTCACCCCCGGCCCGCCGCGCCGCCGCGAGGCCCGCGAGGCCCGGGCTGCGGTGGGAGGAGCGAGCGCGCGGCGGGCGCACAGGCCACGCCCCCCGCGGCCGCCTGGTTGGTCGGCTGCCGCGCCCTCCCCCGCCTCCAGCCCCTCCGACCCGCGGTCCCCTGGCCGCCGGGGCCCACGGCTCCAACGGCGGACTCTACTGCGGACAGCAACGGGCAGGCCGTGGGCCCGTGGACCGCGGGGCGCAACACGACCTGGCCGGCACGGACCGCCCCCGCTCAGGTCACACTCTCCGAGTGGAGATGCAGCGACGATTGGGCAGCAATAGCGAGAAACAGTCCACTAGGTTGGAACACAAGTTCGCGACCTCAGCCACGACTAGCGAACTCGGGTGCGGACCCGGAGTAATCCATCCTCGAGGCCACCGCTAGACAGCCAGCCTGGCTCCAGGTCCTCTCTCCTTTTTCAGCCATGATTTATGGAGGGAGGCAGAGTTCCTTCATTGAAATATACGGCCTCATCAGAGAGTCAATACAGTACTGCCAGAGGAATAGCGGGGAGAGAGAAAGAGAGAGCGAGAGAGAGAGAGAGAGAGAGAGAGAGAGAGAGAGAGAGAGAGAGAGAGAGAGAGAGAGAGAGAGAGAGAGAGAGAGAGAGAGAGAGAGAGAGAGAGAGTCGCGGTGTCCAGTGCCCCATGGAAGACACCAGCCGCCACACTGTGCTTTTGCCTTTCTTCAGCCTCAACCTCTCATTCGCTCTTTCTCTGACGCTGGCCGAGGCAGACCAGACCCGATGCGCGAAATTAAATAATAATTAAAACTGTCGATCAAATCAACGGGGACGACTGGTAACCGTTGGATCAAGGGGGCATCGAAAAATGTGACTCGACTACTTCCTGTTACGCGCTATTACACTGTTACAAAACAGCCATTACGCCCCAAAATATCAGTTTTGAAGGCGGTTTTGCGCCAAATTCGTACAAATTCTAATACCATTAGGCGTAATAACACGTCGGAGTGACCCAACTAAGGCGCGAGTGGCCGCCCTGGATATTGACATAATTCATGCCCCCCCCCCCTCCTCCTCCAGCGCTGTCGTATTTCGGCGAACGTCGAATCCACACAAGCGCGGGTCGCGAGAACAATGGGAGAAAATGCAGTTGGCTGCACCACCTGCAACCGGAGCCTTGTCTCTATACTCGCTGTCCAGCCCGGCCCGCCCGCCCCGTCGGCAGTTTTCTCGCCATCTTCTTCATCTTCTTCTTCTTCTTCTTCTTCTTCTTCTTCTTCTTCTTCTTCTCCTCTCCTCCTCCTCCTCCTCCTCCTCCTCGACTGTCGCCTGTCACTGTTTGCGGCCGCCGGCCATCTTGCCCCTCTTCTTCTCTGTCTCCTTCCTCGTCCCGCCGTCGTCATGGCGTCGCAGGAAGTTTGCACGGCGGCGTCATGGAATCTGCCCACTTGGCACTGGAGGCGATGCAGCGCCGAGCAGCAGGCACGCAGCAGCCACGGCCGGGCACGACGGGGCACGCACGGCGACGCACGTGGAAATGATGCAGGACCGTCAACTATATGAATCATCGACCATGCGAGTCTCCCGCGCTTTTCCTCTCCCGTTCGTGAGAATTCGGAATAATGCCGCGGTTTAGGTAAGGTGCAAGGTGTAAACAGAGCGCGTGCGGTCCGCGGGGCCCCAGAAGCGGACACGACAGAACAGAGAGCTCCGTGCAAGCGAGCGCCGTGTAGGTAGGCACGCCCGTAGAGCACGGCTGCAGGCGGGTTGCCTGCCTCGCAGGCGCTAGACCGCACCGCACCGCACCGCTGGCCCGCTGGGTTGGACTGGGCTGGGCTGGGCAGTCGGCAGGCAGGGAAACCTCCCCGAGGAGACGCCGGCCTCCTTGAGGCGCTCCTGGGCCCGCTCAAACCCATCAGCAGCTTTTGCTGATGACGAACAGCCAGTCGCTGTCATCTCGCGGTGCGTAAACACGCGCCCATTCAACAAGAGGGGCGGTCGTATGGCGCGAGTGAGTAACTTTATTTGAAAAGAGCAGCGCAAAGCGAGCGCGAGAGCGTGCGGAGAAAGAGAGAGAGATTGAAAGAGAGGGGGAGGAGAGAGAGAGAGGGGCGGAGAGAGAGAGAAAAAGAGAGCGAGCGAAGCAGCGCAGACCTGACATTGCAAGTGAGTCATTCATGCATTGCAGTATAGTTGCAGACGGGTGACGCTATCTGGACGTCGCATCAAACACACGCACGCGCACGCACTTACACGCATGCACCGGAAGTTACCGGACAGCGCACTGCAAATCTGCTGAAGAACAAAGACAGAAGTACACCGCGAAGAGGTGTTCATCATCGTATATTTATCAGAGAAATTCAAAATGCGACACACTTAATCGCGCGGGAGGCAGTGAAGCAACAAGTAGACATCGCTGAACGAAATGAAAATAAAAACAGTTCTGGTTTTCGTACACACCCCTCGTCCCCGCCAGCCGAGCTACGCAGGGGCCTGCACCCCCCCCCTCTCTCTCTCTCTCTCTCTCTCTCTCTCTCTCTCTCTCTCTCTCTCTCTCTCTCTCTCTCTCTCTCTCTCTCTGCCGAGCTAGACGGAGCGACTGGCTCTAGCGTCAGAAAAGGCGGTGCTTGGTCAGCAGGTGTTGCATATATACGCCTCCGTCCGCGTGCAGTGGCGGCGGCGCGGCGGTGGCGGCGGCGGGAGCAGTGGAGGCGCCTTGTTGTTTGCCTCTCTGATTTTTTTTGTCGATCGCGCGGAAGTGAGAGTTGCGCCGTGTTATTTAGCCTGGCGACGGTTCTAGCCGCGCCACATCAGCAGGTTAGACGTCCCCGGCCGCCCCGGCCGCCCTCGGCGGGGACTAACCTGTGGAGGAGCCGCCCCTGGCCGCCCCCTCTTCGACAGACTAGACGAGCGAAACGCTTCACACTGTCCAGTCCACCGGGTTGCAACACTGCTCGGAGGGTCGTACCTGGTACCCACTCTTCCCCCGCACCTCACATCTCTGCATTGTGTTTGTTTTCGGCGGGCTGTGCGTTGGTATGAGAGCTTGGCAGACAGTACTACTGCAGCCCGTGTGTTTACGCAGGCAGGGTGCGGCCGCCAGCTCCGGGCGCGGGGTGGGGGCGGTGGAGGGGTGTGTGTGTTGGGGGGGGGGGGGGGGGGGGGGTTGTAGTGGTGCTGAACGGGTTTGAGGAAATGATAGGAAAGTTGAGGAAAGAATAGGGAGGCGGTCTGGATAGCACTTGGTATTTACTCAGATAGATAATATATGTTACAAGCCCTGACCAGCCTACAATAATTGTGTATGAAGAGCGTGGCTTACCTCTCCCTTCGGGTGTTTGTCCGCGACTGCCGGCTGCAGTGCAGGGCTCTCAGGACCCTTCCGCCGGGCGCCGGAAATTCCAAGTGGTCAGACTCGGGGCAAGCCCGGTCACTCTCGAACGGGAGTAAAGAAAAGTACGGGCAGAGAGTGCGCGCGGGAGATTCAAAGCTCAGTGTACCTGGGCGTACACGACAGGGGGGGAGGTAAATCGGGGGGGGGGCAAGGCGATGCGCGTGCTGAAGAGACTATGGGATGGGATCGGAAGGGGCGCGGGATACCGGGGTCATTCCAAAAACAATTGTCATGGGCGAATTTACCTTTGCCTTCTCCAGGTGTCTAAAACTTCATGACTTTCCTGATTTTTTCTTTTTTCCCCTTCCAACTTTTTTTTTTTTTAATTCATTTTTCATTTTCTTTCTTTTTTCTGGGGGGTGTTTTGACTCTTGGGCGCCAGGTGGCGTGATCGTGGCGGAAAGTTGGCAGCCACAGTCGCGTTCGCAGACGGCATGGGCCCGGCCCGGCAGGCGTACCCGCCCCGTACCCGCCTTGTGCGGCCCGTGGCGCCCGCCCCGCCTGCCTCGCTCCAGAATGGCCGGAGTGAAAATAATAACGGTGACACCCTGCGGGGGGTGGCGTGTGTCGACCCGCGCGCGCCACGTCCAAGGTGATTGCGAAACTCGGTCGACCAATGAGCGTTGCGGAACGGGCGAGGGGAGGTAAAAGGGGGGGGGGGACAGCAGAGCCCTATACCGCATTGTGCATGGCGAAATGCGCACACAGTAGGGCCGACACGGGCGACACCAATGACCGCTTTGACGTCACAGGCTAGCACGGTATCGGCCCGGCAAAAAAAAGAATCCATGAACACAATCCGAACTGTAGTTTCCGACGCGGTCTGTCGCTTTTGCCCGGGCTGCGCGGGGCTGTAGCTGTAGTGTAATCTACATTTCAGATCGTCCCACAACGCCACCGCTGTCTCCCCTTTCTCCCGGAAGGCGCGCCGCGCCGCGTCGTCTGATCATGGCGATGGATTGCAATCGGACGCCGGCCGAGTGTTGCGTCAGAACGCGATGCGACTCCCGATGCCGTTTGTGGCCCTCCGGCCGCCTCCGGCCGCCCAAGCCGAGCAGCGACACACACAGAGAAACCCAGGATTCACGACGCCTAGAAAATATACGGGAGTAGTATAGATCCCTGCGGGCCAAAAAATAAAACAGCAACAAAAAACAATAACCAACCACCACCCTACCAAAGGATTGACCTCCCCTATAACATTCCCTCACCTTCCCAAAGTCGCCCCTGTACCCTGCTTGTCACTCTCTCCCTGCTCCCTCCTTCCCGTAAACCATATCTGCGTCTCTCTCTCTCTCTCTCTCTCTCTCTCTCTCTCTCTCTCTCTCTCTCTCTCTCTCTCTTTCCCCTCATACACACACGCCACTTCCAACAATTTAGCTTATCAATGCGCATAGAGGGCCGTGTAGTGCGGCATGCCGCCCCCGCCCGCCCCCGCCCGCCCCCGCCCGCCCCCGCCCGCCCGGGGAACGCCTTGCGCACGCTCCCTCCGAGCCCCCAGGTCGTATTCACCGCCCAAACTTTTATTCGTTCGCTTTTCGCAGGCCATGTAGTCGTAGACAAAGCAGATGATCCGCAATGCAAAATAAAAATTCGTAGTGAAAATTGACCGATTCAGTTCAAAAAGTCTCGAAAAGTCAAGTCTGCGAAGTGCACGACGACCGCACGCAACAACAACTCACGCAGACAGGCGGGAGAGAAGGGAGTGCCGAGTGCCGCGCTGCTCCATATCGGGCGCTCGGCGCTCGCTGCTGTCTTTCCCCTCTTTTTATTTTACGAATTCAATTTCATGGTGCTTTAAAACGGGGGCTATGCGGAGCCCAGTGGAGACAGAGCCGCTGCCAGCGGCAGGGCCAGCAGCACGGCCAGCGGCAGGGAGGGTGTCGACCAATTATTATTAAGGATGTATCACTGTGGCAACAAGTCGGTTAATCTGCCCGGCCGCAAACATGGCCCGCGTCCCCTCCCCTAGAGGTCCCTTCCCTCCCGGCCCTACGGGGCGGCCGGCACACGGAACCGAAACCGAACCGCACGCCCCGCATTTGCATGAATCTCCTTACGAGGGAGAGGGAGAGTGAGAGATCTATCTTATAGCGGACCGTCGTGCGCCGTCGCCGCGCCGTGGGGAAGAAAAAGACGGTCGTCTCTCTCTCTCTCTCTCTCTCTCTCTCTCTCTCTCTCTCTCTCTCTCTCTCACTCACTCTCGCCGGAAAGGGGGAGGAAACCAATTACCGGTCATGCAAAGCTCGTCACCGACTGCCACCACCGCCGCAACAAGTTGTTTAGTATAACTGCATGCAAATGAAGCGACGATCGAGAATTTTATTACTGTATACTGCCACGCCGCGCCCTCGGAGCCTTCCTCTCCTCGCCTCTCCTCTTATTTTCGCCGCTGTTTAAAGAAGCTCCTCGCTCTGCTCGCGTTTTCACTCTCCTCTGTAATGGCGGCCGGGGAAATCACCTCCATAACGTAGAGTTTGCGGTGGGAGTGGGGAAAATGCGGCGCGCGACGGAAGGAGGACGGGTGGACAGGCGGACAGGCGCGCGAGGCGGCGGTGGAAATTAAAACTGCACGGTACGGTCTGATAAGGACACTGAGGCTCGTCGAAACAGTGTACTTGCATGGTGAGTGAAGGTAAATAAATGACGATGGGAAAAACCGAGGGGCGAATCACTAGCGTAATCATGTGTACAAAATTCTAGAAATTTTTAAGAAGAAAGCGATAAAAATTGCGAATTTGAAGTTGGACTTGGACTTTATGCCGAAAAATAGTACCTACACAGGCTGAAATGGCCAGAAAAGCAATAAAATTCTAAAATTAACGAAAACTACGGGGTGCAATCCGACGAAATCCTGAAATCTGTGTACACATTTTTAATGAGTGGTTGTCCCCTCGGGAAAAACAAATCACATGCAGGTGTCAACATCAAAATTACCCCTTCTCAAAAGTGGTCATTTGATCCAAAACTGCCTCCAATGCAACTTTAATTAAAAAAATTTACGGGTTTCCTTTTTCTTTTACCTGCCGTGATTTTTTTTTTTTTTTTTTTTTTGCTTTTACCTGCCGTGATTTTTTCATCGTATATTTATTTACCCTACACTTTCCCTGAGGTGTCCTGTGCCAGGTGTGCTGCTTGGCCCCGTGCAGGTAGGCCATCCCGCCGACACGGAGCGCAACTCACGTTGCCTACCCTCCTGCCGTGAGGGGCCAGGGCCAACAGGGCGGTGTGTACGGCTCGGCTAGGCGAGTACCTCTGCCAGTGCAGTGAGGCCCGCCCGGCCGGGGCTGGCCGGGGCTGCGGCTGTTCGTGTGAAGGGCCCGGCCCAGCCCGAGAGGGAGAGTGACTGGGTTAGTGAACGGGATGGCATGCCGACCGTGACGCCGAGGACAGCAAACGACAGCACGGCGGCGACGGGACGCTGAGCCAGGCCAGGACGTCCTACGGTCACGGTCGATGGGTCGGCTCCCTCCCCTCGGGGCTCGGGCCGGGCCTGGCTGCGCCGGGGGTGGCAGCATGGCAGGGCTGTGCAGGGCTGCGCCGGGCTTGCCGAGCTCGCTTTCTTGTTTTCTGCTGAGCGGGTGCTGATTCCAGCTCCCAGACCAGGACGTGGGAATCCTTATTCCTGCCCTAGTCCAACATTTCGTCGCCGGCGGCGGCCGCCGGCCGCCGGTGCCGGGCCGGCCGGGTGCGAGGTCAACGCCGGTCGCCTCCAGGATCATCCTGGTGGTGGTTGCGGTCGGTTGCGGTCATCCTGGCCGTCATGGCCGAGGAGGCATCCACCCACGGCACTAGGCCTCCAGAAGCGACGGCTGCAAACAACGCGATGAAATGAAAAACCGAAGATCGGGGATGCACAAGAAGAGTCCACGAAATTGTACAGTCTTTCAATGAGTAATGAAAACCCAAAACCAGATCCGGGGCCTGTCCGCGTGTTCACGTCCAGGGCTGTGGGGTCGGGGGGTGGGGTGGGCGGTCGCCGGGCTCCGGGCTCTGCCGCGGCTGGCAGGGGCTGGCAGGGGCGGGCTGGCAGGGGCAGGGCCCTATTTTGTGCTGACTCCAGGAAGTGACGACGCTTCAGTTTGAGTCTCTGCGGCAGCAGGGGGCTGGGGTGCCACCGCCGCTGCCACCGCCGCCACCGCCGCGCCCGGCCACGGCCCAGCCCAGCAGCCGACGCAGCAGCCAGCGTGGCAGCCGGCACGGGCAGGGGCGGGCGAAGGGGTTGCTGCGCCGCCTACTGCCGCTCGGCCTCGGCGTAGAGGTAGGCCAAGGATACGGCAACAGTGCAAAAGGATGACACCAGTGCCGATCGAACACTGCATCGCGGCAACGAACAAGGGCCGGAGCAGGAAACGGCCACGCCGAGCGCCTGCGACTGCCAGGGTAGGCCAGCCCGCACGACACGCGTGCGTGCAGAGGCCGTGGTTGACATCCCAGCAGGCGTTGGGACCAAATATCCACATGACCCAATGGAAAGTTTTGATTCCCGATTTTTAAAGTCAATCCCAAGGGGGGAGGGGCGGGGGGTACTTGTCGGGAACCGCCTGTGGGAATCGAACCCACCAGGCCTCAAGTCGAGGTGACTCCGGCCCGTACCAACACGACAGTTTGCTCCCCGCATCGCCCCGTCCCCCAGCCCGGGACTTGTCACGTGGTTTGTGGCCGTCGGCTGTCCGATACCACCCAGTGCAGTGTGTCGCCGGGGTGTCCCACGGGTGCGAGGCCAGGAGGCCATCCGGGGGCTCGGCCGGGGCCCGGCCCGGCAGCCCTGGCAGCGTCAGCGACCGGAAGCCGGCCGGAAGGTGAGCATCACGCACCGGAAATACACCCTCGGCGACGCCTTCCGCGTCCTCCGTATCAACACGGCGGAGGGGGAGCATTGGCGAGGGTGCACAATCACCAAGTGACAAAAATTGTGTTAAAAAAATTTCATACAAGTTTTTTTAAAAAATCAGGACTAATTCTTAAGGCTGAATCTGGAATTGCAGGAGCGAAAATACCATTAAACTTCGTGCAATACTGCTAGGCCCGAAGTATCACTCGTGGTTATTTTGAATTATACCGTGAGAGTCATTTTGCTTAAGTTTTCTTGCGATTACACGAATACGAATACTGCTAGGAACGAAGTATCATTTCGTCCGAATTTCTCACTGTTGATCGTTTTGGGACAATTTTATATCGCTCACTTGTTATGCAATGCTTTTTTCAATGATGAAGTAAATTTTCCACTTTTCAAGAAATTGGCAAATTTGATTTTGCACTATAGTGAGGTATCTGGCGTACTACGAACGCAGCTAGCATGATACTGCAGGACGCGTCTGAATTGCCCAGCCATTGTCATTCTGTCTCCACGCTTTTTTTACGGGAAGGACAGAGAAACAAATAACACCGCTCGGCTCGCAGTCGGTATCCATCGTCGCTGTGTTAGTGTAGCTGTCGCTCTCTGTCTTCTATTCTTTACCGCCAGAATGAGAGAGAACGAAGGTGGTGACAAAGCCCCGAGCCGAGTCTCCTTAATTTTCCATCCTAGTTTCACAGAATTGTCCATAGATATTTTAATGGCGCCTTGAGCAATATCGTTTTTGGATTACTAGGTAATCCTTTGCAAATTTTAAACACAATTTAATAGAAGGAACACTGTTTTTTGTATGGCAACATGACAATTTCCAGAAGGGGCCATGCTTGAAACCGCTTGAAACCTATCCAAATCCTAGGTCATTCTATAAGGCTACTTTGTGCCTAAAAAGATCTCAGCTCTCTTTAAGAAAGAAAAAACTGAAATCCTGAAATCCGTGTGCCAAATTTTGAAAGCGTGTAGCGCCCCATCGGGTAGCCGGAAGGACGAAATAAGGAAGCATAAAATGTACAAGGAGGGCGACTCTGTCCGGCCCGGCTTCCGGCCCCCGGCCCCCGGCCCCCGGGTCCCCAACCCCCGATCCACAGCTGGTGCTGTCGCAGTGCTGTCCCCGTACACCACGCCATGCACCCCGCTGCTGGCACTGCCTGGCGCTCAGCCAGCTTATCCAGGCCACATTTTTCCCCAGCAGCGCCGCCGGTGGCCGCTGCATCGAAATTTAATCGGCGACCGCCTCAAGACCAAGACACCCACCGCCTCCAATCTATAAAAAAAATATTTAAAAAAATTTCATGGCGCACAAACGTTCATAATCAAAAATAATTTGTGCACAAAAATTCCAAGTGTGCGAACAAAACCCCAAAGCCATCTACAGTACTCACCCCAAACCTAGCGGAAGGCCAAGGCTTCGGCGTGGGTGTAGAAGTAGAGAGAGGAGTAAAGGGAAAAGGGAGGAGGAGAGGGGGGCGCTGCTAGACTATCACAAAGCACTCGCAAAGAGGAAGGGGTGGGGGTGGGGGTTTCGCAATCAAGGGGCGTTAGATACGGTGAAAAATCGAAGAAGAAGGGAGTCCCAGAGCACAGGCAAGAGCACGGCGTGGAGGGGAGGGGGTGGTGAGAGGGAAAGGGAGAAGAGCGAGGACTCCAGGGAAGGGCGAGTGAGTGAGTGAGTGAGTGAGAGAGAGAGAGAGAGAGAGAGAGAGAGAGAGAGAGAGAGAGAGAGAGAGAGAGAGAGAGAGAGAGAGAGAGAGAGAGAGAGAGAGAGAGAGAGAGAGAGAGAGAGAAGGGGAGAGTGCAGAGGGGGTTGGGGTTTTGGCTGGAGCACGGCGCGGGGCTGGCGGGGGGCAGCGGGCCAAACTGCGGGGGTCAGCACTTCTCAACAGGCGGCGGCGGCAGGGGGATGCGGCGAGAGGCACCCTATAGCAGTATAGGACGGGGCGGTGGCGGGCGGGGCCGGCGGGGGCGTTATTGGAGGTGGGGAGGTGGACCCCCTTCGGGGCCTCCTTGGCCTCCGGGCCCCACGCCTCACCCCAGCAGGTACAGCGCGCGCGCCGCTCTACGTAAATCGTTCGTGTCGCAAAACCTCCGCCGTCTCTCAGGGGGGAGGGAGGGGATTACAATTTCCCGCAGAAGAGAGAGAGAGAGAGAGAGAGAGAGAGAGAGAGAGAGAGAGAGAGAGAGAGAGAGAGAGAGAGAGAGAGAGAGAGAGAGAGAGAGAGAGAGAGAGAGAGAGAGAGAGAGAGAGAGAGAGAGAGAGAGAGAGAGAGAGAGAGAGAGAGAGAGAGAGAGGAAAATATACGCACCCTTATTCGATGCGAGGAGGTAACGGGTCGCCATTTCTCCTCCCCGCGAGCTCGCGAGGCGCGGTTGTTCACACCTGTGATCGCGCGGTGATCGTGTGACCACGCGCGCACACGCGCACGCGCATTCACACACACACACACACACATACACACACACACACACACAAGGTTGGCAGAAAAACGCCCTCAACGACGGCGCGGCGACGTGTGATTTCACTTTCTTCCCCGCGGTGGGCCGTCTCGTCTGTTTGAGGAGCTCTCTCGGCGCACTTCTCGCCCACTTTACTTGGCCAGGGATCTCTGCCCGCGCGCTCTTCGCGCTCCCTGCCCCCCCCGCCGCTCCCCGCCGCTCCCCGCCGTTCGCCGTCGCCGCCTGCCGCCGCCATGACAGTCCATACGGACCGGGGTGACACACACGGCTCGGCCCTTTGCCCGCTTTTTTACAGCCGCCGCTGGACGCCACCGACGTGGGTCATCCCTCAGTCCGAGGTCGGTCGGCCGGCCGTGCGTACGTACTACTCCCCCGTCGTCGAGGCCTCGGCCCCGGCGGTATCCCGGCCCCGGCCGGCCCCAGGTCCCAGGAGAGAAGGACCGCCACTAAAAATAACGTCGCCAGCGTTTTACGGCGTTTGACGCAGCAGGCGAAGACGAAACACCTGACCAGACCCTCTGTCGAATCCCGATCATGTCGCCGTGCGAGCGGAGCGGGACATCCATACAAAAAAGTTTTTTTTGTCTCCGTCTGGAAAAATAAGATACAAATCGACTGAAAAATGTCAACGGGTTTTCAACAGAATTTTTTTTAGTGGAAGCGATTGACTTTCGGTTTTGGCTGAGAATTTCGGTCTTATTTGGTCGATTCGACTTTACAGTTGTAATTTTCAAAAAATGTCTGTGCCACTCCCCATACTGCTCTCCCGTACCCGTGGAGAACACACTGGAATAAACATTTCAATAAGGATCGCCGGACGAAGTGGTCGTGCTGGTGAACCGGACTCGCACATGATACGAGATTGGCGGGAAACTGGATGCCACCGTCGCCATTCTCCGGCCGCCGTCGCCACGCCGCTGCAAAGTGCTGTCGGGGCGGAAAGCAACACGGGGTGGTCGCAGCGGTCGCAGTGGTCGCGGTGGTCGCAGCGGTCGCGGTGGTCGCAGCGGTCGCAGTGGTCGCGGTGGTCGCAGCGGTCGTGGCGCGGCGGCGCCCACTGCGCTGCAGTGTCTGCACTGCGCTGCACACACGTGTGCCCTGCCCGTGTCCGGGAACTGGGACGCGTGCGAAAAAACGCCGCTGGAATAGAATAACACCTTTTCGAACGCACCGCGGCGGCCATTTTGAAACGAAAAATCAAAACCGATGACGCGGCATAGGACAGCGGACGCGTTTAGGTCACTCAGCCTGTGGGACTGTGAGCCACGGCGCGTGGCAACGCATGTGAATTAAAATTCGCCGACGAACGGGTGCAAATATTGTTTTAGGTGGAGAGAAAATTAGTTCGACAACTTTTATAGGCACGTAGAATGCAGTTATGAGAACCACCTTCTTCTCAGTTTTCCAAATATACATACGTCGATGGACACGTGGATTCGCTTCCCAATCGACGGTCCCATTTGACCTTGAAAGTGGCCGCTACGCCCTTCATAAAGTAAATTGCACCAGTTGGTGATCCCTTCCCCTCGTGAGTATGACACTGTGACTCAGAGCGCTCGACGGTTTTCGTCAGTGTTGCACGCGCTCTGCCACTTTTTTCTTCTTTTGGTCAGACAATATGGTGCACTGCAGTGTACACATGTCGGTCTCATGACGACTTCATGATTTGTTGAAGGTCAGGTCATTCTGATATGACCCTTCCGATATATGAGGAAACACAGGGGGGAAAAAATTGTATTTCGCTCTCGCGATGATTGGCATTTATAATCCTATTCATCGAGACTAGGCTCAACATAACGAGATGAACTCCTTCGCTTCGCCAACACCAGATCCACAACCCGGCGCATTCTCCCAGTGTCTGCGAGCTGTGCGAAAAGAGTGCCTTGTCCGTGTATTCACCGGGATTTCTGCAAACACCCGTCGAAAAATTCCTGCCTATGTCACTTGAGGCGCGCGGCACAGAGGCGCGACTGTGTGAAATCTGAAATTGTTGACCGAGGGCAGGAGAAGCAGAGCGAGCTGGCTGCATCAGCAGCGTGAAAGAAGAATTTCACATCATCAAGTGCATCTTGCAGGCGAGTATGCAAGGTTACGATCGCGTCCGTCAGCGGGTCAGCATCTAATTTTTGCTTGGCCATCAGCGGCAGCCTGCGGCAGCCACGCGAGATGTTTTCGTCGCTGTCGCGGCATCTGTCCTGCGTGAGAAAGAGGTGATGGGAGCACTCAGGCATCCAGACCCGTCTCTTATTTATTTTCTTCCCGCATGTGATGTAACAGCGGAAGGATATCCCGAAAGGGGGTGTGTGCGTGGCAGTGAGTCACCAAACACCGCCGATATCATCGATATGTTCTCAGCAAATTTCTCGGCCGGAATGCGGTGGAATATGCGTTATTTAATCGCATTTCGCATTTCCATAATCGCAGCGCATGGTAACAACATACACATACTCTGCAACGTCAAAGTCCTCAATAGGCTTCCGACCAGATAACGCGCTTTGCCCCTTACGGTGGCTGTGACCGACATTTTATATTCATCGTGATACGCAAAGACCTTCGTCGCACAGGCCAGCAGGACGGACGGGTTGCACTAGGCGACAGGAATACCCCAAGGCTAGCCGTAACAGGCTCACTGCACCATCTCACAAACAAGCCCTTCCGCAAACACGTATACAATCACGGAGATTGCACGTCGCGTGTAAATTCACAATATTTACCCTCATTTTATCTTCTCCTAGTTTGACCCACGGGCAATACTGGAGCGATGTAGGTGGGCCTCTGACATTGGCCGTGGTGGGCCACCCAGTCCTATCAGTGAATGCAGATGAAACAGTGCTATCTCCATCTCCGTCCCACATACTAAGTCGCTCGAAAATGACAGAGACGGACTGGTTCGAAAGTATCGTTGCATTACGGTCGACGACTCCAATAAAATACGAAATAACTTATGCATCTCGGATTTTGCTGGGATTACGTTTGTACATATTTAGTCCCTACGTATCACTGCAAACTGAGCAGTGATGAATTGCTTAAACTGGGCGAGAAAATTTATCGCCCGTACTCTCAAAAAAGCATGCTTGTAACGAGCATAATATGCTTGATCCAAAGTAATTTTTAGGCTTAAACTGCAAATTCTCCGCCAAGCAGAATATGCTTGTTCCAAGCATAAACAGGGGATGACAATGACATGTGATATGCCTGGTGAAGCGATGCTGGCCGCAACCCGTTCTTTTCCATTTGTTTAAATTCCAGTACATTTCTACTTCACATCTTTGTAAAATCTAAACGCCTGGCGTGTTTAGGATGAACTGTAACACATAGCATCCTTTAGAACTGTCAGCGCACAACGTTCTGCCTCTGTGTCTGAAACTTACTGCATCGTCTCCTAGGGCAAAACTAACGAAATCACAAACTTTGCCTCCATTCTTTTAGAAAATATGTGTATATCCCAGCGTCGACAAATAGCATAGTACACCGGACAAGTACTGTAGTTAAAAATTTAACAAACACTTGCAACTGTGCATCGTGCGGTTTGGACATGCTAAGGAAAGGCGGCATTTCGACTCATATGCAGGCGGCTATAGCATCGCTTCAGGCGATCCCTACTGTGTTGCCAGCCCCTGGCATAACTATGCAAGATTTAAGAATATTATGATTGACTCAAGTTTAGCCACACTGGCGCCAAGCATCGTTATGATTGGAACAAGCACAAGCTTCATACCCTTGAAACAAAGCTTCATGTGCTTGCAACAAACATCATGTACTTTGATTTAAGAAACTCCGCCAAGAATCTTCATTTTGCGTCACTTGAAGCATTCATTTTTGAGAGTGTATGGGGGAGAGAAAATTATATCGCTCGTATGGAGCGAGAAATTTTTATCGCTCCATACGAGCAAGAAACTTCTTTCCCTCGAAGACAGCAGCTGGAAGCATTTAACCTAAAGTAGGGGCAAAAGTGACAAAGAATTTATCGAGAAAATTTTTATCGCTCACATTGAGAAACAAAATTTTTTCACTCAGTCGACGCAAAAAGGTATCTCTCTCACCTGTTTCCAGTGAAGTTATCGTGTCTACATATTTGTCGGGATTTTCTCTCAAGGCCTGCTGGTACTTACCATAGCGTAATGCTCGCAAGAAGCAGCTCCTTGAATCCAAGAGAACTCTATATATTTGTGCTCTCAAATCGAGTGTGATGCGAAAAGTTTTGGAGACAGGCGGGAATGCCACACCCTGGCCGCCATTTGCAGACGAACACTCATTGGAGGCAGCTCGTACCAATCGGTGAGTGATGACTGACTTATCTCAACGACGTCACTTGTGTTATCTGTCTTTACGCCGGCAACTGTCGCTTTTGCGAAACCAGCGGGGAAACTTCGAAGTGAACAGTATAGTATTGAAATAGGCTCATAAGATGAGCTAACAGTCTCCCTCACTGTGAGCACTCACAAAAAGTGGTCGAAATACGCAAAAAATAAAATATCGCTGCCTCCAGAGAGAATCGAACTCTCGACCCCCAGTTTACTAGACTGGTGCTCTAACCACTGAGCTATGGAGGCGGGCGATCATATGAGGATAGAATGAAGTGTCTGGTTTTGTTTGCCGGGCGATGAAAAGGAGGTCGGGGCTGTCGGGTCGGGCCCGGCCCGTTAGGTTCGGCCGGTTCGACGCGGGGCCGGCAGCCAGGAGTGGAAGTGGTGGGGGTGGGAGGGAGGGCGAGGGGGGCGCGAGGCGGAGAGGTGAGGAGGTGTGCGCAGCAAACCTTCAGACACACGCGCCGAGTGGGTGGGACACAGCGCCCAACCGTGGATTAGGAACAGAGCTCAAAAATACATTTTTCGAGCTCGCTGCGATTTATATTTTACGGCGGAATGACCTGGCCATCCGCGCGTACGACAAACACCGAGCTAATAACGGACAGGATCTCTCCGCGTTCCTCCTAAAGTCTGCCATTAGATGATGGCACTCGTCAGTTTATCGATGAGTCGGCTGATACGCCCCGGAAAACAAACCTTTCCTACAATTGTTATTTACCTCTCATTAAAAGCAGAAAAGTGCGACGGCGCGCTCGCTTTGCGCGGGTGCGGAAGGGTTGGTTTGGCTGGCTGCACGCTGGCTGCTCTCTCTCTCTCTCTCTCTCTCTCTCTCTCTCTCTCTCTCTCTCTCTCTCTCTCTCTCTCTCTCTCTCTCTCTCTCTCTCTCCCTTTTGTTTGCTGGAAAACAAGCGTGTAGAACAGGACGGGATAAAGTAAACGCCAGTAGCGCGCGTCCCAAATGAGCAGCCGCAAGCACCAACAGCTCGTCAATTATTGCGAAGAAAATGTTGAAACTGTCCAGCTCGATGATTTAAGCGGTGCAATTAGTACCTCTTCAGTCAATTTTTGATCCATCATCAAATATATCCTATGACATTCCGGAAAATTGTGTGCATCTTTCAGTACGTATCCGTGAGCTGAACTGCTGACTGGGGTTTCTGCATCACACCATCCTGGTGCACAAACAACAGCTCCGTGTGCCGTGGCTCCGTGATGATTTCCTTCCCACCCCCAACCCTGGCCTAGCCTGGCCCCCAGCCCCCGCTGTGTGGTGATCCGGGCATCAGAGCAAACAACACCCGATGCCGTGCGGTATTTGTGCGGTCCAGTCCGAATGAGAGGAGCAGAGAGGCGAGAGGCAGAACCACACACTCTAAAAATTTTCGTTGAAATAGAGTACATACTCCGGAGAAGCCCGAAACGGAAGTAACAAGTCGTAACGAAGAAAAAGAACGCTGCACAAAGTATGAGAAATCGAGTGATTTTTTTGAAGAAGAGCTGGTCTCCGGAAACGCGATTTTTCATACTTTGTCCAGCGTTCTTCTTCTTCGTTATGACTTCTTACTTCCGCTTCTCCGGAATGCCCTATTTTTGCCATTTGATGTGGGTCGTGAAAAATCGACGCGTGAAAGTGTGCGTGGAAGTCGTCGGTGGGCAAGACTGCAGTCAAATGGAGCGCCAACGACAGTTTGTTCCCAGCGCGCACTTTCACCGCGCACAGAATGATCACGTGGTTTGTTGGCCGGGCCCCCGGGCTACCCCGGGCCGCACCCGGCCCGAGCAAACGGGATCGGCGGGAACAGGCCGCCGCACGCTGATTGTGTACTGCAGTGGCGCGAGCGTGTATCTACAGCCGCAGTCGTGGCCGAGTGGTTAAGGCGACTGACTAGAAATCCGTTTCCCTCTGGGAGCGTAGGTTCGAGTCCTACCGACTGCGTAAATATTTTTGCGGGGGGGGGGGGGGCTTGGTCTCGCAAGGTGTTTTTTACGTTGCGTATTATTATCTATTTTTTGGAGCCCGAGCATAGCGAGGTGCTCTTTGCAGCGGGCTTGACGGTTTTATTTTCCCGCTCGCCGTTTTGTTGTTCATTCACTTCACTCGGCATTCCGCTAAATGGCGTCAAAGAAATGGGCGGAACTATTTCACGTCTTCCTCATCAGAAGGGATTTGTGGATTAGATACTCGCACATCTCAACAGGACTGCTTTTTTGAAATGACACACAAGACGCACGAAAATGTGCACTCCTGCACACAAAAATGTGCATAAGAATGTGTGGAAGATCAGTATGCTTAAACAATTGAACACAAGTATTTAGTATGTTGCCCTCGTTACCTTAACAATGAGTGTTTGTTATAAATTGTTACGTCCAACTTGGAAATTCAAGTTTAATAGGATGTGAGAAATGAAAAAGAAAAAAAAATACTCTCCGGCGGGGAATCGAACCCCGGTCTCCCGCGTGACAGGCGGGGATACTGACCACTATACTACCGAAGATTGGTGAAAGAAATTGCCCGAGCGCGTCGTACGTTATCGCCGACGCGGTGCCGCCTCACATTCCCGTGCGAGGCCGCATCTGAAAAACACCGGCGGGCCACCAGCGCCACCTATCAGGGCTGCATGCGAAGTGGCCACACCACGTGCTGAAGCTAAGAATAAAACGTGCGGGCGCGTGAGGAGGGGGGGGGGGGAGACACAGAGAGAGAGAGAGAGAGAGAGAGAGAGAGAGAGAGAGAGAGAGAGAGAGAGAGAGAGAGAGAGAGAGAGAGAGAGACAGACAGACAGACAGACAGACAGACAGACAGAGACAGACAGACACAGAGACAGAGATACAGAGACAGACAGACACACAGAGAGACGGGCAGACAGACAAATTTACAGTCTCACCTTTTAGTATTTGCTTAAATTTCGACAGTGTTGCACGGCGTCGGGCAGGCTGCTGTACGAGGCGCTATAGCAAATTTCCTAGTAGAGTGCTTCTATTTTGCGCCCCGCCCTGCTCCGGCCGACGCTGTTCTACGACACCCACCCACCCACGCAGAGACAATACGGGCGCTGATTGTCAGCCTCCGAACGGGCGCAGCATCACATGCATCGCATGCCGTCAAGCTTCTGTGCCGCCCGACACGACCCGCCTGGGCAAAGAAAAAAAAAATCTACACTGTACTGCAGGAGTATACGCTCAACCAAACGACCTTGACAAAGCATTGCCAGCCAGGCGCAAAATTGTAAGGACACATCTTGGATTCGTCAAATGAAAGGCCTCCTTCCTCCATCCGCATTGCTTCTGGCGCTTTTAATCTCCGGGCGACAGAGCGTTTGAAGTGTACTTAGCGTGTACTCGGCGCGCACTCGGCGCACTCGGCGTGCTGAATGCGCCATGGACACCTGCTGGCTAAACATACAAGTAGTCCAAAGCAAACAAATTGACAATATAATGCCTACTTCGCAGAGTACATTATATCTGTGCCTGGCCGACAGATGCACACGAATCACTTCACCTTTCCCTTTCTCTATACGTGCAATTTAAAAAAAAAATCGAAATTGGGAAAAATAGCGGGGATAGGTTCATGCAAAAAGGAAATACGGGGCGCAGGCGAGCATTAAAAATATGGCCCATGGGGGGATCGAACCCACGACCTTCGCGTTATTAGCACGACGCTCTAACCAACTGAGCTAATGGGCCAGTCGATGTCCCTCGCCAGGTGTGGTCTTAACACTAGACGAGCACCCCCCCCCCCCCCTCCCTCTTCGCGGCCACGGTTGGCTTCTGCCTAGAGCCCCCACCACTTTGCGGGAGCGGGAGGGGATAGGAAAGAGGAGGAGGAGGGAGGGGAGCAGAGGGAGGGATTGGTGGGAGAGTGGGAGAGCGGTGCCGCCGTGCTGAGGGAAGCACCTCTACCACCACCACTGCATATGTGCGATTACAGACACAAAGTGCATAAAATGTAAAATCAATTTCCAGTTCTTTAAAATTTGAAAGCGCTTCCGAGGACGCTCCTAACTCGCTAATCCGTGTCTGCGTGCGGACAGTGCGGTGCGGCACGGTAGAGCAGGGCACGGCTCAGGGGTTGAGGTTGCGCGGGAGCTCGTCGAATTAATGATGTTTAACTAAGCCGCTCTCAGCCGTGGTTGCAAGTCAGCGCACACGGTACGGCACAGCACGGCACGGCACGGCACGGCACGGCACGGCACGGCACGGCACGGCACGGCACGGCACGGCACGGCACGGCACGGCACGGCACGGCACGGCACGGCACGGCACAGCACGGCACGGCACGGCACGGCACGGCACGGCACGGCACGGCACGGCACGGTACGGCACGGCACGGCACGGCACGGCACGGCACGGCACGGCACGGTACGGCACGGCACGGTACGGCAGCAGCACGGCACGGCACGGCACGGCACGGCACGGCACGGCACGGCACGGCACGGCACGGCACGGCACGGCACGGCACGGCACGGCACGGCACGGCACGGCACGGCACGGCACGGCACGGCACGGCACGGCACGGCACGGCACGGCACGGCACGGCACGGCACGGCACGGCACGGCACGGCACGGCGTGGGGGCGGCCGCAGAGCAGCAGCTGGGAGACGGATTGATGGGCTCGGGGACGCTCCTCTTCACCGCAGAGAAGAGAGCAGCGAGAGTAGCGCGATAGAGAGAAGAGAGATAGATGACTTTTTCCGGATGATTGACATGCCAGTGGCGAGCGAAGGGAAGGAGGAGGGAAAATATGGCGCGACTACGGGAAGGAAAAAGAGCGCCGCTTTTAAACTGGGCGACAAAAGTCAGGGACCTGCTCCCACACGCTCCGCTTGTTCTCCCTGACGTGATGTGGAGGGATCGCTGCTACCACCCACCTCTCGGAATCACACAGCGCACGCGCACACGCAAGTGCACACGCTCCCCATGGCATCCGCCAGCCCGACATGCGTGAAAGGAGGGCAGAACATAAACGCTGCTGAATGTAGTTAATTAATTAGTTCCGGTCTAAGGCGCGTTGTAATCAGTGCTGCCGACCCCCTCCCCCTTCCCCCAATCGCTCCCCCTCCCTCTCCTACCATGCCCCCGGTGCCGCGCTAACCCCTTTCCTTACCCCTCCTCTCCCTCCTTCCCCTGTGCCGTGCGGTAAGGACATAGCCCTACCGTGCGGGACTTACCTCAGGCCTCAGGCATGAGGGCAAGAAAGAAGGGCGGCCCACATCTCATGCCTCAGGTTTGAAAACCTCCGTGGACTGCCGGGCACTGTCAAACACCCCAACAGAACAATAAAGGAACAACAACAAAAAAATCCATACTGTTCCAGAAGCCACCACTGTGATTAAGCAGAGAAATTTAAATCGTTCTCTAAGACCGAAATTCAGTGAGAAATTAAAACTAACCTTTTGCGATCGGGGGAGGGTGGACGACGGTGCCGGGTCGGGACGGTAAGAGGAATGGACTGTGGCTGGTATGATTTACCGCCACAACTCCGGCTTGGGGCTTGGTCCACGCCACCCTCACCCCGCCCCACCCCTACCCTTGCCCCGTCCCCATCCCTCCGATGCCTGTGACTGCAGTTAATTAAAGTATGATTTAGGTTCATGTCACGACGAACACTTGTACCTAAACGAGAAAGTCCGGGGGGGGGGGGATTACTTTGCACAAAATAAAACACAGCTTAGGAGGTTAAACTAGAACACTGTTTTCACATCAAAGTTTTTGTGACAACACAACGAAAAAAAATTATGCTGTTGACAGGCAGTTGACAGGTTACGACTGTTTTCGACCTGGACCACCCTAAAATTCGCACGCTGCCTTTCAGTACTGCGTTACTGTCCATCTCAGTTTCCTCATGTCCACTCATGTCAGTTCTCAACGTTTCCGACATGTCGGCATACCTGTCGGTTCGAAAGTTGGCGCGTCAGCCTGAGCCGCTACGTTCATTTGTTCTATTGGTAAACATAAAACAACTTCTGCTGGACTTGCTGTTGATACTAGGTACGTTGATTTTTTTGTGCCGGTGTCGACAAAATAATAGCCAACGTATTGTTGGAACTTAATGATCTCTTGAATTCTCTTTCACAAGCAAGACCACAATGGCGCTTATTTTGCCCGATTCGGACAGCGAAGATGAACTTCCCCCCGGTTGGGAGGAACGCGCAACTTTAGATGGGAGTGTTTACTATGTAAAGTAAGGCATATTTTTTTTTCGTTTCGCACCTCCTATGCATGGTATATCTGTGGCCTGTATCTCATCGTGACATTGCGAAACCTTCTAGCCATTGCACCAAAGGTACGCAGTGGACTCACCCAAGAACGGGAAAGAAGAAGATTGTCTCTGGAGGTGATAACCCATCTTAACTGAGAGTCTTGGATATTTGGTATCTCTGGTTTGTTGACATATTGCTTTGTGCAGAAATGCCTTTCGGTTGGGAAAAATGTGTGGATGAGGATGGAAAGGTTTATTATAAAAATAATGAAACCAATCGGGTCACTTACACGGACCCCAGGCTAGCATTTGCCATCGAAGAAAAAGAACATCCAGGAGACTTTCGGCAAAGGTTTGATGGATCGAGTACCGCTCTTCAAGTATTGCATGGCCGTGATCTAAGTGGGAAAGTGGCCATTGTAACTGGTGCCAACACTGGTATTGGTATGTGAATTATAATTTAAATCCTGTTGATTCACTGAATTTGATGATTCTACTATTACATCTGTTATTCTATGATACTTTGCAGGGTTTGAGACTGCCCGTTCACTTGCACTTCATGGCTGCACTGTGATATTTGCATGCCGTGATGCTTCCAAGGCAGAAGAGGCTATGGCCCAAGTACGCAGTGAGCGCTCAAATTTGAATTGCGAGTACATTCCACTAGACTTACAATCTCTCCAATCAGTGAAAAATTTTGCCGTAACATTTCAGCAAAGATTTAGGTCTGTACAATTAATTCTGCAGTGTGAGGGCAGTAAATCGCTGTCTGGCTTCTCTTAGCATTACATTTTCTCTTTCTTTAATGTGCAGGAAGTTAGACATGCTCATACTGAATGCAGGAGTGTTTAGTGTGCCATTCTCACTGACAGGAGATGGGTTTGAATCTGCCTTTCAAGTGAACCACTTGAGTCAATTCTACCTTACTTTGCTTCTGAAACCCCAATTACTTGAAGGCAAAACAGCAAGAGTTATTGTAGTTTCCTCTGAAAGTCACAGGTTGTTGCCTATGCAATATAGTAATGTTTTTGTGGCGTTGACTGCATTTTCTGTAACTAGGACTGTATTTTTACAGGTACTCTAACTTGGATCTAAATTCCTTAACTGAACTCAATCTGTCCCCAAAAGTTGGTAGTGGATACCGAGGGATGATGACTTATAACAACACAAAGCTCTGTAATGTACTTTTTGCTAAAGAGTTGGCAGAGCGATGGTATGATGACAACATTCACGTATTTTCCCTTCATCCTGGTAATATGATATCCACTGATATTGCCAGGCATTGGTGGGTGTATAGGCTTGCATTTGCTTTGGTCCGACCCTTCACCAAATCCCTCGTAAGTTCTATGTTAGAGCTCTTTTTAATGTGTATTTTGACGTGCTTACACTATCTCATCTGTTTTACAGCAACAAGGAGCAAGCACGCCAGTGTATGCTGCCACAGCTCATGAGCTCTCTGACTGCACTGGTCTGTACTTCAACAATTGTTGCCGGTGTGCTCCCAGTAAAACTAGTCAAGACCCTCAAATGGCCAAGCTTTTGTGGGACATCAGCACAGACATGGTAAACAGTGTGATGGGTGAAGGAGCAATTTCAAAGTAAAAATTTCATTTAGGACTTTTCTATAAAATTTATTTTATAAAACACAGTATGCTATGTCAACACAATAACAAAGGTGGATGTTTTAATAAATAGAAATCCATAACAGCATTGTTTTGTACTTGACTAAATGAAAAGTGTCTTTACAGAACATTTAGTACATGAAAGTTACCTTCCATGGAGCAAGCAGTTAAAAGACTAGTGAGAAACAAAAATACTGTATATGAAAGATGAAATACTTAACACAAGTTAGCCTACAATATATTCCCACAATGGTGCAGGATTACACAATCTTGCACATTATTTCTCAAAAAAGGGGGCAAAGCAACATAAATGCTCAGGTCACACACATGCACACAAAATTTACAGGTAGTGTTAGTTCAGAAGTTTGCCGATAGTTACACAGGTTGTTGGCAAGTACTATATGTGTATGTCAGCTTCACCATTGGGATAAAAAGCTATCCTCTAGCGTAGCATAAACCTTGGTGTCCACTCCTAACCTAAGAGGGGGAAAAAGTTAACAGAAGTTCTTAAAATGTTCACTCCATTTAAGCGCATAAACATCATTTAAAGGCTCGTTTAAGAGAGAAAAAAACAAATTACTTACTCTTTGAATTCAGAAGCGACTTCAGCTGCTTTGGAGGTGTGAACAACCACAGTAAGACGGCTGTTCTCAGATTTGAAAAGGGGTGGAACGTATTTGGGAGCAACTCTGGCCATATCATCAGCCGTGACTGAAGCAATACGTTTCACCAAATTGCTATTCATGCAAATTGAGCAAACAAAATAGTTAACTAATGTTGAGAATGTACTCAACTTTAATACAAGTAAACATCAAATTTTTACTGTACCTATTATAGTGCTGATCCACACCCTTGAAATACCACAAGATTGACTGCCCAACCAATTGTCCAACACTTCGCTCCTGATGTATAATCTCAAAAATCAAGGAACTCCGTGCTGACTCTAATAATGTTTCATCAAAAGAGCTAGCATCCTTCAAATGTCCTTCCTATTAATACATATCAAAAAAGGGTTAAATAAAATATTTTCAATAAGGTACTGGACTACAACAAATAGAGCATTCACAACAATCAACGAACCAAGATACTTCGGGCTTCTTTGTACGCAGCAACAACATTTGTGGCTCTGTACAACACCAAATACAACAGGCCCTCATGGGTAGTTGGAAAAACACTATAACTGTAGGACAGGCCCTGACCTCTGATTTGCTTCCACATAGGTCCCTGTTCAAAGAGGACAAGAAAGAAAAAATATAGAATACAATTAAAACATTTCGCTTGGAAATAAAAATGTTATAAAATTGCAAAGACTTGCCTCAAGCTGAGAGAGATACTGCAGGTAAACCAAGAGAGGTGCAAGATCTTCATCTAATGGACTTTTGATGCAAGGTATACTTTGGATCAAAAATGCTGACTCGATACATCCCATGCCAACAGCACAGCTTGGGTTTGGTGAATCAGATGGGGAGCACACCAATTTCCAGTCAGGAGTTACATTCAATCTAAGAACATGTGTCAAGTATTACAGGTAGCCGTTTTAATAAATAGCTTCTTCACCAATTGAAATGAAAAAAAGATACAAACTTTTTTGTCACAGTATCAGCGTTATTAGGCAGGAGCCCAGACAGGATATCCACTAAATTATCAGGCTTCACATTAAATGGCAAATCATTCAAATCAGATGCCATGTGCAAGACTATGTTACTTGGAGCTGTAATTATCTGACGAACTTTCTCCAAATCAGCTACTACAACTTTCGCATCTTCAGGATTTCCAAGCTTTTCGATCAGAGTAGTTAAAAATTTCTGTTGCCTGAGTAGACTTGCAGCATAATGATTGCTCTCTGAAATAATTCAGAACATGAGATAGAACCACAAAGGGCATACAAGAGAATCAAAGAAAAGAACTCATGTCACAAACCTTTGACAAAGCGAATTCCTTTCATAAGAGCAGACACTATTTTGGAGCCATTTCGTTTCAGACGAGCAACATCATTCACCAGCTTTGTAGCAATTGTCTTGATGCGGTCTGCATCAAGAACTGTTTTATACAAGAGTTTGTTGATCCACTGAATGCCCTTCTTGAACTTTGCTGGTTCACACTGCAAGCAATAATTGATTTTCAAAAGCTCAATCTCTGAAGCATCACATCGGACAGTAAAAACAACATTACCTGAATTGATATGTATGCTGTAGAACTGAAGGAACCACAGATGAAGCGTGACCCTCCAGACACACCAATAGCTGAGCAGGATGACACTGTATCTCTTTCAAGCTCTGCCACAACATCTTCATATGATATAAGTTTTCCATCTTCATTAATTGGCAGCTCAAGAAATGCTTCAATCAAAAGAGAAAGGTATGGTCGAAGCTCAGGAGATAAGCTATTTGTGTCCATCAACAGATACATCTGGAACAGTGAGAAAGTAATTATCAGCCCTTAGATCATGCATAAATTTAAAAGGGACTCATTTTACTTGGGAATCCTAGACATACATAGACAAAGTTGGTGTGTACATGGTCGACCTGTGTGTAAATTGGAACTTTATCTAGAGGCAGATTTGAGTGCTGTTGAACAGAATCACTGGAGAAGCGTTCAATTGGATGGAAGTTGATTGATGATGCATCAGGAATGGCAACACTTCGCAACATGGCATCCGGTGGAGGAAGCTATAAACAGAAAAATAAACTCAGTAATACAGTGGATAATGAATACTGATTGTACGTTAAGTTAATTACCTCATTATGAGCAATGGCATCCTCCAACTCTTTTTCAAACTTCTTCAATCCATCAGGACCCAGGTCTTTCCTTTGCTTCTCAATACGTTTCTCCTCCTCATCTGACAAACGTTGGCGCTCAGCTTGGCTAGGCCTACCCCTGATAGTGGCACAATTATTTTTCAAAAGGTACTGGTTTAATAGATTGATCCAATAAGACTCATCTTCAACAACAAGTTTATCCAGGATTTCTAGGATATTGAGCCTTTGGTGCAACTGATAGGAGACAGAAGACAACACTTTTAAAATGTTTTACATTTGGCAGCCAATTTACACAGCCAATACACAAATTTTAAGACTCACATCCTCTTTGCTTGTTCCATAGAGCATGTCTGCAATAACCATGAATGCCACAGCATCATGGGGATTGGTTTCCAAGTGGCTAAGTGTTTCTTGACGATGTCTGTTAATAACAGTCTTCATTCTACTCATTTCAATTCGTTCCTCCTTTTCTACAAATTTCTTCAACCTGGCATCTAGTTTGGATTTGATGACATCCAGTTTGTCCACAGGAACATTAGAGAAAATCATATAAATCATAGCCTCTTTGTTTTCGGCCAATGAAAATGAAACCTGAACAAAAGAGATGTGTTGATACAGAATTTTAGAAATTTCAAGACGACAAGAGAGATTGGAAGTATACTTACATTACTTGCACAAGGATCATCATTTTCTACAAATTCTTGTTGAAGAGGACTGGCTGATGTGTCACACAGATACTTGAGGAGGAGACAACATGCTGTTATTCTACAACAAAAAATTTGCAAATGTCAGAAAAACAATGAAAAAACTAATTTTAGGATTTCAAGAAATTCATTCAACACAAACCCATATAAATCTGTTACAGCAGACGGCCCTCTCCATCCAACAAACACCATCCCATTATCCTCTTCATCACAGGGATAGGGAACTTCCTTGTCAACAGAGGATGGGAATGATGGGATAGGGTTTAGCCATGGCTTTTCAAAAGGGCCACGATCCCCCTAAAATTAGCAAACATAGCAATGGTTATGTTGGTTGTGTGAAATGTACTAGTAAATGCAAAAAAGAAACACAAACCTTTGAAACAATTTTGCTTTCAATGGGAGCAAGAGCAGCAAAGACATCTTCAGGCTTCACTTGGCCAGCAATGATCAGAGTCAAATTTTCGGGACGATAATATTTCTTGTGATAATCACGTACCTAATAATGGCAAGAGTAAACAATACAAACAATAGTACTCCTCATTTACGAACATTAAGACGTGAGATTGATGATTACCAACCTTAACATTACTACAAGTTTCTCTCAAATTCTTCATTATTCCACCTTCATCATACCTATACCCACATGGCTCTGGATACATAGCTCTCTTCATCTCAGTGTAAGTCAGAGATTCACCAGAGTTTTCTCGTCCTTGCATTTCACAATAAACGACACCAGCATCTTCACCTTTTCCTGTTATGTGATGAACTTCTGTGACAAATCCAGAATCCTAAAATGCAATTTAATTTTTTTTGAACCAATTGTTTTTGTTTTAAACAGCTGTACTAGAAATATCTTGCATTATATTTTAACTTACATTCAGCAATGGATATAAAATATGATCTACATATATAGGCATCAAAGTTAAAAATCCTTCACTTCCCGCAGTCATCATGGTATAACAAGTATGGTCCGTATCTGAAACAGGAGCATACAAATGAATATCCCTGTGTGATTAGATTCACCTTCAGAGTCAAACGTCAAGTCAAAAGAATCATGTCAAATACCCGTCCAAGCATTGGTTCCCGAGGCAAGACAGCGGTTAGCCAAGAGATCAAGAACCCCCTTGTAGGGATACTGCTCACTCCCAAGAAAGACAAGGTGTTCCAATGTGTGGGGCAGACCATCATCGTCAGTTGCCTCTGTCGCTGAAAATCATTGCAAAAAAATTTGCAGATCAGATTACAAAGCCATAGTGTTCTACTGAGCAGTGCTTAGCATTGTGAATGACAGAATGAGGATTAATTAAATCCTAATTGACATTGGCAAGCACCCCTGGGGCTCAATAAATGTCATACAGTTGACAATGAGTTCACCCTTAATTAGCAGACTGCCAAGAGGCAGAAATACGGCCAATTCAAACCCAGCTGAGAGAAACGATACACTGTCCAGATGACATCAACAAAGAGCCGGTAACGGCTCAAAACGAACCGTACCGGCACCAGCACCCAGCGTACTCCAACGCTCCTCAACTGGAGAGCAGCGGCCAGAGAAGGATACGGGCAATTTGCCGTCACAGAAAAAGACTTATATTTTAAAAAGGCCTGAGCTGAGTCGTACTTACCTACGGTGAAATAACCCTTCACAACGGGGCCCTCGACGCTGGCGATGACCACAGTCAACCCAGTGCGCGGGGAGCGGTACTTGCTCACCGGGATAAGATTGTTGCACTTCAAAGAGCACAGCAGTTCGAAATTATTTTCTACAGGTTGAATAGATGAGCTGTCAAGAGGCGCCATTTCGACCATAAACCGACGTAAATTGACTGACGACGGTTGCCAAATTGCACTTGCCGACTCACACCACACCACACACAAACTCACAAAGGAAAAAGGGTGCGGGGAAGAGTGGAAGGGGGAGAAAAACGCGACGGGGCGACCACGTAGTATGACAAATTTAAAATGAATGATAACCAATGATAACAGACTTCGACTCCGGGATACAGATCAATAATCGTGTTTTAGCAAGTTACTGTTGGGACAGAATGCAGTTTTTAAAAAAAGACGCATATAATAGTAACGAATCCTATCATTTTGTTCGTTTCGTTGAGGACGTGTCCGATGTAGTTGGCACGACTGGAATGGTGTTTATGAGAAACTGGCCTATCCTACAATTCAAAGCGGGAGATTAACAGTGATTCAATTTTGAAGTGTTATTTTCCCTCAATGTATCTCTTGTGATTCTCTTATGCATGTTGTGTAATCCACTGCTTTCCTATGAATTGAACACTTTTCCATTGTTCAAAATGTGTTTTTCCTGAGGTCCAAGGATGGAATGCATGTCTGAGGTTTTATGTAAATCCTACATTGTAGGAGAAGCAGGTTAAAAGAGACCAAATATTTCCTGAAACTTAATTTAATTACAAATGCTTGGAATCTATTTTACATGACCGACACAGAAACTGCTACTTGAAATGAATAAAATCGGCATTCACGTAATCACATAACATGAGTTTCTACTGTGTGAACAATTAACAAAATTGCAACACACAACCCTTAAACACAAATGCTGGAATAAACACTAATAGTTTTTAAAGCAATGTGACACTGGTGTACATTTTAGTCTCCAAAAATAAAAAATAACATTACACAAAATTGCTGAAGTCCACACTTACTCACATTAAAGAACATTCAACACAGAACAGCAAGGTACGACAAATCACATACCTTGGGCACCAATGTCATCAGCATCAATGCCCAACATGGCCATGTCATCTGCACTCAGATCAAGCTTTGAGCTCTTGACAGGCGTAGTAGGAGGACGTGGGCCCATAGGCATTCCCATAGGAGGTGGACCCATTCCCATTCCCATTGGAGGAGGGCCCATGGGTGGCATTCCCATGGGAGGAGGCCCCATGGGACCTCCCATGGGTGGGCAGCCCATTCTTGGACCACCCATGGGGCCCATCATTGGGCCCATGCCCGGTGGGTACATTTGTTGGGTGGACATGTCAGGGTAGGTTCCTGGAGGACCATCGTACATGGCCATGGTCATACCCGGAGGCTGCAGGGTTCCATCCATGCCCATTCCCATGGGAGCAGCCATCTGAGCCTGAGTACCGTTTTGGGCAGAGACGTCCATACCCACACCCATAGGAGGCGGAGGCATAGTTCCCATCATCGCATCCATTCCCATCGGAGGAACAGCAGGAGCGGCACCAGCCAGCATGCTGGGGGGAGGGTTGCTTAAATTCGGCATTGTTGCTAAAATGTTAGGAGGAGGGTTTTTGACATCAGGTAGATTTGACACATCAGTGTCTGATTTGGGTTCTGGGGGCTTAGAAGGATCAGGGAAAATAATATCCAAAGCATCTTGAAAATCTTTAGCAAGTCCAGGTCCAGATTCTGCCTCCTCTTCGAGTTCCATTGGCACAGCATCGTCTGAGGTAGCTACAGGCGCTGACTGAACTTTCTCCATAAACTGAATTTGCTCTGACAGCTTTTTAAGTTGCATCTTCATATCTGAATCTTTGTTATTTTTCATTAAATTATCTATTGACACTGGAGGCGTTTTAGACAATATTAAAGTAGACTTAGGCATAGAAGAAACACTTGTAACTGTTGTGAGCGTAGTGGTTGGAGACTCAACTGTTCTTGCAGTCCCGTCTAAAACTCTGGCTTTATATTCCATAATACTTGCATTAATTTGAGCCGCACTAGGCGCTTGGATTCTATCTTTCAGCAAACTTCCATCAGGTGCAGAGAGCACTGATGTTGGGGGAGTCGATTCAGTCGCTCCAGGAGACATGTGCGGTGGAGAACCCTCATCCTTGGAATCATTACCCTTCTTGGAGAAATTCTTGAAAACGGGCATCCGGCCGATGAAAGGTAGTTTGGACTTGATGGTCATCACCGGCTGCTGCTTCCCCCCTCTGCTGCCACTCTGTTTCTCGAAGCTGGTCTCGTCGTCCTCCTCTCGTCGCTCAGGAGGGTGCCTCCGTCCGTCCTCGTCCCTGTCCCTATCTCTGTCCCTCTCCCTGCCCCGGTCCCTGTCCCTGTGTTGCTCGCGCTCTCTCTCACGGTGGCGGTCCCTCTCGCCGTCGCGGTCGCCGCGCTCCCTCTCCCGGTGGCGGTCCCTCTCGCCGTCGCGGTCGCCGCGGTCCCGGTCCCTGCCCTTGCCTTCGTTCATCCGCCTGTGGGGAGGCGGGCTCTCTCGCATGATGCCAGGAGTTCCTGACGACTCCCACCTCGTCACCTCTTCGTTGCCTCCGCGGGATCTCCTATTCCTGGGCGGAGTCAAGTCGCGGGTGAACTTGTTCCGGCCGTACTGCGGCTCAGGGAAAAACTTCCTATCCTTGTGAGGTTTGTCCTTGTCCTTGTCTTTGTCTTTGGGGTCCCTTTCAGCTCCCCGGTCCTTGTGATTGTCTTCATTCTTGCGCTTCACACGGTCCTTCAGATTAGTGAGAAGCTGGCTTTCTGATTCTTCCACTGGGAGCCATTCTCTCATCATCCTGTCATCAGGAGCGTTGCCATGCCTGTTTCCAGATCGCGAAGGACTTGCACCATTCTTCCGATCTGGAGAGTCCCATTTGCTCTTCAATTGGACAGCAGATGCAGTCATCGGTTGATCCGCCGAGTCTGATTTCTGAAAAAATTTAAGGATGTCAGAACTTCATACAAAATGGACAGATACATGAGATGCCAAGACAAGAGTTGGTTGTCTCATACCTCAAGTCGAGATTCCTTATTTCTCATTGCAACTCTAATGCTCTTGGATTTGTCAGTTTCGGATTCCAATTCATGGCCCTCTCTTTCTCTACCACGGTTTCGAGCTTGGTCCTTGTCCCTGGTCCTCTCTTTATCACGCAAGCGAGATCTTTCTTTGTCATTCTCCACTCGAACACGCTCTTTAACCCATCCACCAGTTGCTTCAATGTCTTGATTACGATCTGCAGACCCTGAGCTAGATTCACTAGAAGAACGACCACGTTTCTTTATTTTAGATTCAGATTTCTCATATCTTTCTCCACGTGATTGACGTTCTTTCCCTGATGGTTCTGCAAGGTCTGGCTTCTCTTTCTTCATGGGCTGTTAACATGGCAAAAGTTGCATTCAATATTTTTGTGTCATCATATGTCTCATAATTATAACTTATCTCTCATAATGCAGCTCACCAGGTGCCCTTCCAGTTTCTTCTCGTCTTTGACTTCAGCAAGACGCTCATATGCCTGCTCACGCTCGGCTAACCAATTTGATTCCCATCCCTCATTCTCCTTTATGAAGCTCTGAACAAGAGGAAAGTATGTTATAATTTACAATTAATTAAATTGGATTAAAATTTCAATATTGAAACTTACATAATACTTAACAGCATGCAATTTGGATTTCAGGTGAATAGAAGCACAGTGCAAATCCCCCATCCAAACCGCACACAGCTTGCAGTACCAGGCAGGGGCAGAGATGAAAAACTGCAGCCCTACAATCAAACCAGAAATAAAGATGTCATTAATCATTAAGCAAGTACACTCAAAGTACAGAAACACATGTTTTCAGGGTGAGAAACAGCATGAGTAGAATAACAGAATTAAAAGAACATGCTTTCTAAATGATCATAACATTTATTTCAATTTAGCACAATGTACAGAAACAAGAAAGAAAACCATAAAGATGACAAATAATCAAGAATTGACAAATGTATGTACAGACAGGATTTCGTAATGATGAACATTACCAGTACAAATTAAGGACACAGTAAGACACAGAGTGAGAAGTTTGGCTTCATATCAAAATGCATTCTTCTATGAAGTTGAGTTGAGGGGGACTAGGTTTCTTTCATTAGCAGGAGCCCTGACTTCATTACAGCAGTAGCCCAACATTTTGGTCAACATTGCACCAAGCAGCTCTTGAAGTCCTGTCTAGTAAGTTAACAAAATTTCGAAACAAACTAAATTGATATGTGTTTCCCTTACCTGGCTTACTGTGGTGAAATTGTAACAAAATGTAATGACATTTTGAAATAATAGACCTACTTACACATTGATCAAATGTCTTTTACTCCAAATTGTGATGTAGGTCTTCTTCGCAATCTTCTTACACATGCTAAAAACAACTACATCACCTACAGTACAAAATGTTTGAATATGGTGCCATACCTTTAATTGGGGTCCTCTTCGTAGGAGCACCAGGAACTTGTGGTACCTCCTCAGCTGGGTGGTCCTTATGCCACGGCATATCAACCAGTTTTCGAGCCTAAAAGAGCAAGACGAAAAATATACCAAGTTCAGTAAAACTGAGAATTTTGAGACAAACATAAAAGAAAAAGAAGAAATAAAACAACATTTACAGTTATTAGATCCTTGTGCTCTGCACTGTGCAGATGGTGCAAATATTCCTTGGCAGTCCGAGGGAAGGTATTGCAAACTCTACACCAGTGGTTTTCAGGATCAAAGTGAATATAATTGTACTTTTGGAAATCTTCTTCAGGGGATGTGTTCTCTGGTTTTTCATTTCGAATAGAAATGTCTTCAACAGAAGAATCACTAGAAGATGCAGATCTGGATCGTCCTTTCCCACTTGATCTTGAGTGTGAGCGGATGTCTTCAGTTTTTTTCTTGTTAGCCTGAAGGTAAAACAAGGAAAATAGTAACATACCCTATCTAGCACAAGTTAAGGACCAAACAAGGTATATCATTTTAATCTTACCTTTTCAGTTTCAATCTCGACCATTTTCTGGGCTAGCTCTTTGTTATCACCAATGATGCCCGTTAGCATGTCAATAACATTGTTAATAGCCTTCAATTTGTTCTGAATCTCCACCTAGGTAACAAAACGAAACGGTTCCTAAAAATACCAGAAGAGGAAGACAGCAAAAACGATAAATTTTTCTAAGAGATGTATTTACTTGAAGTTTATGGTTCTCCACAAGAATTCTTTCATTATCCCGCGAATTCTCAGAAGACAGCTCCTCTTCCTGTCCTCGAAGCAGACCCAATTCACGCTCGAAGACTTTTGATTTTCTGATGTATTCCTCACGCTGTGTCACTAGATTCTGCTTCTGTGTACGTAGCTCACGTTCTATTGCTGAAAAATGGTTAAAATTTATTTTTCTTTTAAATTAAAAAAATTAATAATTGCAAGGCATGGGAAAACAATAAAACTAAGAAGTAACACAGTTTTTTCATCAAATTAACATAATTAAACGGCAAAAGAACCTTCTTTCTTGTTTGAGTCCTCAGCAGTTCCTGGGGGTGGAGGCACGCTGATGTCATGCGATGGCTGGGGTACAGGGACAGGTACTGGTACTGGTGTGGGAACTGCAGAGGCATTGTTATGCTTCATGTCTAGAAAATTGTTAAAAAAAAAAAAAAAAAAAGGACATCACATTAAAGTACAGCACATCCAAACTTATCCCGTGCATGCACAGAAGTTCTTCTGATCTGTTACTGAGGTATACGTGGGACAAAGCCAGGTGCTTTATCAGTGCACAATATCTGCCCAAATTTATTGCAAAAAGTTTTCAATAAAACATACCCGACATGTGATGAGTATAATCAGGGGCAGACCAAGACATTGATGCTGGAGCAGATGCCTGCGGAGCAACATAATCCTGAAAAAGAAAATTTTCACACCACTCACATTTGTGATAAATCGTCACATTCATAAAATGTCCATACACTTTGATCTGAGAAAATTAACGGAGAGCATAGATGCATGAGCTTCACAAAATGAGACCACAGAACAAAATGAAGTCTGAACTGTCACCACCAAGAAAAGATTTAGCATGTTGAGAGCAGGTGACAGAAGTACTGGCCATGGCATCACATCTTCATTACGTATTTATTCAATCTGTCCATAGAGTGGGCCAGTCCACAATGTGCTAAGATGAAAGTATCAACCACACTAAAGGAAAACCAACATCCTATTAAATCCAACAAAATAAATTTTACACAAACCTTGTTCTTGGTTTTTGACAGGAAAATCATAGAAACCAACTCACCTTTGCAACGCAAATTAGAAATATGAGGAAAACTTGCCTCGTGGGCAGGACATTTTAATTTTTTATAATGAGACAGCAACTATGTATACAATCAAGAGTTGCTCAGTTCAGTCAGTCAACTGTCACTTTTCAGAATACTTCAATTTTGTCACATATCTGGCCATTAAGACCAAATACCTACACAGTAGCCCATTTGTACTAAACAATACAAATGGGAAAATTTTCTATAACCTTTCTTGGTTCTTTTCTTTCCCTGTACCAAACAATTTGCACAAAGCACCAGTGTAGAATGTGCTGGGAATCTTGAAGGTGATAATTGCAGCTGAGGACCATGTCAGCAAAAATTATGACGAAGCTGTTCATTTCAAAAAGCAATGTACTTACGAGGGGTTGTCTCACTACCTAATCTGAGTTGATGATATGCTGAATCGCAGTCACTTCAGATAATGCTGAGTCTACAACCCTTAAGGCACAGTTTGAAGTTGCAGGAATATGCAGGTATTCTTCAATTTGTGTTGTTTGTAAGGAGTAGAATTTGAACATAGAAGCATGTGTGCATTGTGCTAGTCAGTTCAATGGTGGTTTATATTCAACCTGTTACCTTCCAATATTACAACTGAAGTGTGAAAGTGTAACCTATTTTGTGTTCTTGATTCAGGTGGCAACTGTGTGGTAACAAAATTTATGACTATGAAAATAAATGAGTCTTACCGGAACTCCTGGTGGATAAAGAGAAGGCGGAGGTTGATGATGCTGGTAATAGCTGTCATATCCTGGATAACCAGGAGGTGGTCCTGGAGGATGTCCTTGTGGAGGTGGTACTGCAGGGGGTGGGATGGAGGTATGCTGGAATGGTGCAGCATACTGTGGGCGAACAACAGGTGAGTCCACTCCTGGAGGCTGAGGTCCTCGAAATGGATCCTAGAAGCAGCCGAACAGTCAGAACTATGGATGAATTTGTTCCATTAGAGCATAATAAAAGAACTTCAATTCAAAACTGTACCTGAGGCATGTAGCCTGCTGTCAAGTGTTGTTGTCTGTTAGGAGGTGACTTGCTGCGTGACATACTCACATTGCGGCCACGATTCCTGTAAGACAAAATTTAACACTTGATGCCATTCAAGAACCATGTTCAGACAGAAGTTGACGATAAGTGAATGCATCAAAAGAAATACCTTGAGGTACTTCTACTGTAATTTCTTCTATCACGGGGAGAATCACTTGGAGACCTAGATCGTGATCTGGATGCAGACCGAGAGCGCACCCTCTTGCGCTGTGGAGAATGAGACCTTGACCTCCTCCCTGGAGGGCTTCGAAATCTACGATCACGTCCTCCTTGGTTTCCCCAGTTGGAGCGATCACCTCTCTGAAAGCGGCCCCTGAGAACAATACCAAATATGAGAAGTGTGTTGACCAAAAAATGTGGAAATGGCCAAGCAAACAAAGCTCACCTGGATGGACTGCCTGGACTGCTCCTCTCTGCATTCCACCTGCCTCGGCCACGCTGACCCTCTCTTTCCCGTGGAAACCGACCCCTCTCCATGTTTTGTTTGTTGTCCCAGTCTCTGCTATTATCACTGGGCTCTTCCTCCCAGTCACGATTGTCTACCTTGGGTCTACCACGACCTCTTTCCTTACTACGGTCTTGATCACCAAAGGAGTCTACCTCACTATTTCTTCTTACTTCAAAATTGTCATCTTCATTAGTTATTTTAGTAAAGCTTCTTCTGACTTGTTTATCTTCATTTTTGAATCTCCTCGCTTTGTCTTTTGAATCTGCTGAAGGAAAAGAAAAAGGTTAGCAAGAGGATAGAGGGTCAGAATTCACAACTGTAATAGACATTCAACAGACAGTATGATTGGCATGGAAATGTCAAATGCATGCAGCAATGTTACATTTTGCACCAAAGCCCACCACAAACAATGTAAAACTAAGGGCCTGATTTTATTTTTTAAGCCTCTAGCTGATTGTAATTTTTTCTTATCAATGGCCAATATTACCATACAGATCCTTGCACGTACTATCAGTGGTTTCAGGTTCTGGTGGCCACATATCAGCATTATAGGAATTTCTTTTCTTATGATCAGCCATGGATCTTCACATGTATCAGCAAGCAACTGTCAAATAAATTAGGGGAAATGTTTTACTAACAATTATAAACAGCATTCGCTTTCATATAGAAAATGTATGACAGTAGGAAAGTGCAAATGTTTCAGTAGTCATTCAGCAACAAATATTATGTTATGTCACATCAACTAAACATGGAAATTGAAATTCAAACCACTGATAAAGATGGGAGCAAACTAATAAATTTTCCCACCTCACTCATGATTTGCATTTAAGAATTAAATTAAGAAAAAGCTCCAGCTACAAGAAATCAATCCTTGCTGCTTTAACTCAAACACACTGAAAAAGTAACAGTCTGACCCTGAAACTCAGACACACAAAGAATAGTTGACCCATGTGGTTAGTTATGACTAATGCAACCTGTATGAATCAGAGCAAGACTTAAGAACAACCATGAGCAGCATCCAAGCAATTAATGCACTCATCAAGTACCAGCTTAAACCAAAACAAACAAAGAAAACTGATGGGATTAAGCGAGACTTAACTGGTATCAAAATTAATGCCACCCGCGGGGGGACAGTGGTTCCGAACACAGGCGCAGGAAAGAGCAAGGATTCGTCCCTTTACCACAAAAACCAAATCTAAATTGGACTAAATGTAAGTCAAACACCGACACACACGAAGGAAAGCATAGCAAGACAAATATTGAAAGCAAGTGAAAGAAACTTTTCCGACCTAAGCAAGCCAAGAGCTATAAATTCTTAACCACACTTTTGTTCGTTTGTGAGTAGGCGCAAACACAAATCAAGTAAACATGTAAGAGCGAGTGCAGTGGACTGGACACACACACAAGCCCCAAATATCACGTTTCGATATAATTTACAATGGCAGATTACAGAAAAATTAAACTATCACGAAATGAAATCGGTACTCACTTGTAGGCTCCGGTATGAGCTGAAGCAGGCGAAGCCGAGCCGAAAGCGTTTACAACCGCAAGCCTAATACCGCTGACAGTTCGTGATGAAAGGAGTCACTTAGTTGAAATAGGTGCTATTCCTAGGAATGACTGGCAAACTGAACAATCTGTGACGAAAATTCCACTTCTTTTCAGCACACAACCGTTGTGAACATGCCGATCCTAGCAAAAGTTGACTCCTGCACCGCCATTTACAACCCTCAACATTCACCAAAAGCAAGTACACTAGCGCCACCGGAAACGCGACAACTTGCGTACTACGTAGTTCACGTCCTTGTCTTTCCGGTAACTAAATACCAAATATTTGGCGCGAAATACTCGTTGTTTGTAAATTCCACGATTTCGGATTGACATGCCTAGTAATCCGGCATTTAACCTGCATGAAATGCTATTACATTTGAATGAAATGCTGGTGCATGGGTAGGGAAGGCCAACGATGGGCAGCCCTCGTGAGGCGGATGAAGGCCGCTCCTCCCAGAACTCTTTGTTGTTTTTGCTGTTTGTTGTTTAAGTATTGCTAGATCCTTTCTCCCCTTTTAAATTACGGTAATTAAACTCTCCTACTTGGTCCTCTCTTCACAAATACATGCCACTACAAACAACTACATTTCATCAGTGGTGCTTTATTTGCAGGTCCTAGCAGACGACACAACAACACTCTGCAAATACACACACTTCCCTGTGTGCACAGTTCTATGGTTTCTGCTGTGCTTTAGAGGAGAGCAAGCATGTATCGGTACCTGTAGGTTATTTATCGGCTTTTAAAACACTTCAGACGAGCTAGTTGGTACACTGCGCATTTAAAATGCTCAGAACATTTAAATTAGACAAGCCCTTGTGGGCTCTTTCAAAATTCAAAAAGAACATCAAGGAGGTAAAGGCTATTGCCGATTGTCTGTGAAAGGTTACTTTGGTCAGGAATTCTTTTTCATGTGATCAAGTTTTGTTGTTTCCCATAGGTACCATCATTACGTATGTCAAGTGGAACAAAATTTGCCAAGCATTCAGCATTAGAAAAAATTCGGAATATAGGAATATCAGCTCACATTGACTCAGGAAAAACAACTCTTACGGAGCGAATTCTCTTTTACACTGGTCGTATTTCTGAAATGCATGAGGTGAGTTTTTGTCATTAATTACCATTGACCTTTTTGACCAATTAATATTCATATCTTTTGCTTTTCTAGGTAAAAGGAAAAGATAACGTTGGAGCTGTTATGGATTCAATGGAACTAGAACGACAGAGAGGTATCACAATTCAGTCTGCTGCTACCTACACAATGTGGAGGAATTATAACATAAATATCATTGATACTCCTGGTATGAGTATGATTGATTTCATTGAAATTTTTGGTTTAACCTGTTGAAACCATTTAAGTTTTTTAAATTTATTTATTTATTAATGTTTTGCCTACATTTGATTAACAGGTCATGTAGACTTCACTGTTGAGGTGGAAAGAGCTCTAAGAGTACTTGATGGTGCCATATTAGTGCTGTGTTCTGTTGGAGGTGTTCAGAGCCAAACCCTTACTGTCAATCGACAAATGAAACGATATAATGTTCCTTGTCTTGGTTTCATCAATAAGTTAGATCGAATGGGAGCAGATCCTTTGCATGTATTAAATCAAATGAGGTATGCATATTTCTCCACCCCATATATTTTTACTGATTTTTCTGTGGAAGAAATAGATTTCAACTGCCTGTTTTATCATGTTTTTAGGTCTAAATTACAACATAATGCTGCATTTCTACAGTTACCTATTGGCTCAGAAGGGGAAACAAAGGGAATCATAGATCTCATTACTAAAAAAGCTCTCTATTTTGAGGGTCAATATGGGTAAGTGTAAGCTAGAGTAGTGACATCAAGGTACATTGTCTTTCATTTGTTATGTTAGAGTTTTTTTCAAATTTTTAAAAATCGAATTTATAGAGAAAATATAAGGCAAGATGAAATTCCCAGTGATCTTCGTGCTCTGTCAGATGATTACAGACAGGAATTGATAGAGCATGTCTCCAATGTCGATGAGACACTTGGAGAAATGTTTCTTGGTGGGTGGTTAATTCTTTTAACTATTCTTCCCCAAAGTCAAATCTTACCACCTTGAAAATCTGTTTCTTATGTTTTTTTCTTAACAGAGGAGAAAGTGCCTACAGAAAATGAGATTAAACAAGCTATACGGCGGTCCTGCTTAAAGAGAGTATTTACCCCCGTTTTAGTAGGAACTGCTCTGAAAAATAAGGGTGTGCAACCTCTTCTTGATGCTGTGCTTGATTATCTACCACACCCTGGTGAAGTGGAAAATCTTGCTTTTGAAGAAAAAGAGCCGTAAGTTTTAATTCCTGTTGAATGTGTGTTAATAATAATGAGTAACATATTTAATAAGAAAAACTCTTATTCCAGTGCAAAGAAAGGTGATGAGCCAGAAACAGTAAAAGTGGTTTTGAGTTCGGAGAGGAGTGATAAGCACTCATTTGTTGCTCTTGCCTTCAAGCTTGAAGCTGGCAAGTTTGGTCAGTTAACATATATGCGCTGCTATCAAGGGAAGCTTGGAAAAGGTGAAACCTTATTCAATGTTAGAACTAAGAAAAGGGTAAGACATCACACAAAACCATTTTTTTTGGATGAGAAACACTTTATTGGCAGTTATGGAGTGGTTATTCAGAAATTGATCTCAATATTTCATCAGGTTCGGGTGACTCGGCTCGTGAGAATGCATTCAAATGAAATGGAAGAAGTAGAAGAAGTATTTGCGGGTGATATTTTTGCCTTGTTTGGTGTTGATTGTGCCAGTGGAGATACTTTTGTACTTGAGAGCAAACTTAAGCTATCTATGGTCAGTTATTTGTGATTCTGTTTCATTAATCTCATGAAGTCTGCTTGAAGAATTTATCTATATCAATTTCTTTTGTGTCTTAGGAACCAATGCATGTACCAGACCCTGTGATCTCCATGTCTATCAAAGCAGCATCTTCAACACTTACTGAACAGATGTCAAAGGCCATTGCAAGATTTACAAAGGAAGATCCCACCTTTCATTATGCTTATGACGCTGACAATAAAGAGGCAATTGTATCAGGGATGGGTGAATTGCATCTTGAAATTTATGCTCAGGTCTGTTTCCTGTGTGTTATGGGTATATTTGCCTTGACATCATTATAATAGAAAATAATATACCATAGCATATGACGTCAAGTGACATTGTCTTTACTTTTTAGAGAATGGAGCGTGAATACAACTGTCCTGTCATCCTAGGAAAACCCAAAGTATCATTTAGAGAAACTCTGCTTGCACCATATGAATTTGATTACCTGCACAAAAGGCAAAGTGGTGGTGCTGGACAATATGCTCGTGTCATAGGCTGGTTGGAGGTACATGTACATTGTAATTTGTATATTATGTAATGTAATGTCTGTCCTATAAGATTGACACTTTTTCAAATAATTGTTTACAGCCACTACCCCCAGAAAAAAATACACTAATTGAATTTGTGGATCAAACAGTTGGTACTAATGTTCCAAAGCAATACATGCCTGGTATTCAGAAAGGTTTACATGAGGCAGCTCAGAAGGGTAGGTGTAAAATAATTTTTTGGTCTTTTTAATTTTATTTTCTCATTTTGAGTGACAGAAATTAAGCTCTCACACCTCAAAAGGTATTCATCATATTTTATTTTATTTTCAGGTCCATTAAGTGGACACAAACTGTCTGGAATAAGAATGCGTCTTGTTGATGGTGCCCATCACATTGTGGACTCCAGTGAATATGCTTTCAATTTAGCAGCGCAGGGAGCTATGCAAGATGGTGCGTAAACCCATCGAGCACAATGCACTTTTATTTAATTCCGTTATGTATTTCAATAGTCTTCATTTACCATCATTCTACTTCTCTTCAGCATATGAATTGGGCCAGTGGACATTATTGGAACCTGTCATGAATGTGGAAGTCAACATACCCATTGAATTCCAAGGATCAGTAATGGGTTCTATCTCCAAAAGAAACGGGATAGTTGGAGGCAGTGAAGGAAAAGATGATTGGGTGACATTTAATGCTGAGGTAAGTCTCTTCACTAACATTTTACTCCATTTTTGCTCGCTTTTTGAATGTTTATTCCTATTTTTACCATTAATTTTCTAGGTCCCTCTTAACAATATGTTTGGATTTGTGGGAGAGTTGAGATCTCTTACTCAAGGCAAAGGAGAGTACAGTATGGAATATTCACGGTACTCACCTGTTGATCCTGAAGTGCAAGACAAGTTAATAGAAGAGTACCAAATTCAGAATGGTCTCATATCAGAAAAGGACTTGGCTAAAAAGAAGAAAGGCAAAAAATAACAACATTGACAATTAGTAATAGTTTTCAATGATATCTAACTCTGTACCAGTCCAATCATATATACATTTGTTATAATTTAAGTGCAGGACTTGAGAAGTTTTGGAGTTCTCAGCTGTGACATTCTTATGTTAGTTTGGTAACTAACTCTTGCAGTGTTATGTTTGAACCAGTAAACATTAGTTACATTTACCAAACCAACTGTGATCTATACCACTAAGATGCTTGTATCTATAGACAATAAAAGTATAATTTTCATCTTCCACATTGTCTGTTATTACCTTCCCCCCTACCTTACCAAAAAAATTACACACAGCAAACCCAAAAATAAAAAATGGGACTTTTTTTTTAGGTAAAAGAATGTGTTGCCTTTTGTCTTATCAAACTCCAGCGCGGTGGAGACATCGGAATGGGAATGGGATGCCATAGTGACCTGCAGGGTGTTATCAGCGAGGAGGGGCAAAAAAAAGGGGGGGGGGGGACATGCGAGAGGTAAAGAGACAGAACGGGCAGAGCTAGCCGCGTGCCCCTTGGGTGCAGCGCGGGTGTTGAGGGGACGGGTGTGGTGTGCTCCAGTTTCCCGGGGATCGGGTTCGGCGTCCGGCCTGCCAGCCGCTGCCCCACACGGACGGTGGCCGTGCCTTTTTTTTTTTTTTTTTTTTTTTTTATCTCGAGCAGAGAAGTGCCGTACGTCGGTTATCGCACCCTAATGGGGCAGACTATTAGACGTGGAGGTGTGGGGCCGGGCGGGGGCGGGCAGCGCTCTGGCGGCCGTCGGCTGGCCTGGCGTGGGTACGGGTGCCGCCATTCCAGAGGACTCTTCGGACAGAGCATGAGGGGCCTGGCGCAGCGTCGCGCCCCGCTGGGTGCTCCCCTGGGGCTGAGCCTACTCGTGCTGCTGGGCCTGGCGGCCGTCGCCCGCGCCGCGGCCACCTTCGACGTCGTCGGCGACCCGAAGGACGACGACAGCCAGGACGGCCCGGCGCCCATCAACCCCTTGGAGGGTGTCGCCCTCACGGTCTCGTGGGATGGCACCGCCGGAGAGCGTGAGTCCACTATCATTTTCCGTAGTGCACTGCGCCCCTGCTGGGTAGGCAACCCTGACTCTGATCCCTCGCGAGTTGTGCGGGCGGCCTACCCGCGCAGGCACTGGTCACACAGACGCCCTTCCGAGGGGCACAGCAATCGTGAACATTTTGTACAGTGACTGAAATACCAGGTGACTGGAGAATGGCTGGAGGAAGAGTAGACGAAATTACTGAAAGAGACTGGAATATTTTTGGATCTGTACCTCGGGAGAAATCCCAGGGGGAGACTTGGCGGATGTATGGAAGCTTCTAGGGTTCAGAGCGTCTGTTTTCCGATCTCTGAATCTGGACAGCCGCTGCTCGGAGCGTAGCGAGTAGAGTACAGCGGCTTCCGGCTTGTCCGAAGGGAACCTGCGTCCCCCAAATTTTCGCAGGGGTGGACCTCTGATTAATGGGGTAAATCCAGACCAGACTGCGGGGTTGAAGGGTGTACTACAGTATTATGGAGTCCCGGAAGCGGAAGGCCGTTGGGACCTCGCGCAGTTGCGTGGCGCGGGCTAATGGTTGCCGGGTATCGGGTTCTAGTGCTGTGTCCTGGGGCCAACTAGGAGCCGTAAAGCACCGGTTTCCGTAAGATCACCGAAGTTGAAGGCAGGGGTCGTAGCGGAAACCGGGACGACATAGGTTTTGTCAACAGAGGTCAAACATGCCATCAAGCGCTCTCTCTCTCTCTCTCTCTCTCTCTCTCTCTCTCTCTCTCTCTCTCTCTCTCTCTCTCTCTCTCTCTCTCTCTCTCTCTCTCTCTCTCTCTCTCTCTCTCTCTCTCTCTCTCTCTCTCTCTCTCTCTCTCTCTCTCTCTCTCTCTCTCTCTCTCTCTCTCTCTCTCTCTCTCTCTCTCTCTCTCTCTCTCTCTCTCTCTCTCTCTCTCCCTCTCTAGGGACTCAAAGTGACAGTTCGGTGTACAGTGACTTTACGATGTGACGTCCGCACCCATCCCATCGAGCTCATCTCTGCCTCCGCCCACAGCGACCGAGTGGCCCGTGTGTGAGCCGGGCGGCAGCTACTCCCGGCCCCACAAGGTGTACTGCGACCGCTACTTCACCTGTCAGCACGGCCAGCCCTACCTGGGCCAGTGCCTGGACGGCTACGGCTTCGTGCTGTACAAGGGCTGCCGGCTGCTGCACGAGATGACCTGCGAGTCGGGAACCCGGCTGCGTGAGTAGACGGAGAAATCCCCGGAGAAGCTTACAACGGAAGTGAAAAGTCAGCGAAGAAGAAGAATGCAGGGGAAGTATGTGAAATCGAGTATGCGGAACCCCACTGCCCTTCAAAAATCACGCGATTTCTCATATTTTCTCCGGGATTCTTCTTCTTCGTTACGACTTCTCTATTCCGTTGCGGGCTCCGGAGTAGTCTATTGCCACCCGGAAGAAAGATTGAAACCTAGGCGCTATTGGGACGGTTGTCACGAAACGTGATTATTTATCCCTCTTTTTTCAGAGGCTCCCAAGGGGCGCGGTGTGTGCGAGCGGCTGTTCGGCATCTACGCCGACCCCAGCAACTGCAACCGCTTCTACAAGTGCGACAACAGCACAGCCGTGCCCGACTCGTGCCCCAAGTCGCTCATCTTCGACAACCAGAGGAAGATCTGCCGGATCCCGACAGAGCAGGAGATAGAGGACTGCGAGAAGCCCACCGTAGACACATCACAGCCCGTTGGTGCGTAATTTATTTTTTTAAGAGTACTTTTACAAATATTTTTTGGACCAACCCCTAGACCTTACTGCACTGGAGAGGGAATGGCCTTGGATTCGATGAGGTGGTAAGACGGGAGGTGTAGTTTGGGCTGCCACCTTCCAGGCTTAAACGCGCCTCGGCCTTGTTTACATAGTTAGATGTCCGAGGTCACTTGGTGTCTTATCACAATTTTTTTTTTATGAAAACCTCTTTTCCATTTTTTTTTTTTTTTTGCCAGCGGTAACACTCAAGCCTGACTCTCCTATGAGGCCGGTTCTGTTCAAGTGCCCCGCGCAGAACATCCTCGAGTTCGGCGACCACTCCCGCCACCCGTACCCGGGGAACTGCCACTTCTTCATAATGTGCCTCCGAGACGGTACAATGAAGGTGGGCAGTTGCGAGCCCAAGACCGCGTACAACCCCGTGACCAGCAACTGCGACCCCGTGGAGCGGGTCCCCAAGTGCTCCGAGGAGGACGACTAGGTGAGTGTGGACTATAGTGGACCACAGAGCAGTCGCAGACAGAAGGTGAGAAATTGCGAGCGAGACTAATTTGGCGACTTGCAGCTGTTTTCAAGGTCGACTTTGAAGCACGACCATCTCCACTGTGTGACTTTTTTTGTCCGAGGAAGTCGCAAGAGGAAGGGAATGAGAGGAATAAACCACATATATGGGCGTTGGCGTTTTTATTGATCACCTCCGAGACCTTTACAACACTTTTCTGAACACACGCATTAGACGCTAAAGGGAGAGTGGTTCTTCCATGGACTCTTTTCCAGCCTCGTGGTTGTCGCCCGGTCAGCAGAAGAACCACTCCCAGCGGAGGAGCCGGTGCGGCGGCCGGCGGGGACACCCGGGACTCGAGGGCGCTCTACGAGGGCGGCCTAGGCAGCGGCTGCAGCGGCCCTGCCGAACCTCATGTGGCCATACTCGGCGAAGTCGTTGTCACCACCACCCCGCTTACCGAAGCGCATGTGGCCGTAGTCGTCCGACATCTGCCGCTTGTTGGCCTCGAACAGGGCCTCGTCGTCGTCGTCCAGCACGTCTAGCGGCACCTGCGGCAGCAGGAGCGGGAAGCGGCGCAGCCGGGGGCCAACGCCGTCGATGGCGGACGCCACGCCCCCCGCGGCCGCCGCCCTCGACCGCGCCGTCCTCGCCGAACCACCGCCGCCGGCCGCGTCGACGGAGGGGGCCGCGGACGCGCGCGCCAGCACCAGGAGGGTCACGCCCAGGACCAGGAGCAGGGCAGGGGCCGAGGCGGCAGCACAACGCCTGGACATGGCGGAGGGAACCTGGAAGGGAGGGAGGATCACAGACCAGATCAAGTCCAGCACGGAACAATACGGACACTCCAAGCAGGAGTCAGGTCGACTCGGACTAACATACCGTTACATTTTACGTTTTCTCACTCGCACTGACTAATTCCGACACACATTTACAACTATCACCGTCCCTCATGGAGAATAAGTCTACATCACGCAAACTAACCCAGCCACAGGGGCGCGGGTTCGATTGGGCTGTGCGGTTAACCGATTAACTAATTATGGGTTCCGGTTATTGCATTAACCGATTGATCGAGGAACCGGTTACTGACGCTTTACTGACGCTTGTTGGCGGTTAATTGAACGGTTTTTAGGAATACCCGGCTAATAAATTTTACTAGTTGTCCAGTTAACTTGTTATTTTCCAGTTAATCCATTAACTTCCCGAAAAACCAGTTATTCCAGTAACCAAACAACCTGTTACAAATTCAAGAACTGCACAGCCCTGGGTTCGAATACCAGGGCCGGGAGGCGCGGGCGCGGCTGCCGGCCCTGCACTGAACTCACCTGGACTCCGGGCGGGATGTCGTTGAATGAGGTCCTGATCGCCGCGCTACGTCCTTTTATCAGTTCATGGTCGCTGTCGGGGGCACCCAGGTGCTGGCCCCGGGGGCAGGGCGGGGTCGTACCGAGGCGGGGGCGAGGGTGGGGAGGCACGCGGCAGCAGCTCGGCGTCGAACGAACGCAGTGGTTGTTCCGTCTGCCTCTCCCTCCCACTCGTGGCAGTAAACCAATAATATATCGGGCGTGCAGAAGACGGCGCTCTCGCCCGAGGCTGAAGCCGCCGTTTAACGCCACCGCGCCACCGCCGCAGCAACACGTTTCATTATTTTGCGCATTCAAGGCGCTCCCCTGCCGCTGCCCTGCCCTGCGCTGTCCTGTCCCCGCGGTGCAAATCGAGTTAGCAGGTGACGTCGCGCCGCGGAGCGCCGAACGCGGAGCTATTTAGGGCGCGGTGCGGAGCAGCGGTGGTGGCAGCCTCCAGACCTCCCGAGGCTGGAGCAGGCAGAGCAGGCCCTCCCGACGAGACAACACGGTACCTGGCCTGGCCTGGTCCCACCCCAATCGCTGCCTCCGCCGCGGCCGCTTTGTGGAGGCGACAATAATAATGTTGTTCGTGGCGTGTTTTTTTCTGTCTAGATGTAGCAAATTGGCGTAAAAAAAATTAAAAACAAATTCGAAGCAGGCATAAATTTCGAACCGTTTATTTTCATATTGAGGAACGAAACAATTGTCATCTTACTAGACCTACTTTAATACCTCTTAACTGAGGGTCTGCGCGTATCTGCGAGCGTGCGTGCGTGCGTGAGCTAGCAAAGCACGGCGTAGGAAACCCTCTATATAAAATATGGCTCCAGCAGCACTAGAATGGGCCTTTTAAATAGGGTTAAGTTCAAGGATAAGGGCTATGTAAATAATGTGGCAATATGATATCCCTTGTATTAAATGTTCTTCTCTGCGGGGCGACAGTCCGGGGTAGCGGTTTCTAGAGCAGTGTCCCGGGACCAACTAGCAGCCGTAAAGCATCGGTTCCCGTAAGATCACTGAAGTTGAAGGCAGGGGTCCTGGCGGAAGCCGGAACGATTAGGTTTTGTCCCCGACGGTCAACAGCCCACCATTTTTGAAACCATAAATCATTGCAGTTTGAAAAAAGCCCCCAGTCTTCGCCATCTCATTCGCACGCATGCTCGCGACGTCCGCAAAAACGCTGACAGACCTGAGTGAGGACACAGTGGCAGAGGCTGGATCCGGAACACCCGCTGTATCGCGGTTTTGGCCTCGGTAGCCTCAGGCCTCAGTGGGTCTAGCCGGGGGTGACGCCGCGGTCGAATGTCAGGATGACCCTGGGCCATACGGGCCCGCGGAGACCCCGCTCCCCGACCACGACCTTCTTCTGCGGCCGGGCCGAGGCCGTGCTGCGGACGGCAGTGGCAGAGGCCTGCGAGGTGCTAGAAGGCCCGCAGCATCCTCGGGTCTGCGCCGAGGCCGAGCCCGAGGCGTGCGGCCGCTGGGGCTTCCTGCGGATGCTGAGCAGGCTGCGGAGGCCGGGGCCGAGGCCGAGGCCGTGCGGCGACATGTCCACCTCGCGTAGGCCGGCCGTCTGGCTGGGCCCGCGGCCGGCGGGGCCGAAGTCGGGGCCGTGCACTGACCAGGCCCGCGTCATGGCGGGGCCGTGCGGCGGCCGCGGCGACACGTACCGGCCTCGGGCCCGCGTCGCTGGCAGCTGCACCGCCACCGGCACCTCGGCGCCGGACACATGGAACGCCTCCTCGAACATACGCTGCGTCTCGTACATGACGGACGACAGCTTGCCTCTACTGCGGAAGTGTGTCTGAGGCCGGCACCGTTGCTGCTGCGGTTGCTGCGTTGTACTCCAGGAATCCATCTCTCTCTCGAGCACGGCGACCACGTTGTTGCGAGAATAGATGGTCTCCTCCTCCTCGTCCATGTCGTCCTCGTCATCGAGCTCGTATGGGTACGCGCTGTACCGCGGGGCCGGAGCTTTGGCGAGCCGCGGCGAAAACAGCGCGAGGTCGCCGATGACGGTGTCCCCCAGGCCGCTTTGGTCGAACACCGCGCCGCCCATGGCCGCCCTACGCATGGCGGCTTGGTACGACGGTGGGGGCTGCTCGTCGACCGGAGCTGCAGCCGGTGGAGGCGGGGGCGACGCGGAGGCGGCCGGCGAGGTCGGCGGCTGGTCATAGCGGACCTCGATATAGTCCTGGCTCATGGAGATGACGGGCCGTGGCGGGGGCGGTGGCAGCAGCGACGGCGACAGCTGGGAGTCGTGGTCCCCGCTGCGGAACAGCAGCGCCCCCGAGGCCCCCGACGCCTGCTGCTGCGCGGTGGGCACGTACGGGGCGCAGCAGCCCTCCTGAGGGCACGGCACCGCGGCCAGCGCCGTCATGGAGGCCGTCATGGGCGAGGCCAGTGGGGTTGCAGCGGCTGCGGCCGCGGCGGCACCGAGCTGGCGGCACACCACGCAGTTCTCCACCCGGAACGGGTAGTACACGATGTCCACGGCGGGCAGGGAGGGTGACGATTCACCCGAACGCCGAGGTCTGCACTTCTCGAAGACGATGGCGGTGGGCGTGGCCGGCTCGTTGTCCGGGGGAGGCCGCCGCCGGGGCCGCGGGCAGGTGTTGTTGGTGGCGGCGGCCGCACCGGATCTGGACGACGACGACGACGACGTCCTTGACCCGCGCGACATGCTCTGCTGCAGGCGCTGCGCACACGAACGAAGCGGGTTCCGCCTGGGCGTGGCGGACGACGAAGACGCTGCCGTGGACTCGGGGGCGGAGCGGGGTCGCGCCGGCCTGGCGCTGAGAGGCCGGGGCGGGGGCCGCGGGTGCGGCCGGTCGGTGGACTGCAGCTTGCTGTAGCCCTGGCCCAGCCCGTGGCCGAGGCCCTCCAGCCACCGGTCCAGGCGCGACGCCAGCAGCTCGGCCTCCTCGGCCCACCAGCGTAGCGGACGCATGGCTGTCTCTGGGTCAGCGGCTGCTGCTGCGGCTGCAAACCGAGCCAGCCCAGTGCGGCGTCCTTAAAGTCCGTCCAAGATATTTCTCTTCGGTAAAACCGTGGACTACGGCGCAATCGTCATCGACGCCTACCTGGTTGTCATGGTAGGCACTGCCAGTGCTCGTGGGCGTCGCCGCCGAAGGTGCCGAAGCGGTACAGGAGGCAGGCCACCACCTGACCGACGAGCGCGAACACGCTGCTCACCGAGATGCAGAACACTAGGCAGATCTGGCCGCAGTCCGTCTCATCGTGCTCCCAGGGCCGCCGGGGGAGCCCCCGCCCCGACGACAGGGCCGGGCTGAGCGCCGTCCTGGATGGCCTCCCACGCCCCCGTGGGCCACTCGTCTCCTGCGGCCGCGTTCACTGAGAGTCCTGGGTTCAAATACCAGGGACAAACCCTCTGCGAGATATTCGGAGCGCGTCCGGGAAACTCACCACTGATTTTCACCCCGTTGTAGTTCGCGGCCGCGGACCCTGGCGTCTGATTGACAGAACGACGATCACCAATGCCTCACTGCGGACAGCCCCAGGCCAGGCCCAGGCCCAGTGTGGGCGGCACACGGCACACGCCCCCCGCGGGCCCCCCTCGAGGGCTAGGGTGTGGGTAGGCACCGCCAGCACCGCCAGCACCGCCAGCGGGGACGGGGCAGGAGGCGGCCTGGCCAACCAATGGCTTCATTGCGCCAAAGGTCACAGACAAATCCCGTTAGCTGAGCCCCAAAACGGATTATTAGCCTCCTGCCCCCGCTCCCTGTCCGTGCGCCTCCCTGCTGCTGCCACTGCTCACCCCCTACACCCCCGCCCCCACCCCCAGGTCTCGTCCTTAACTTCCTCCCTTCCGCTCCCCAGCCGTCTCACACGAACACACATCATCCCCTACACGCCCCCGGAGGATACACAAGCAGTGAAAGTTGTACTGCCCGCGTAAAAGATTCATTGTATACTTTGTTTTTTGTTTTGTTTTCTCTAGGTTTGCAGAATATCTCGAGGTCCGGAAATAATAAGAGTACTGTTTTTAAAAGTTTATTTCCAGTAAACAAATGTTAAAATCAACAATAGCAGGTTCAGTATAAAAATACAGTAATGTTAACAGTAACAAGAACACACGCAAAAGGCTACGTATTGGGCAAACATGTCTATCGTTTCAAATTTGTAATAAAATCAACACACAGACACAAGAAATATATATATAAAAAAAAGTAACAAATGTATTAAGTGATCAAATTTGACAGTCCTCGAATAGAAACTAGCAGGTACTTGTACCGTAAAAATAATTACACCATTTAGACCAGTATTATTAGTATATGAAACCCATGCCCTCAAAGAGAACATTAATGACTTTACGATTTCAACCGCACAAAGACCTGTAAAGCGCTTCGCTTCCACGATCCTGCTGGGGTGGGATGATACATTTTAATTAATCTGATACAATAAAATAAAAAAAAAAAAAAAAAATGAAGGAAACTGGAGGCATTTTCCGTTTTCACTTCCGGGGTAACAGCACCTTCGTGTCGTCCGCCTTCGTCACCACGAACCGCCTCTTCTTGCTGGGGCGGTGCGGGGCCGCATTTCCCGTCTCGTTGTCCACCGTCATGACCGTCCTGGGGGCGGCAGCAACGGTGGACGCTGACGAGCACGACGTCGACGAGTCGGTGCCACCGCCTTCGATGGGCGTCAGGAAGGCGGACGTCGGGGTCCCGGTGGCCGTAAGCGGCGTCTTGAAGGCCGAGACCGACGCCTGCGGCGGCCGCGAGGTGACGGGGGTGGTGGCCCATGGGCAGGGGTCCCCCGGGTCCCCCGGGTCTCCCGTATCCCCGACGTCCACCGGGCCGGGGAACAGCGCCGAGTGCTTGGCGGGCATGTTGTTGTAGGGCGGCGTGCACATGGTCAGCGTCAGCGCCACTGAGGACAAGGAGGCGGCGCCGGCAGCGTCCCCAGCAGCAGTGCTCATCGCCGAGGTCGCCGAGGCCGAGGTGCCGGTCAATACCCCGCGCCGCGTGCGTCGGCTGAAGCAGCCACTGCCGTGTTCCTGGGGCGTCTTGTTCAGAGAGCAGCGGTAGCCGTCGCTCCGGCCTGCCATAAGAACAGCAATTATTTTAGTCAGTTTTCACAAACAGGGCAGGTCATCAAGTCTACCCACCTAGCCTCCAGCTAGCCGCAGTGGTCGCGGTGGTACCGCTGCCGAAGGACGACCTCCTGGAGTGGCCCTGTCCTTGCCCCTGTCCCGGAGCCTGGTGGTGCTGCTGCCGCAGCTGGTGCTGATGCCGGATTGTTCGGTAGAGATCCTCCAGCTCCCGGACCGTGTCGCCGTTGTGGTGCTGGTCGCGGTGCGGGTCTCGGTGGGGGTCCGCGGCCGCGAACGTGCTCGGGGACCACGTCAGCTGGTGTTGGTTGCATACGTCCAGGTAGTGCGGGTTCATGCGGCGGGCGCGAGCCGTGTGGCCCAGGCCCCCGCTGCCGCCGAAGTGGGACGAGAACTGCACACAACACACTACATTTACCCAACCCGTCGACAAAGTGAATACCACTGGAAAAGAGAGGTTCACCAGTGGAATACTCCATGGACCGCATTTGGTCTCGCCCGGGACTTCCCTTTCCTCCCGGGCGGCCCGCAGGCTCGCGCCCTCTGGCGGGACGGGAGGGAACCTAACCGCGAGCGCGCGGGGCTGGCGGCGCTGGCGGGGCTCGCTATGCGGAGCAGGTGGCGCTAGCGGCGCGGGGTAGCGCCGTACACGCACGCGCACACCTGTTGCTCTCTCACCACACTCACACTCACCTCGGACGACAGCTGCAGCAGGCGCGCCAGCTCGGGGTTGAGCGGCGCCTCGTCCATCTTGGGCCGCTCGCAACAATCATCGGAACCTCGGCCGCAATTTTCCTGACTGCAAAATGCATTTTATAAAAATTAGTAAAATTAGTAAAATAATTAAAAACATCCAGCAGTTTTTTTTTTCTAAGCGGTCAGGAAGGGCTCACTTGACGACGGACCGGAGCATCTCGGCCGCGCTTGCGCCGTACAGAGTCGTGTTGTAGTCGCGGGCGATCTTGACGTCGTGCTTCCAGAAGCGCTGGTGGGCCTGCGAGTTGGGGGCCACCTCCTTCACCTACAGCATAGAGACGGGAAGGACAGCACGGCACGTTATCACCTTAGTCTGGCCTGGCCCTCTAAGCGCCTGGCGGGTAGGCAATCAATCGCGCTGCAGTACCGCGGAGCACATCGGGTTGCCTACCCCGCGCACCGCAGGCGCTCCGTTCCACCGCGCTCACCTTGAGCATCAGGATGCCCGTTATGTAGACGAAGACGATGTTGATGAAGGTGGTGCACAGCGAGACGCCGCCCATGACGGCCATCTCGATCTCGGGGCTGTCCGAGTAGAAGGCGGTGTACGGTGCGTCCCGCTCCGGTTCGGAAGGCTTCAGCACGTAGTACACCAGTGACATGGCCCACAGCAAGCCCTGAAAGTGTGGGGAAAAACATTAAAACAAAAAAAATCATTTTTTTAAAAAAAGGCTTGACCGGGCATCGAACCCGGAGCAGAAACTCGACTCCGGAGGCTCCGCACCGCGTTCACGGCCGGGGGGAGTAGGGATGCGGAGATGGCCACTCCCACGAGCGACCCGGTGTTGTCCCGGAGCAGCGCGATGGCGATGCCCATCCCCGACAGCGTCGCGATAAGCACGTTCACCCACAGCGACCGCAGCAGACCACTGATGATTTAAAGAAAAAAAAAAAAAAACAATTTTAAAATTTAGACGGAAAGTGCATAAAATTAGTCGTCTATACTCCTACCCGTCCACCATGGCCGCCGTGGGCACGGGCTGGTCCAGGAAGCTGACGACGACCCCAGTGAGGAAGGCGATGAGCAGGCAGTGCAGCAGCCCCACGCACTCGTTGATGAGCCCCATGCGCTGCAGATGCCAGTCCCGGATCATGGTCCCGAACGTGGCCGCCATCACCGGACCCTGCCAGGGCCATGGAGTGTGTTCAGTTAATACGTTACCTTGATGCGTGCGGATGAGAAATGAGAAATTGTGGAGTCCGAGCTCACCATAAGCGGGGAGATGAGCGTGCTGGCCACGAGGATGATGGTGCTGTCCTCGAACAGACCCAGCGCAGCCACGAACCTGGACAAAACGACAGTCGGTAACGTCCGTACGCGGGTGGGAGGGCCGTTAGGAGATGAGAAATTGCGAGGCTAACTCACGCCGCCACAGTGACCAGCAGCAGGAAGTCGAAGTTGAAGGTGGCGTTGGCGCGGACGCCCTCCACGACCTGGGCCACGGTGAGGCGCGCGCGCACGGACTGCACGAAGCGCTCCCACGTGCCCTGCTCGGCAGCCTTGCTGCGCCCCCCGCCCCCCGTCCCCGTCGACCCGGGGCACTCGTCCTCGCGGTCCTTGTCCAGGTCGTTGGTCAGGTCCTCCGCCGAGCCGGCGCCACTCTTCTCGCTGCCTTGGTAATACAGGACGCACGGCAGGACACTACCAAAAAACACAAAAGAACACCCTTCAAAACAACATGCGCTGATTTTTTTTCACTGTGGTTTTCCAAGAAAAACAGTCAACCTGACGACGGAGTTGAGCAGGACGCCGATGCCCCGCTCGGCCAGCTTTTGGAGGGCCTCCTCACAGGGGTCGCCGGACTCGATGGAGAACAGCACCTGCAGTGGGAACATGTCGGTGACAAATGTGTGGGTGTAACCGCGGAGGGAAGGGCTGTCTGCACTTGCCTGGTAGAAGCGGTTGCTGCGCCCCATGCACCACACGGCGTTGTGGATCTTGAGCTCCTGGAGTACTTTCTCCAGCTCCTACACATGACGGATGTGTCGTAAAACAGCGGGGACCAGGAGGAGGGGGGGGGGTAATTATGTGACTGACCGATTCCAGAAAACGATGCCGTCGCTTCTTGTAGTTGCTGAAGGGGGTCTCCGCCGTCTTGGCGCCCAGCCCCTCCGGCTCGGAGCGGGATATGTTGACGGCGTCCAGCAGGGGACTCCGGGAGCGGCGGAGGGGCCCGGTGCCGGAGCCGGCGGGGGTACGGCCGCAGCTATCCGGCCGTCCGCTCCTGCTGCCGGGCGTCAGCGACGGCAGGTCGGAGGCGTCCACGCGCCACGGCCCGATGAACATCTCGCGCCTGGAACCGCCGCCATCCTCCTGGAGTCGATGCGGAGGTCACGGGTTCAATACCAGGTGGAGCGGGTTTGTTTTTCACCGACATCGATTATGGCATGGCAGACTCACCTGTCCGTCAGGGCCAGCGATAAACAGACTGTCCTCTGACTTGGACCGAGTGCTGGGGCGAACACCAAGGGCCTCCGCGGCCCGCCCGAGATCGCCGAAGCTCCCCGTGGAAACGATCCTGGTCAAAGAAACTGTCAGAGACTAAATCGAGCTTCTGGTGAGTGTAGAGATGCAGCGGTTCCACGCACGACCACCTGCGAGGTTGTTGTTGTTGGTCCAGGAGATCTGCTTCGTGCTCTTTTGTTGGCACACAAACGACGAACATTGTTCCTGCCATGGCGAAGCGGTACCTTCAATCTATTATAAAATCATGACAACGAAAACGCCGAAGTTGGTGGTTCACGCTTGGCTTGTTTCGGGTCGTTGTTTGGGTTGACGCGGGACCAGAGTGCGGAGCAGAAGCAGACTAGAGTTCGCCGGCGATCGACGCAACGCGTGCAGCGACCTCTACCGGCGTGCGACGGAACCGGTCCCACGGGAGCAGGGGGAGGAGGGATGGAGCGAGAGAGAGAGAGAGAGAGAGAGAGAGAGAGAGAGAGAGAGAGAGAGAGAGAGAGAGAGAGAGAGAGAGAGAGAGAGAGAGAGAGAGAGAGAGAGAGAGAGAGAGAGAGAGAGAGAGAGAGAGAGAGAGAGAGTGAGAGTGAGAGAGTGAGAGAGAAGGGGAGGGGTGGGGGGGGGGGGGGGGGGGGTACAAAAAGGAGGAGGAGAGGAAGGAAAATATGAGGAATAGAGCAGAGAGATGGGGCGAGAAGAGGATGAAAGACACAAAGGCGCGGTTCTGTACACGCAGGAACAAAGTATTATGCGTTATCCTAACTCGGGGAAAATTTTATACAGTTCAACATTTTAATAAAAATGACATACATAATGCAGGCTGCTAGATAACATGGTTCTGCGACTGCCGTTCTTCGAGCACTGCCAGTATAAGGACCTCGTCCAAATGCGTCCTCCCGAGAGAGAGAGAGAGAGAGAGAGAGAGAGAGAGAGAGAGAGAGAGAGAGAGAGAGAGAGAGAGAGAGAGAGAGAGAGAGAGAGAGAGAGAGAGAGGGGGGGGGGGAGAAAGAGAGGGGGAGAGAGAGAGCAGCCCGGTAGTTTGCTCTTCGACGGACCCCGCTTTCCGCGCGTTATCAGGGACCTTGCCGACGCGAGCTGCCGCTGCACTGCGAGAAAAGCCGCCCTGGGCGCCACCACCACACGCAGTGGGGGAGGAGGGGCGCCGGGCCGGGCCACCTCGGCGCGGCCCGGCCCAGCGGTACCCGGTCTTGGTCTCTCGGTGTGCCGCGGGGCTCCCAGTGGCACAATCGCCTCGCTGCCATGGCGCCCAGCCCGGCGGCCCGCGCGCCGCCCCCGCCACGGCCTCGGACACGCGGCGGACGTCTGGCGGCCGCCATGCTGCAAGCCGCCATCCTCATCGCGGGCGCCTTCGACATCATCCCCGGAGCCGCGCGAGGCGAGGCGTCGGGGGCAGGCGGCGCGGCCGTGACGTCCTCCGCCGGAAGCACCACGGCCATAGGCGGGCCGGCGTTGGTGACTGGCTCCACGGCGGCGACAACGGGTCCCGGACCCGGACCCGTGAGCGTGAGTCCTGCCTCGCACCATCACAGCGAGGGCACTCACCAGCACGGCAACGCCACGCATGATCCGTCCGCGTCGCAGGTCTCGGTGCACACGGGTCACAGTGTGCACACGGGGACGACGGCCGGCCTCAGCCTCGGCCACACCGCGACGCACAACGGCACCGCCGAGCCCCACGCCGGCACGCCCGCCCCCGTGCACGTTCCGGGACCAGCACCGGGGCCACCAGGATCAGCTCAGGGGCCGGTAGCGGTGCCCATGGGACCTTCGGGGCCTCTGGGGATTTCGGGGCCTAACCCCCCGTCTCCACAGCACAACGTGTCCGCCTTGGAGATGCTGAAGGGCGCAGTGCCACTGGCGGCCGTCCTCGCAGCCGGAGCCGTGCCCTTTTCAGTGTCCCTACCCACCCCTGTACCCGCCCTTCCCGTCCCCAACCACAATGTGTCGTCACCCAACCTCGCCCCCCTCCCCATCTCCGTCGCCGTCCCCGCTCTCCACGCTCAGCACAACGGCACCGAGGGTCGGGTGCTGCTGCCAGGGCCGAGTCCAGGCTTGGGCCCCTCCCCGTACGCCGGCCACCTCGGAGGCCAGCACCCCAACGCGACGGGCCCCCCGCCCGGGGTACACGGCCGCAGTCTGCTGGCGCAGGGGCTGTACGAGGCCGTCTTCAGGTTCAGCGGTCAGTACGACTGGCCCCGGGCCCAGCTTCTCCTGTACCCGGTAGCGAACCCATGTCTCTGTCTGTGCTGCAGCGCGGGACGTGAAGGTTTGCAACGCCCTGCGGTGCATGGAGAAGATGAGGACGATCGAGGCCACCCAGCAGCAGGTCTGCGGCGTCTGGGAGAATGATTTGTTCGTCTTCAGCAACATCTGCGACATGCTGTGGTTCAACTGTCTCTCAGAGCGAGGTGAGTTTGTGCCGAGAACTCAAATTCGAATAGGTTTCACATCGGGTGTCTATGTACCTATCTATTTTATCTTTCGAGAAAATGTGAATGACTACACAACCCCCGCAGCGTACCAGCACGTCGACGGCCAGCTCTGCGGGCTGAGTCCGTACCAGAGTGCGGCGGCGCCAATGGCCGGGGCCGCGGCACCGCCCCCACCAAATCCAGCAGCCGCCCAGCCGCCCCCGGGACCCTATTCTCTGCAGCAACAGCAACAACAGCAGCAGCAGCAGCAGCAGCAGCAGATGTCGGTGCTGGCGCAACAACCTATGCAGCCGGCGGTGCCGCCACCACCGCCACCCGTCCAGCCGCTGGTGCCTGCGCAGAGCTACGCCAACCACAACACCAACGACTTTTTCCAGCAGCAAGTGTAGCGGCAGCGGCGGCCAGCGGCAGTGCGTCCGGATTTTGTGTCTGGATTTTTGGCATTATACTACGGCGGCGGGGCTGAGAAGTGACTCAGATGTGAAGATTTTCGACTGATAATATCCAACTAATAACCGAAAATATTCTAAGATGCGATAGCGACGGTGTCGAGGCCTGGCGGGAAACGAATAAAGACGAACAACTGCGGTGCGAAAAATTGTTATCATCAGTGGCCAGCGCCATCCAAGTACGTTCCTGTTTTGTTTAGGTTGAACAGCTCAGTTCTAGGGCGTCCAAATTTCCTTCTACCTTACCGCGAACGGCGACCAAGTGGAGCGCCTGCGAGAGCCAGGGTACGCCAGCCCGCACGACACGGGTGCATGCACAAGCCGTGGTTGCCTACCCAGCATGCGCCATTTGTACTTCCGACTGGCCAAATCGCTTCCTGCGTCCGGCGTGTTTTGTTTGCCTGCGGCGCCTGGCTGGGGGCGACGGGAACGGCGGGGGTTCGCCTAGAGATTGCCGTCATACGAGGCCCCCGCCGCCCCTCCCCTCCCCGCCGCCGCCCTGGGCCCGGGGCCCGCGGCCGGGCAGGCAAGCGTTGGGGGCCGGCAGTGCACAGAGCACCGCCATGGCCACAGCCAGAGGGCCCCGGCCAGCCCAGGCCAGAGCGAGGCGAGGCAGGGCCTGGGCCGGTGTGGGCGGAGGCCGTCACAGCGTCACGCCACGTCACGGCACGTCACGGCCTGCCTGCGTGACGAGCGTGACGCCAGCGTGACGCCGTGGCCGATGGCCGTGCTGCTGCTGGCGCTGCTGGCGCGCACGGCGCTCGCCGTCCCCAATGGCCCCGTCCCCGGCCACCAGCTTAACGCGGACGGTGAGTACAGCCACAGCCAAAAGTAGAGGCGATTCTTTTCTCCTCCGGTCGTTTAGTGTGCTCTCGTTCTTGATATTCTTCGTCCGGACTGCACTGCCAGTGTCGAAGCGAGACAGCTTCAGGTGCAACGGGCTGCGGTGCATGGAGAGGAGGAACTCGGGCGCGGTGCCGGAGTCCATGGCCGCCATGGCGCGGCAGGCGCTCGGCAGCGTGACCACCCCTCCCTCAGTGGCGTCGCTGCCGGTTTGCGGCATGTGGGAGGATGACCTCTTCATGTTCGAGGACCACTGCGACATGGAGTGGTTCGGCTGCATGACCGATCGCAGTAAGTGCAGGCTGAGGTTGCTGAAAAGGGAATGTCATGTTGACAGGTGTGACTCCCCGAATCAAACCGATTTCTCGAGGAAAGGTTAGGTTTGCCAAAACAAAAATTATATCGGTGGTGACAGAATACACCGCGGTGCCCATGGAAACCTGCGAGAACATGCTGACACACGCCTCCACGGCGGGGAAGCCGGCGCCGACTCCGCCGACGCACTGGCCGTCGGCGCCCTGGGGGATCCCACGTTCCCGCCGCTGCCAACGCACCCGCCCGAATTCCCGGTGACCACGCACTCCATCCCAGGGCAGACGGGCATGCACACCGCGCCGGTGCCGTGGGAAACACAGCCTACATTGCCGCCTCCACCGCCGCCTCCACCGCCGCCTCCACAGCCGCTTCCACAGTCAACTCCGCCGCCTCCACAGCCGCTTCCAGGGTCAACTCCGCCGCCTCCACAGCCGTTTCCACAGCCGACTCCACCGCCGCCTCCACCGCCGCCCCCACCGCCACCTTCACCGCCGTTTCCACAGCCAACTCCACAGCCGTTTCCACAGCCGACTGCAACGCCGCCTGCACAGCCGCTTCCACAGCCGACTCCACCGCCGCCTCCACCGCCGCCCCCACCACCACCTTCACCGCCGTTTCCACAGCCAACTCCACAGCCGTTTCCACAGCCGACTGCAACGTCGCCTGCACAGCCGCTTCCACAGCCGACTCCACCGCCGCCTCCACCGCCGCCCCCACCACCACCTTCACCGCCGTTTCCACAGCCAACTCCACAGCCGTTTCCACAGCCGACTGCAACGCCGCCTGCACAGCCGCTTCCACAGCCGACTCCACCGCCGCCTCCACCGCCGCCCCCACCACCACCTTCACCGCCGTTTCCACAGCCAACTCCACAGCCGTTTCCACAGCCGACTGCAACGCCGCCTGCACAGCCGCTTCCACAGCCGACTCCACCTCAGGTAATTATTTACTATAGCGGCTTCTCGCTTTTGAAGTTGCGTTTGGTCAATTATCGTAGGTATGGATGTGTAAAACGACGTTACTACGTTTCTATTTTGGGGCGCTCTGCCACTGTTTTCTGGTATTAATAGCAAATGTTACACCCTCAACCTCATACTACCCTCTTTTACACAACTCAAAATGACGCCCCAGTGCAGCTTTTATTTCCGCATTTATTGAATGGTGAATTTATGGGGGAAGGTGTTCTTTGTAGAAGCGTAAATGTATGGGGGAAGGTCTGGAATTTGAATAAGAACCCCGTCCGGTTTGCCATCCAAGTCCAGCAGGTGCTGTTTTAATTCAAATTCCGGACCGTCCACCATACACACCGCACCTTCACCCATACATCCACCCTTCTACAAATACGAAAGTATAGGCTACACTTGGGCGTCATTTGTGTGGTGTAAGGGAGGGCAGTGGGAGGTTAAGCGTGCAACACATTTTATTATTTAAGAGAATTTAAGAGAACGGTGGCTGAGCACAACAACAAAGAAACATAGTATCTTTGTACACATCCATACCTGGATGTGTACCAAATTCAAACTTCAAAGCAACAAGCCGCTATACCAAATAATTACCGCAACGGCAGAGAGAAGCCGCTATACTAAATAATTACTGCAACCTTCACAGCCTCCTCCACAGCCGCTTCCAGGGCAATCTACACAGCCGCCTCCACAGCCAACACCGTGTCCTCCTTGTGCTATTCAGCCGCCCCCACAGCCGTCTACACAGCCGCCTCCACCGCCAGTTCCACCGCCACCGCCACCGCCGCCGCTACCGCCGCCTCCACAGCCGCTTCCAGGGCCGACTCCACAGCCAGTTCCACCGCCGCCGCCACCGCCGCCGCTACCGCTGCCTCCACAGCCGACACTGCCACCTCCACAGCCGCTTCCATGGCCGACTCCACAGCCACTTCCACCGCCGCCGCTACCGCTGCCTCCACAGCCGACACTGCCACCTCCACAGCCGTTTCCATGGCCAACTCCACAGCCGCCTCCACAGCCAGTTCCACCGCCACCGCCGCCGCCACCCCTGCCTCCACAGCCACCACTGCCTCCACAGCCGCCTCCACTACCACTTCCACCGCCACCGCCACCGCCGCCGCTACCGCTGCCTCCACAGCCGCCGACACTGCCACCTCCACAGCCGCTTCCATGGCCGACTCCACAGCCACTTCCACCGCCACCGCTACCGCCGCCTCCACAGCCGCTTCCATGGCCAGTGTCACCGCCGTCGATACCGCCGATACCGGTGCCTCCACAGCCCTTTCCACTGCCGCCTTGTCAGCTGCCTCCACTGCCGCCTTGTCAGCCGCCTCAACTGCCGCCTTGTCAGCCGCCTCAACTGCCGCCTTGTCAGCCGCCTCAACTGCCGCCTGGGTGTCCACCGCCGCCTGCGTGTCCTCCACCGCCGCCTTGCGTTTGTCCTTCCAGCCAGCTCGGCTCACCGGCATTCCCCTCCCTGCCACCGCTGCCGCCGATGCTAATGTACCCGACAGAGAGGCCACACTTCACTCAACCGCAGTGGATGTCTCACTACACGTACGCGCCGAACTCTGTCTGGCATCCGCAGCGTCCTCCATTTCAGCCACCACCGCCGCCACCGCCGCCACCCCCGCCGGGGGATGAAGCTGGTCCTGATACCGGCCCAGAGTCTCCGCCGATGCAGCCGATGCAGCCGATGCAGCCGATGCAGCCGATGCAGCCGCGTCGAGCGATGCAGGCCTCGTACCCATTCCCGTACTCCTTCACGTACCCTCCTGCTTCCTTCGTGTCGTTACCGCGCTCCGTGAACGCCCCGCCGCCCTCGATGTTGCTTCAAGGGGCCGCCTCAGGGGTACCAACAGGGCCACCACCGGCGCACCTTTCCTTCGGCTACCCCTATATCTACTCGCTACCCCCGTGGGAGTTCCCGCAATATACCTACCCTTCGCCCTCACCAGCGTACCGGTCCTTCTCGTACCCCGTCCCCATCCATCCCGTACCGCCTCTTACCAGCCCTGTACCACCCACGGCGGCCTCCCCTCAGACCCAAGGACCCCAGCTAGTGTCGACTCCTCATCAGCCCCCTGGCCTCTCTCCGACCGCCTTCTTCCCGTCCTTCCCACTCCTGAGCCAGTCGCACGACTTGGACGAAGCCTACACCATCATTGAGCAGGAGGACGACGACGAAGGGTTGTTCCGCATTGATAAATGAAAGTGAGTGTGTTTGTGTGCGTGTGTGTGTGTGAGAGAGAGAGAGAGAGAGAGAGAGAGAGAGAGAGAGAGAGAGAGAGAGAGAGAGAGAGAGAGAGAGAGAGAGAGAGAGAGAGAGAGAGAGAGAGAGAGAGAGAGAGAGAGAGAGAGAGAGAGGGTGAGGGGGGAGGAGGGGGAGTACAACCATTCGATGAGCTCTTGAAGGAAATAAGCTGTTAGAATCCGGGCATCGAAGGCAAAAATAAAATCAGTTTGTTTAACTTTTTTTTTATTCCAAAGCAAATGAGTAAGTTTTTTCTAACAGTTTTGATAACAAACAATATCATAATTATTTACAAAATGTACCTTTTATTGGTACGAAACATTTATAATATTTTATAACATACAATATAAATAAAAATCTCAATTGCAGTTCAGACGAACATTTATAGGCACATCTTGCAGTGGCTTAAAGTGTATTTAACCCACAGTCTTAACCTAACTTTTTAAATAAGCAGTCTTTTGTACTGGCATTCATCTTAACATTAAGGGAGATAGTGAGCTAGGACAACCGCACACACAATGTGTACAATCCTCCCCAATTTGTTCTAGTAATGACAGCCCAAAGTATACCTGCAGCTGAATAGCTGTTATGAGTGAAGCTCACCATTATTCTTGACACACATAATTATTTTGGGCACAGTTATTAGGTACAAATATAAACAGATATCTTTTGAAGTCTCTCTTCTTTTTTTAGCTTACATAAAAAAGTCAGATTCACTTATGAACGTAACAAAACGGTTATGCGAGGCACGAGGTGAACACACTTCAGCACCTCGTCAACAGCAGGCATTTTCCACCCAGATAATTTGGACCTTTATGTCTCTCTGCTCCCACTCAATAAAAAAATTAAAAAATTAAAACTTGGCAGGCAGCAGGTGCGGCTCAGGGCCGGGGCAGGTAGGGCCGGCCCCGCAGCGGGTGTGGCGGTGGCGGTGGCTGCGGCCCCGGCGGGCTCCAGTCGGCGGAGGCCTTGAGCTGCTGCCGTTGCTGCTGCTGCAGCTGCTGCAGCTGCCGCAGCTGGTGCAGCTGGTGGTGGGCGCTGAGGGGCAGCGGCGGCGGCTGCAGCTGGAAGTGGTAGGCGTGCTCGTCCAGCTGGTTGGAGGATTCGGTGCGGCTGGACGTGCCGGGCTCCGTGTCCGACTCGGACCCGTAGCTCTCGTACTCCTCTGGGGGGCAGCTACGGGCGCTGCTGCCCTTCCGGGATGACCGCGTCGGCCGGCAGTACTCGCTCTGGACGCTCTGCTTGGAGCCCTGCGCAGCACAAGGACACGCTCGGTCAGGAGGGAGCTTGCCGACGGGACCCCGTGGGGGTAGGCCGACCCGCCAGACACCTCGGCCTCGCGGGCCTGCCTGCCCCCCAGGCGCTCGGCTCCGCCCGCTCCGCCCGCTCCGCCCTAGACCCACTCACTCGGCGGACTGGCGACGACGCGACGGGTTCGCCGCCACGCTCGCGGTACGTGAACGTCTGCAGCTTCGTGGACTCGGCGCTGCCCGCGACCTGGAAGGTGGCGTACGGCCGAATGTCGTCCGAGTACTCTGCGAAAAAGCGGGAAGCGAAATCCACGTTTGAAACTCTCCACGCTTTGGTGCCGAGAGTGGCGCCCGTGCGGCCCGCCAGCTCCAGCTCCAGCTCCAGTTGCAGACCTGGTATGCACTCCAGCGTGGCGGGCGACGGCGGCAGCTTGCGGACCGTGGCGTAGTACTGCTCGCGCCTCGCCAGGTTGTGCTTGTTGTCGTGGGTGGCCGTGCCGCCGCCCACCACGCCCCCGAGGACGCTGTTCACCGGGGAGCCCCCCGAGCCCGCCGCACGCGCTGCAACCAACCAGTTGAAATGTTGATTTTTCCCAAAAGTTGTAACATATTTTTCTTTTCGACCTCGTACGTACTCTTCCGGAGGCACAGCAGCAGGGCCAGGAAGCTGAGCACGAGCGCGACCACGGACACGCCCGTCAGCACCACCATCTTGAAGTCCTGGTGGAAGGGCGGGTGCGGGTGGTGCTCCGTGGTGGTGGCAATGTGCGAAGGCCCGCCGCCGTGGCCCTGCAGGCCGTGCCGCGCCTGGCCCTGCGCGTCTAGGGTGGCGGCCAGGTACTCGGCCTGCGTGGAGCCCGCCTCGTTGTGCGCCGTCACCCGCAGCCGGTACTCGGTGGCCGGGCTGAGCGCGCTCACCTGGAAGGGGCTGCCCGGGGCGATGTTGTTGGACACTGCGGGGGCAAAAGAAAAATAATTCCAGCGCTTCTGGCACTAAGCAGTCGCGCTCGTCAACCGAACAATGTGTGTCTGCAATAAATTCAACAAACACTTGACAAAAACACTAAATTGTTAATTTCGTGCTGAAATTAAGAAAATCAAAAGGGATAGGATGGCTTTGGGCGGGGCGCCCTCTCATAGGTGCCCGCAGCCGAAATCGGTTGTACCGGATACCCTCTCATACGTAACCAGTAGCGAGCCTTCGAGATGCTCTCTCAAAAGCACCCCTAGAAGCCCTCCACCGGGGATCGAACCTCTGCCGACCGCACACAATGCTGCGCATCAAACCACAGGGCCATCAGAGGGCTCTCGAGACAGCAGAGGAAAATAACGGACCGTAGACAGCGAGGAGGAAGAACGTGGAGTCCGAGATTCACGAAAAAGGCCGCGCCTCCCACCGGGTGCCGAACTTCGGCCTCGGCTGGGACGCAGTGCACTAGACCACACGGCTAACATGGACTCGTGACATCACCATGGGCAGGGGCGCCAAGACGATCTGAAGACTGTGGTGCAAGCTGTCGTACCTCCCTCCCTTTTTAACATCGAACCTCCCCCCCCCCCCAAATCCCCGTTTTTTCTGCGCAGCAAACAAAAATATTTTTTCCACTCAACACCTGATTGAAAGAGTAAAATGCATGAAATTCTATCATTTGTGCGTGATTTGCGCGAATATGTAGTATATCGTGTACTGTTTCATGTAACTACTGCGATATTCAGTGAATCAGTGAGTGACGAAACAAGACAGGCATGGAGAACGCTTGACCGTTCTAGGACAGGCTCGTTCTTTATGGGGCTGTTCAGATACCACGTGGACACTTAGAGGGGTAGGGAAGTTCACGAAATGTCCACAACAGTCAAGGTGAATTCAAATGATGAAAAGTTTTGATTTTTTTTTAAAGTGATGAGCTCGTTACACTCATGCACTATTGGTCGAATTTGTTTTTTCGCGGTTTTCCTCTTTTCTCTATTAATTGGTAGAAAGCGTTTCATTTCAATAATTTTTTTAAAATTCAAAAGTATATTGAATCCTCAAGATTCAGACCCTGCAAATAATAAATACAACAACAACAAAAAACGGCAAAAATGGGTGGGTCCTACCTCGTCCCAGACTTCCGTCCGGAACCGTTCCTGCTTAACTTCGGTGTTCGGATGGGAACCGGTGTACCAGGAAGTTGACCGCCGCTAAGACACAGGCACGACGCAGCCACCTTGGTAGGCAGGCTTCCGCAACGGCCAACATCGCCCCTTCCGCTGACTAGATTTCAGGAGTCAGCCCCCTTCGACCAGCCAGTTGGTCTGTGGCCGTGAGGCCACTCCCTCGCGGATTGAGAGGGAGGTAGGATGCCCAGATCGTACACGGCCGAAGCCGATTGTACTCTACTCTTCTACGCCATGTATCCAAGTAGGTGTTGCCCGAATACTCCAGATTCCGAGGCCTTACGCTTGAAAAATGTAGAAGGCCGAACCCTAGGCCACTACATTTAACTTCTGCCGAGTCTTGGCAAGCACCATTCCCCTGCTCGGGCATCGAACCACTGTTCCTCAGCAGTGAATTCAACTCCGGGGAATGGCCGCGGCCCAACGTCCGCGGTCACTCAGACAACACACTTTGAACACGTTCTTTTGGTATATTTTACCCACCATCCCCGGTCGGCAGACTTCAGAAAAATTTTTACTCCGGCAAAGAGTTGAACCCCGAACCTTGCGACCAACGACCGGTCCGCTAGCCCACTACGCTACGGAGCTCTGATGTAGTGCAGCAGCGCGCTATTGATACTTTATCCACTGTTGTCCCGCAGAGAGCAGCACGGCCGTTGGCTCCGAGAGATGGCGCTAGTGGTCAACGGCGTTTTCTGGCTCGCGCTGCTGCTATACATACAGCAAGTTACTCTAGTCTCCGGGCGAATCCCCTGCGCACGTGCACAGTAGGATTGATCCGACGGCATCAGTTGGGCATGTTTGACACGTCCGACATACATGTTTCTTATTGAGTGGTTAGGAAGCGAAGTGTCAGGAGAGTGTTCATCACGCCGGTGCGTTACGGAAGGGAGTGTTGATAATCACAAGAGATTCGTTGGCCGAGAAGTATGTTGCTTGGCGCACATCGTGCCTTGGTTTATCCTTCATTCGTATAATAAACGCAATATCAATCTGAGCTGCTGTCAGACTCACACAAAACTAGTTTCTTATGGCAATACAAATTGTATTGTGATACGTCTAAAATATACTTGATACACGGAAAAACCCGTTTTTGGTTATAGTAGGTATAAAATATGTTTAAGTCGAATATTCTTAAAACAAGTATTTTTTGTCTTCCCAAAATTTCTAAGTTCCAAGACTCTCCTGACACTTCGCTTCCTAACCACTCAATAAGAAACACGTGTGTCGAACGTGTCAAACATGCCCAACTGATACCGTCGGATCAATCCTACTGTGCACGTGCGCAGGGGATTCGCCCGGAGACTAGAGTAACTTGCTGTATGTATAGCAGCAGCGCGAGCCAGAAAACGCCGTTGACCACTAGCGCCATCTCTCGGAGCCAACGGCGGTGCTGCTCTCTGCGGGACAACAGTGGCTAAAGTATCAATAGCGCGCTGCTCCCCTCCATCAGAACTCCGTAGCGTAGTGGGCTAGCGGACCGGCCGACGATCGCAAGGTTCGGGGTTCAACTCTTTGCCGGAGTAAAAATTTTTCTCAAGTCTGCCGACCGAGGATGGTGGGTAAAATATACCAAAAGAACGTGTTCAAAGTGTGTTGTCTGAGTGACCGCGGACGTTGGGCCGCGGCCATTCCCCGGAGTTGAATTCACTGCTGAGGAACAGTGGTTCGATGCCCGAGCAGGGGAATGGTGCTTGCCAAGACTCGGCAGAAGTTAAATGTAGTGGCCTAGGGTTCGGCCTTCTACATTTTTCAAGCGTAAGGCCTCGGAATCTGGAGTATTCGGGCAACACCTACTTGGATACATGGCGTAGAAGAGTAGAGTACAATCGGCTTCGGCCGTGTACGATCTGGGCATCCTACCTCCCTCTCAATCCGCGAGGGAGTGGCCTCACGGCCACAGACCAACTGGCTGGTCGAAGGGGGCTGACTCCTGAAATCTAGTCAGCGGAAGGGGCGATGTTGGCCGTTGCGGAAGCCTGCCTACCAAGGTGGCTGCGTCGTGCCTGTGTCTTAGCGGCGGTCAACTTCCTGGTACACCGGTTCCCATCCGAACACCGAAGTTAAGCAGGAACGGTTCCGGACGGAAGTCTGGGACGAGGTAGGACCCACCCATTTTTGCCGTTTTTTGTTGTTGTTGTATTTATTATTTGCAGGGTCTGAATCTTGAGGATTCAATATACTTTTGAATTTTAAAAAAATTATTGAAATGAAACGCTTTCTACCAATTAATAGAGTTGCTTTTACGTCAAAAAGTGAGAATTAGGATATGTTTTACCTCCAACGTCTGTTTATTTATTGACGCACTTTGTATGTTTTTTTTTTCCACTGGGCATACATCACAACAGTAAACTTATTATAAATTTTATAAAAGAAAAGATGTCTCCCTTCCCTTTCCTTCTTATCTTCTTTCCGTCCTCCCCTTTTCGCTTTCTTTCTTTTCTACCTCCCTTTTCCTTCCTCCCCCAAACTTCTTCCTCCCTCTATTTAATCTACCCACCCCTACCGCTACCATTTCGGAATTGTTGCCTTTCTTTCCCTTTCCTTCTCTTCTCTCTCCTTCCTCCTCCTTCTTTTCTTTCTTTTCTTTTCTTTTTCTCTATTTCCCTCTCCTCTCCTCCCTCCCTTTCGCCCTCTTACCTCCCTCCCTTTTTCGCTAGACGGTGATGCGCGTGCACCACCGTCGACCCCTTCTTGGCGCTACTGACCATGGGGGACAGGCAGCAATGGTGAACGTCACTGGTCGTCGGCGAGAAATAAGCGGAACCGTCGCTGCGAAGAGCACTTCGCTACGCTCGTGCTCAGAAATAAGTTCTTACCGACGGTCCAGCCGTCGGTCCGCTGTCCGGCGGCGGCGGGCGCGAACTCCACGACGAAGTAGAGCAGCGGGCAGCCGCCGTCGGGCCACTCGTCCAGGCGCAGCTGCAAGGCCGTGGCGTTGGGCCTGACCAGGGCGGCAGGGCCCACGGCGGGGGCCTTGGCCGGGACGCCGCCGCGCGTCCGCAGGTCCAGGGTCTGGCTGGCGGGGCCGGAGCCCACGCGGTTCCACGCCGTCACGTACACGTGGTACAGCGTGCCGCAGCGCAGCCCGGACAGAGTGTGCGTGCTCCAGGACCCGTCGACGCGGTGCTCCTCCCACTCGCCGTGCTCCGCCTTGTAGTGCAGCGCGAAGCCGCGGACCGGCGAGCCGCCGTCGTCGCCCAGCTTCCACTGCAGTTGCAGGGTGTGCTGCGAGCTCCCCGTCGACAGCAGCAGCGGAGTGCTCGGCGGCACTGGAACAGGACGCGGCGGAAGGCCGTGAGCAAGGAACAGAGCCCTTGACCAAAAAAAAAAAAAAAATCATAAGCGTGCACACTTACCTTGCACGATGAGCTGGTACACGATGTGGTCCCGACCGAATTTGTTCCACACGACGCACTTATACTCGCCCTGGTCGTTGCGCTGCGCCGAGTTGATGGTGAGGGCGCCATCCGCCGCCAGGATCATCCTGGGCGGGGTGGGCACTAGGGCCGTGTCCCCCAGGAGCCACTCCCTGGACGGCGAGGGCTGGCCGGCGGCCGCACAGCCCAGCCGCACCATGCTCTTCCAGGTGACGACGCGCGCGCCGCCGAAGGACACGATGGCCGCCGTCACTGAGGACAGACATGACGTGAGGACACCGGACTCGCACCTCCCCGTCGTACACCGTACACCCCGGCTTACCATTGGCGTTGGGGGCGAGGGCCACGACAGCACTGCTCTGGCCCTCGCCCACCCGGGTGTGCGCCGTCACCCAGAACTCGTAGCGGTGCTTCTTGCGCATGCCGGGCAGCCGGAACTGCAGCACCGCGGTGGACGCGGACGCCGTGGACGGGTCGACGGGCGGCGCGGGCACAGGGTTGTTGCGGGCGTCCACCTGGCAGACAGGGCAGGCCACATTGCTCAGGTTGCGGGTTCGAACACCGCCGGGGTGGGGCTGCGTCGCTGGGGACTCACCTGCCTGCCGCCCTCCAGGTCGCGGACGTACACACTGTACTTGGTGAGCTGGCCGTTGGGGTGCGCCGGGGGCAGCCAGGTGACCAGAGCCGTGTCCGGTGCCTGCAGGACGGCCTTGATGCCGCCCGGCTGGCCAGGCACTGCACAACCACAACCATTAGTAGTACGGGTTCAACTCCCAGCGAGGGGAATATATTTTTTTTTTTCAAAACTGCATTCTTTAATAATCTCGTTAATAATTAATGAAAACGCCGCACCGTCCTCCTTGGTCCTGCAGTAGATGGGGCCCGACACGTTGCCGTCGCCCACCCTGGTGAAGGCCAGCACCTGCACGCTGTAGTTGGTGTACTTGAACAGGCCGTGTAGCGTCGAGCTCAGCTCAGTCGTCATCTTGTT
>CM076255.1:14642519-14727519 GCA_038380765.1 Odontothrips loti
CCTAACCTAACCTAACCTAACCTAACCTAACCCAACCTAACCTAACCTAACCTAACCTAACCTAACCTAACCTAACCTAACCAACCTAACCTAACCTAACCTAACCTAACCTAACCTAAAGCCAACCTAACCTAACCTAACCTAACCTAACCTAACCTAACGTAACCCAACCTAACCCAACCGCGTGATCATGGCACGGTCGCGTTGCGAGGCACCAACCAAAGCGCAGACCAATGCGAATATGGAGCCAAGTTGGCAACGACACTAGGCCTCCTTTTTGAACAAGGGACGATTCTAAAATAAATCGGATTTGATGTGATCACATGCCTAATCAAGGACTGTAGCAGATTGGTTACGTCTGCTTTTGTTAAATGAACTGGAATTCTTTCTTGTATTGGCACAATTGTTTTAGATTCTCCGCCTACTACGTGCGATGCCAATGTGTCATTTTGAAACAATAAGCAGCAATGCTGAGATGATTCACATTGTCTAAATTTCCAGTTTGTTACCAAGGGTACAAATACATCGTATGATATAGAAGATGTAAAGTATAATGAAGGAACAACAGTATTAAATATGTTTTAACTGAACATCAATTCTTAAAGTTGGCACCACAGAGCGCAACCACGGTATAGCTCCGCCCATTTTCGTGGCGCCATCTAGCGATAGTGAAATGAAACTGAATGCAGAATGTGGCAACAACGACACTTGTTATGAGGAGAATAAAAAAAGCGGAATAGTCGATGCAGAGAGCTCCTCGCTCCGCTCGGGCTCAAAAAAATGACTCTTTTACCCCCCACGGGTGCGCACTTTTCCCTCAGTCTTTACGATAAATGTTATTTAATTCTTTAAGACACGTTTTCAGGCGTGTGCGTGCCAATTTTCGAAGATTTGTAACGATCTGAATTTTTCTAGCGTGGGACGATGCATTCACCTCTGGGAGGGGGGGGTGTTTCTTGTGAGCGTGTTGCGTGCAGCCTTGTTATTAGTATGACTAACAGTATGTCTGCTACTGTTTCCTTCAATGTTTTCTAAAAGCATATCTGATATCACCTAGCTGTTATTGATATTCAGAAACTATATTTTAAAACTGTATTTTTTCTGTCCTGTGTGTAAACTTATTTTATCTTGCTCTATTTTCTCTTTTGCAGTATCACGAGATCCTACTCCCCTCTCTCGAGGCATGCGTCACTGTTCGTGGCGGGAACGGGGACTGGAGGGCAACGGGGCCCAGGTGAACTCGGAGCAGGTCCGAGCTCAGCCAACTCACTCACCCTGCACCAGCAGGCTGACCTGCGTCTGGTCGTAGCCGTACTCGTTGCGGCCGAAGCAGGTGTACAGGCCGCCGTCCGCCGTCTGCAGGCCCTGCACCTGTAGCTCGGACCGCAGCCCGTTGGACAGCGACGCGTTGCGCACGCTGAGTAAAGGAACAAAGTCAGGTGCGAGCCGGGGCAAAAAGTGGGACTGTCTTAAAAAGTCCATAAAATAAAACCCGAGTACACTGGCAAAAAGGAGAAAAATTACAAAAACTGCACACAAAAAAGGTTCGAAACATTCTCGCGTACAAAAATATTTTCATATAAAGTCTTAACAAAAAAAAATCTTTTGAAATCTAAAACAAATTCATATGTACCCCATTTTTTAAAAATAAGCATGATTGGCATGCATTACACATGTGTCTGAGTTACCTGTATCGGCCGCCGCTCTCGATGGGGGTGCCGCCCCTGCGCCAGCTCAGACTCATGGGCAGGTCGCCGAGGGCGGTGCAGCTAAGGGTGACTGTCTGCCCCCGCCGGGCCAGCTCCTTGCGGGAGCGCGCCGCGAAATGCACGGGGGCTGCAACCGCCAGGGAGACGAGACATGGTCAGCGAGGGAAAGCGGGGCCGGGGCAGGGACTCGAACCCACGACACTCACAGTGCACGGTGAGCGTAACGACGGCGCTGAGCCCCACGCCGATGCCGTTGGAGGCCTCGCACAAGTAACGGCCGCCGTCCTGCTGGCGGACGCGGTCCAGGACGAGGGAGCCGTTGGGCAGCACTGTCATGCCGCGCGGGGCGCCGCCGTCCAGCCCCTGCAGGCCCTGTTCCAGGTGGTCCTCCAGGCCCATGACGGCCCGCGGCACCTCCGTCCCCACCACGTCCTGGTACTGGCCGGGGTCGTCGGCTGCGGCAAAGCCAAGTTTGAATGTTTTGTTGCTGTAAACGTGTTAAAAGAAACAAACAAACGTTACATCGATGAATTTCTCACCCGCCGCCTTCTTCCACGTGATGCTGGGCTGCGGGAAGCCCTCCACCTGGCAGTCGAGCAGCGCCGGGTGTCCCAGCCGCGTCTCCCGGTCCGTCGGCAGCACCAGCCACGTTGGCGGCACTGCAAGCACGCCGGCACGTCAGCCACGGCCCAGCCACGGCCCGGTCCGGGCAACCAGGAGCCGCTCACAAAGTACTATAACGTCTCCGGACGTCCGTCTCGGCGTTATGTAGTTTGTGGACGGCCCCCACATCACGTGGTCAGTAATGAGGGACATGGGGGGCGGCAGTGCGGCCTGCTCTCGCGGCTTTTGAGAAGTTGAATCGAAGGGCTCAGGCCGGCTCAGGCAGAAGGCACGAGGACAGCGTCGACAGTGGAAGGGAGAGGCGAGGCGAAGGCGTCAGGTAGGCGAGCGGGCAGGCGGGGGCGGCAGCGGGGGCGGCAGCGGGGGCGGCAGCGGGGGCGGCGTCAGCGGCATGCTCAGTCTACGGCAACAAGCACGCGGCAACAAATGGCGGCGATCCGCCCCAGAATCGTAGCTGACCATTCGCAGAGCCAAAAGCGGTGGCCGACAAAGCATTCCTCTAAAGCCACACACAAAACAAACCCACCCCACTCAGTACTTGTGTCTTTACGGCTACATCACAGAGCACGACAGTCTACGGTGCAGAGACAAGAGAGGCAGCGTGGTCACGTGGTCAGAGGTCGTGACAGCAGCACCACGACGACGACCCCGACAAGTCCGCATGCAACGACTGACTTTGGTCGAGAAAAGCGAGAAATCCGTTACCTGCACGTTTTATGCGTTTTGTGCGATTTTCGCGGTTCGTTCGTAAGCGAGGTACGCAGAACGCACGTCAACCGCAAGTCTTCCTGGGCGGTGATGGAGGCGGGCGGCGGAGGCAGAGAGGGGGGTAGGCCGGGAGCTCAGGGTGAACGACTACGCCCCCGGAAAACTCAAGTTTTGGGATACATATGTTTTGTTCTTTATCTTTTTTCAAATTTTATGTCCAGGGCGTCGTGTGATTTATAGAAACCCACTCTGGGATGTCACATTAATTTTTGCAATAGCATCCTACTTGATCCTTTTAATGAATTTTTAAAAAATCACGTTGCACAAATTTCAACAAGATTTTTAATAATTTCACCGACAAAAAAGCGTGAGTATTCTAGTTGTTAGTAGAAGTGGCAATCTACTCGACAACGTGTACAAAGCACGCCTATGCAGGCCGTGTGTCGCCCATTCTTAAAGATGGTCCAAGGTGCCTCTAGATGAATTCCGTCAATGGATGTTCGATCGAGTCAATCGTATCCATTCTCAGTGCCCTAAAAGCAGAAGCTTGTCAGAGTAGAGTATCTCCAGTCATTCCCACAGCAGCGTGCCCGGCTAGGCAGAGCCTTCGGAGTTTTCATGCAAAGGGCACTCCGTCACAAAAGCCGTCAAGGCCCTCCGCCAGTGTGTGTCCCGTGGTGCGTCCCCCACGGGGTCCGCTCCGCTCCGAAGAGACACGTTCACAGTAAGATCTACATTAAAGAGCAAGAGAAGAGAGAGACACCGACTCAAACGTCGTGGCGGGCCCTACGAGAGGGAGTGAGACAGAGCGAGTCTAACGAGGCTGATACGAAGAGAGACAGAGCCAAAGCTGGAAACGCGGATCCGCGTACCGAACACAACAACAGCCACTTTATTTCGTCACGTTTCACAAAGGGCCAGTAAGCACGTTGCGCAACGGCGCAGAACCAATCAGCTTGCAGAGCAGGCAGTGGCGCCCTCTGCGCGACGGGCGCGCGGCGCGCGGTAACCACATTCCGCGAGCTCTGTGGTGCGAGAGAGGTGGGGAGTGAGGAGTGAGGGAGACAGGCTGCGCACGTCAAAAGTGATACTCGTCGTCGATACCCCTCTCTCTCAACGCGCTGGCCGGTACTGCCGGTACTTCAGCGCCGCCGGGCCTCGCGGCACTTTTGGATGGTTATGAAAATTAATTTCGAGCACCACTTTTGCCGCGGACAGCCCGAGCCCGGGGAGGACCTCGATTCGAGACGGGAGGGAAGGGGCTGACGGGGCCGTACTTACCCGTGACGATGAGCGGCGCCGTGAAGGTGGTCGTCTTGGCCGGGTTCCTGGCCACGCAGGTGTAGTTGCCCGAGTGCCTAGAGCCTACGCTAGGGATTGCGAGCACGCTGGAGAACTCCTCCAAGTCCCTACTGACGCTCACGTCGTGGCCTCGCGCATGCGCCTGGAGGGAGGTGGAGGAAGAGGAAGGGGCAGGAGAGGAGGGGAGGAGGGGCTGTCCGTCCTTGAGCCAAGAGATGGTGACGGGGGGATCCCCGCGCTTCACGCTGCACGTCACCCTCGCCCGCTCGCCCGCCGACAGCTCCCCGAACGAGAAGGGGGTGATGGCCGGCGGCACTGCAACCATCCCGACAAAAAAAAAAGGGTTGACCGGGGGAAAAACAAAAGTGCACTTCCGGGCGGCCGCCGCTGCCGGACGTGGTGTTGTCGGCGAGGTGAGCGGCGCGGCGGGGCGCAGCGGGGTGCGGCGGGGTGGGGGCTGCGCGGCGCAACAGGTGGACCACCGGACCACCCCGCCGCCACCGCCGCCGCTGAGGGGGAGGGGCCTTGACTCGCGTACACTCACGCGCAAAAGTACACAGCGCGACAAAATCTGCGCAGCAAAACTGGAGAGCCGCTCGCCGCATCGCGTCGCGTCGCCACACCACACCACGCCCGCAGCCCTTGTCTCGTCACGTCGCGGTCCGCCCGGCCACTGTACCGTTGACGTCCAGCTGCGCCGAGTGGCTGGCCCTGGCCACGGGGTTGCGGGCCACGCACGTGTAGTTGCCGCCGAGCGGCCGGGACAGCGCGCCGATCGACAGCACGCTCGTGAACTGGTCCAGGCTGCGCACCACCACGCCGCCGGTCGCGGCCGCCACCGAGGCCCCCGACGACGCCCCCTGCACGGCCACGGCCTCGGCCGGCGACAGCAGGCGGCCGTCCTTGAGCCAGTGGATCTCTAGAGGGGCGTCGCCCTTGCCGACGACGCACTGCACGCCCACGCGCTCGCCCAGGTGCAGGTCGGCGCGGAAGCTAAACGGGGTGATCTTGGGCGGCACTGGAACAGGCACCGGGCGTCAAGCGGGGAAAGGTACAAGGATAAGGTGGGTCACGTGCTCTGCGGGTTGTCATCGCCCATCCACGGCCTCGCAGGTGCTTTGCGGCGGAGATCGCTGTAATCGAAGCTTTCCATGAAAGAGAGGTACAGTTACAGTGATATTGTGCAGGGGCAGGATATCAGGTAAACCCTGTACTGGTCACAAACGAAATTTTCACTCGGAGTTTGTCGGCATGACTCACCCATGACGTTGACGTGGGCGCTGGAGGACGCGGTGCGGCCCTGCTTGTTGGTGACGACGCAGCGGTAGTGGCCGCCGTCAGAGTCCGTGCCCGCCTGCACCTTCTCGATGACGAGGGTGCCGTTGGGGAAGACGAGGTGGCGCTTCATGGCGGGCAGGAGTCGGTCGCCCTGCGGGCTGTCGCGGTACCAGCGGATCTCGTCGATGGGGTAGCCCGCCGCCGGGCAGCTGATGACCAGGTTCTCGCCCGCCACGGCCGAGATCTCCCCCATGGGCCGCGTGTGCGGGGGGCCTGCGTGGGCGGGACAGGAGGGAGGCTCTGAGGCTCTGCTCTGCAGGGTTCCGTAACACGTAACGCCAAAATGTTGCAAAACTTATATTTTTCATCATTGAGAATTTAAGTTATGTTATTTATTTTATATTAATTGCCGGAGCTATTAACGTTAATGTTTATAACATTAACATTTGCTTTCTAGTACGTTATGACGCTCCTCGTTATAGGTATTCGCGTTAAAAGAAAAGCGTGTCCTTTGCCTTGGCCTCCAAGACCGGCCAGGCGAGTGTCCAGGCCCATGGCTAGGCGTTATTACCCCGTTATTTTATAACATTATTGTCATAACATTTCTCCTGCGTTGAGAGGAAATAACGTTAAAACCATGATATTTGTTAAAGTTACGTATTTTGTTCATAACATTTAACGCAACGAAAACACCTAATGTTACGTTAAGTTATGGAACCCTGCTGCTCTGCCGTGGCACCGGTGTGGCAACAGGCATGTACTTTTACAAACCTCGGAGGTAATTTTGTACCGGGGGTAAAAAATCAACGTGCCCATTTGTGTTGTACCCCGTTCTGAGCGGGGGTACAAACTTGGGCGGCAGTTCTCTACCGGGAGCCCATTTGTCTTGTACCCCCTTCCGAGCCGGGGTACAAACATGCCGAGGAAATTTGTACAGGGGTACCAATACCCTGCTACACCGAACACACATGCCCTGCCGGTACTTGAACCCGCGGCCAGCCCACTCACCGTACACGTTGAGCTGCGCCTGGTGGTGCACCTCGCCCACCCGGTTGGACGCAGTGCAGCGATAGGAGCCGCCGTCCTCCACACGGACCCCCGTGATGTTGACGTGGCTGATGACGTTCCCGTGCATGGGCACGTACTGCCCGATCACGAACCGGTCGGTCTGCGGCAGCGGGAAGCCGTCCAGGGTCCAGCGGATGTTGGGCGTGGGGTTGCCGGAGGCGATGCACTTGAGCGACACGGAGATGCCGGGCTGGATGGTCTGCCGGATGAAGCCGCTGACGACCTGCGGCGGGGTGTCTGCGGGAGCAGAGGCCGTGTCATCGACGGGGACCCGGGGGACACGCCGGCCAGCGCCGTCAGACACCTACCTCCCAGCCGGAGCTCGGCCGTGGCGTGCACGCTGTCCTGGTCGTTCTTCACAAAGCACTGGTACACCCCCTGGTCCTCCCGGCTCACCGACGGGATCCTGAGCACCGGGGTGCCGACCTGCCCCTGCTCTGGGATCATCCGGGCCGACGGCGGCTGTTGGAGTACAACACACACACATTGCAGCAATGGCAAGCACCCCCCCAAAAAAAAACCGAAAAGAAAGGCTGGTATTTGAACCCGCTTCTACCTGTCCGTCCTTAGTCCAGTAGACGTGCGTGATGGGGCTGCCCGAGGGCGTACACGTGAAGGTGGCGGCCTGGCCCAGGGCGGCCGTCACCTGCGTAGGCACGATCCTGGCCGACAGCGGCGTCGACACCACCAGGTTGGCCTCCAGGCGGGCCGTCCCCGCCACGTTGGTGGCGACGCAGGTGTAGCGGCCCGCGTCCTGGGGCCGCACCCGTGGCAGCACCAGCAGCGGCCCGGCGGAGTACCGGTGCTCGTCCTCGATCAGTGACACGCCCTTGGCCTCCCACCTGTGCATGGGCATGTGCACGGCCGAGCTGGTTAACGCGCTGACTCTCATTCTGTCGTCTCGGGTTCGATTCCTGCTGAGGACAGCAGATTAATTTGTGTGTGTGTGTGTGTGTGTGCGCGCGCGCGCGTTATTCATGGCGGCCCCACACCGCGCCTCCGGGTGGCTTCGGATGCCTCCGCGGCCCTCGGCAGCGACAGTTAACAGGAATACGATTCAGACGTGCCGGCGCTCGCTCGCTCGCTCTTAGCGCACCGCGACTCCCCGCCATTTGTGCGCGTGCTCCGGGGCTGCGGGGCTGCGGACGGTCCCCGGGGGACCTCCCGGGCGGAAAGCCTTGATATTCGCTTTGGCAACAGCGGCAGCAACAACAAGACCAGATGGAGGGCGCAGCGCGTTCGCGAGCGCCTCTGCCTTTACCTCCACTTCACACCTTTACTGGGACCCCCAAGGACCAATGAACTCATGGGCCTGGAAGGGGGGGGGGGGGGGGGGGTGCTCGGTGAGAGAACGGGGCCCGGCCGACTAAGCTGGTAAAGGGGGGGGAAATAAGGGGAGTGCAGCCATTAAAAATTACGAGGCCCAGTCAGCAGGCAGAAGGCGCTGTGCTCTGCCCGGGAAAGAGTTTGAAAGGGGAGCCACCTGCACCGCAGGGACACATAAGCACTCAGCTGGGATGGGGGGGGGGGGTTCAAATACAGGTGTACACGTACCCGACCCACCGAAACAAAGCACCAGCACCGTCCTGACACACCTGCTGCTGCTGCGATTTTCCTGTTCATATTACTTAGTGTTTCTTCTTTTTTTTTGTTTTCTTCGAACATGACCGAGAGAGGGCGCTATGGTCCCGGTCCCGGCGGCTGCTACCCTACCAGCGGCAGACGAACCCCGACCCACACACCACCTCGACGTGACCTAAAACAACATATCCCCCTTATGGCAAGCACCACATCAACTTCTATGTTCCAGCAACGACTAGTGCCCAGGCATGAACCTCCCCGGCTCGTCATAAATCGGCCTCTTACGGGGCCGTCACGAGGCCGACACGGCACGGACACGGGGCAGACACGGAGGCAACATCCCCCCCCCCCCACCCGGCCCTGGCCGCCACCGCCACCGCCGCACAAGCGGTAAGCGGTATAGACCCTCTCATGTATACGGCTCGCCCACCCCGAGCAAACTCCACCCCACCGCACGACACCAGCTTGATCCACGATGAAGCAGGGCCCCTTGAGCCGAGTGGCGCCATCGCGCACACCGCCCCGCCCCCGGCCGCCCCCGGCCGCCCCCGGCCGCCCCCGGTCGCCCCGGCCGCCCCCGGCCGCCCCCGGCCGCCCCCGGCCGCCGCCAGCCATGCACCGCAACAGGTGAGCATCAGAGGTGGGGTAGGCGACGACCAGCACCAAAGGACACACAACAACAACAAGCCTCTAACCCTTTGCAAGCGCCCCCGCTTTCCTGCCAAATCCCCGTGCTAGGCGCTCCCCGCTGCTCCCTTCCTCTCCCTTCTGTTCGGTTGGGGCGGTCAGGACAGACACCCAAAGAGTCGGGCACGGACGGCTTACTGCATGCGCTGCGCCTGCCCTCATCGGCCAGGCGGGATCGCAAGAAGGAGGGGGGGGGGGGGGGGGAGATCATCCAACTGTAGGGCCGTACGGGGCTCACAGGGCCTGTGTCTGAGGCCCTTGCTACTTTGCTCCCCGCCCAGCCCCGCCCCCTCTCCGTTCTACTGCGAGCAGCGCTTCCCTGGGGCCCCACTCAACTTCATTATTACCAACCTCACCACCGCCGCTGCCGGCCCCAGCACGGCGGCGGCAGGGCGGTAAACTTTGGCATTAGAAAATAATACGACGTACAAGTATACGACTGAGATAAGGCATGTATATATTACAACAAGGCCGGCCGTCGGATAAGCCCCTGAATGGAGGGCCGGGGGAGCGCCCTGAATACGAATCTCAATACGCCTGCCTCCCTGCGCAAACCCCGAATCCCAATAATAATACACTCTCAAAAAGTTGGGAGGAGAACTCAGTCTTGAGGAACATCGATTATGCTTGAATCACTATTTTTTTTTTTTAAAGCGATATTGAAAAAGAGCAGAAAAAATAAATGTACTGCCGCTTGGCCAGTCTGGTGTTCAGACCAAACTACGAGGAGATAGGCCTATGGCCTGGCCAGGGACCCCGGCTGCGGTGGATACGGCCTCCCTTATCGCGGCTGCCGCGCGGGATCGGATCTGGCCACTAAGTATGCTCTTCCCCATCCAAGACGCCAACCCGCTCTCTCCCTCTACCCTCCTTCTCTCTCTCTCTCTCTCTCTCTCTCTCTCTCTCTCTCTCTCTCTCTCTCTCTCTCTCTCTCTCTCTCTCTCTCTCTCTCTCTCTCTCTCTCTCTCTCTCTCTCTCTCTCTCTCTCTCTCTCTCTCTCTCTCTCTCTTTCTCTCTCTCTTTCTCTCTCTCCCGCCCGCCCTTACGGCACTCGACCGTCCCGGTCTTATTTAGCGTCGTGTCGCCCGCATTCCACCCGAACCCCCCGGCGTCAGCATCGGGGCGGGGGCGGCGCGGGGCCCGGGCCATCGCCCCCGAGAGGGCCCCGAGGAGAGGCAGGCCCCTGACGGGGTCACTTCACTCACTGCGTCGATAAGACACGGAGCTGCGAGTCGGCAGTCTTCGCGTTGCTGCAGCAGCGCGCAAAACAGGGGAGGGGGGGGGGGGGGAACAGGCGGAAGGTGCAGACCGGAAGTGCAGACCGAGGGTGCGGACCGGAAGTGCAGACCGAAGATGCGGACCGGAAGTGCAGACCGAGGGTGCGGACCGGAAGTGTAGACTGAAGGTGCGGACCGGAAGTGCAGACCGAAGCAGGTGCGGACCGGAAGTAGAAAACACCCCCGCACGACGCTTCGCATCCGCCCGTGTCGTCTCCGTTTCAAATTCCCCGGCCCTCCGCGCGCCTACCCCTTTTCCGGTCGCCACTTCCGCCCGTTACGCGCGTCAGCAGCGGCGGAGCTCTGATCCCTTTCCCGTTTCACCGTGACGCCCAGCGCCGCTGTCGTCGCGAGCGGCGCCCCCCGCGGGCCTCACGCGAAAATTTAATCAGGGAAAGGAAGATGGCTTCTCTGCTATGCGGCAGAGAAAAAAAACGGGGTCAGGGCCGACGGAGCGGCGGCCCAACGCCGGCCTCCCTGCCTCAAAGTGCCCTCCCCATATGCAAATGAGCCGGCGCTCGACACAGCCACACACACACGCACACACACGCACACAGACCTTTCCTTTGAGCCTGTCCCCCCCCCCTCCCCTTCTCTACCTTTGGCGGCCGCCAACCCCCGTACCGTAAGAAATCATCCGGCAATCCTCTGTGTAATGCGGACCGGGCCAGCAGGCCACCCTGCCGCCGGCTCCAAATACGCGAGCCGAGAACACTGTTCATTTCCGTTTCAAATTACGTTCGTAGACGTCCGAATTCATGAATTATGCGTCTAAAACGATATTGCAGTGAATCGGAGTGGACATCGGTAACATCACAATCATCACACACACACACACACACACACACACACACACACACACACGCACACACACACGCACACACACACCAGGCACGTAGCCGTGGGGGGGGGGGGGGGGGGCCCCCCCCCCCCCCCGAAACAGCTCGGTGCCCGAAGGGCACCGCCTGGCAGGTAGGCAACCAGCGTGACATCCCGCCTGTAAGTAGGCAAAAAGGGCGGCCTGACCCCCTCCGAAAACTCCGGCCAGCTACGTGCCTGACACACGCGCCATAGCATTAGAATATTTTATTTCTGTTCACTCAGCAGTGCATACATGTTTGACCGCGGAAGTGAGTGGTGGTGCTTTCACACTCCGTCTGGCCATCCGGACCCCATGCTGTGCATCCAGTGCACGCCCAGCAGCAGCACATATATGCCCCGTGGATAAATGCGGAATATTCCCGCACCAAGGGGGGCATATGAGCGCAATTTAGAATATCACTATGCAAATGTATGGGCGGGTGGCGTGCGGGGCCCGGCAGCGGCGCTAATCCCTAAAGGAGACCCCTTTCTCCTCCCTCCTGGACCCCCCCCCCCCCCCCCCTGAAACCCTTGCCAAGGGACCCGACCGAGGGGACCGGGGGTTGTCATCCCATACGCACTAAAGGTGTTTGAACCCCCTCACAAAAAGTACACTCCGAACAAACATTTTCCCTCGATGAACTCAGACTGACCTGTACTCTGGCGGTGGCTGTCCGAGCGCCATGCAGGGGATGACGACCACCTCGTCCCTGCGAGCGTCCAGCGACAGCGTGCGCTCGGCCAGCTGGGGGGCTGTCGCCGCTCTGGGCTCTGAGAGGGGGAAAAGAAGAAAAGAATTATTCACCATTCAACAACTTTTTATCCTTTTTTAAAGAAAAAAGTACGAAGGAACGACAAAATCTGCTGACAAAACTTTTGGTGTACAAGGTGAGCTTCATATCGACTTCATTAACATAAAATTCTCTCAGCACTCCGCTAACATCGGCCAAGGAAGAAAAAGGTTAATGAGTGCGAGAGAAAGAGAGAGAGAGAGAGAGAGAGAGAGAGAGAGAGAGAGAGAGAGAGAGAGAGAGAGAGAGAGAGAGAGAGAGAGAGAGAGAGAGAGAGAGAGAGAGAGAGAGAGAGAAAATGAGGGCGAAGAGATAGAAGTAAAGCGAGAAGGAAAAAAGAGTGCGATAGCGGGAAAGACAGGATCCCGACAGAAGCGAGACAGACGAAGATGTATGCGGTCCGGCGCCGAGTGCGATAGAGCACGGTGCTCCGAAGTCCGCCCCTGCCTCCTCCTTCCTGCACGCCGACGCTTCTGCGCGCTCCTCAATCCTTCTGCTAATAACGGAAACTAATAAAAGAGTGAAAACACGAAAACACTCCAATGAGTTGGTCGGTCGGCGCGGGGATCCGGGTCCGGTAGCCGTGCTCCTAGCTGCGCAGAGATAAGATGCTGAGTTGTACGAACAGAGAGAGAGAGAGAGAGATGGGGTGGGGGGATAGGGAGGACAAGCGAGACAGAGTGTGCGGGGGTTATCTCCCGCACCTCTGCTGCTGGGTGCAGCGCTGCGCGGATCCCTGCTCCGAGACGGGCGGGGCGGGGCGGGGTGTCTCTCGGGATGCTGCTGATGTTGTTGGTGAAATAAAAAACCCTTCACGCCGACGACGGGGGACTGCTAGCGCCCCGGCAGCCACCGGCAGCGCGAGCCGCTCCCACCTAAAGAAGACCAAGACCCTGGTGGCGGCATCGGCGGCACTCGTGAATATAAACGGTACGGTGGCGGCGGTGGCGGCAGCAGCGGTGGCCAGTTAAAGACCGCGACGACGTCATGGAGAAAGGAGGAGAAGAAGAAGAGCAAGCAGAACCACAACAAGAAGAAACAATGGCGGTAGTTTTGCAGACCACGCCGGGTTGCCGTCGTCTTTAATGGCGCACTGGACGAAGGAGAAGAGGCAGCTCGCTCAAACTTGGTCCCCACCCCTTCCCCCTCCTGCTCTGTTCGAACACAACGGCGGTACTGACCGACTGCAGTCCGGCTACAGAGACCGGCCACAGCATGGCCAACGGCAGCCAACGGCCAGCTGGCCAGGCTAGTTTGTCATTAGTGCAATTGTTGCTGGTCCCGCTGTGGCATTTATGCTGGCCGCAGCGGGATCGCCATTCCCCTTCGACCTCCCTCCCTCCCCTTCCCTCTCTCTCTCTCTCTCTCTCTCTCTCTCTCTCTCTCTCTCTCTCTCTCTCTCTCTCCCTCTCTCTCTCGCCCCCCCCCCTCTCTCTCTCTCTCTCTCTCTCTCTCTCTCTCCCTCTCATTCTCTCTCTCTCTCTGTCTCTCTCTCTCTCTGTCTCTCTCTCTCTCTCTCTCTCTCTGTCTCTCTCTCTCTGTCGATGCTTTCCCCTAGCCGCATCTCTTTCAGACGTCAGGGAGCGCCTGCGGAACGCCGGGTAGGCAAGCCCGCAGCGCGCCTGTGTTCGACGGGACTGCCTACCCATCAGGCGGCGGTGCAACACGCCACATGCCGAGCTCCCGGCCTGGGGCTGGCGCCCCCCGGCACGCAGTCCCTGTGGTGTCCCAATCGCATTTATTTCTCTCGACCCCCTCTCCTTTTTTTTTCTTGACGCCAGGCGAGCTCTGCACGCTCTGCTGCTGCTGCTGCTGAATCGGGGGGGGGGGGGGGGGGGGGGGGGGGGGGGGGGGGGGGTCGGAAGTTAGAGAGGAGGATGGAAGCGACTATATATTTACTGCTGAAGGCGCAGCAGCAGTGGCGGTGGCAGTGGCGGAGGAGAGTGAGTGAAATGAACCGAGTGAACGGAACGAAGCGCCTGTGAAGAGGGTGTGACGTGGGCGATCCGTCTCACCAGCACCACCATTCGCTGAGCAAACTCACCCCCCCCCCTACCCCTATCACTCATTCGACACAGACCGGGTGGACGAAGGCCTCCGCACTCTTCCACAAGTTAGACCATCAAAGATGCATTTAAGAACAGGGAGGAGAAGTGATGGAGAGAGAGAGAGAGAGAGAGAGAGAGAGAGAGAGAGAGAGAGAGAGAGAGAGAGAGAGAGAGAGAGAGAGAGAGAGAGAGAGAGAGAGAGAGAGAGAGAGAGAGGGGGGGGGGGAAGCCGTGGAACTGCGGCCGTCGAACAAAATCACAGAGACAGAGAGGCTTTCGACGGAGCCGGTTTCTCTGTCCTCGTCCTGCCTCTGCTGAGAATATTGCGAGTGCGAGAGAGACAGACGACAAAGCGGCGGCCCAGTCACTGTGCCGCGCCGTGCCGTGTCGGGTTCCAACGGACCAGCCCTGGCGGCTAATTGATCGATGGGGCCCTAATGAGTGTGTGTGTGTGTGTGTGTGTGTGAGAGAGAGAGAGAGAGAGAGAGAGAGAGAGAGAGAGAGAGAGAGAGAGAGAGAGAGACATAGAGAGAGAGACGAAGAGAGACAAAGAAAGGGAGAGAGAACGAGAGGCAATGGAGACAAAACGCCACTGTTGACCGTCTGGATTTGTTTCTAGGCAGAGCGTTTGCCCGCGTGAGATTCGCGGGGTCGTCCACAAATGACGTTACGCTGTTTCAAAAACCGATAGACTTGAACCAAGGAAAAAATATGACTGGGGTTCAGTTTGGAACCGTAAAAAATGAAACGTGACGTCGTTTTGTGGCCGCTCCCCTCCCGTTGGCAGACGCCGGCAGAGCCGCGTGGAGTGGACAGGACAGATAGATCGAGCGAGGCAAGCGGTGCCCTGCGAAGCCCAGCTCCGGCCCCGGCCACGGTCCCGGAGTCATCCATCGCGGACTGCGCGCGCTCTGCGGCGAGAAAACACACTACGAAAGTCGCGCATCGAAAACGCGTCCGTCTTCTCTCTCCCGGCTCCGACTCCCTCTTCCCCAGGACTCCCGGAGAGAAGCGCCCTTTTACACCATTCGTTTCGCCGCGCGGAAGCAGCCATCGACGACATTCAATCAAAGCGGTGGTTTGGAAAATTTAATCAAACTGAAAAGGGCCTGAAAAAAAAAGCTTGAAAAAACTTAATTCAAAGGATTTTAAAAATCCGCACAATGCTGCGGTATTCGAACCCGCAGTAAGTTGCTTGCGGGTCCCTTCTCTTTCTGTGTTCTCTGGCGGCGTTCCCGCACAGTTTTCGCGGCTCCCCGCACCGCCGCACCGCACAGGTGTGTTATACCTTGTTGTCCGAGTTGGACCCGGCGCCAAAGCCACGCCACGCCGGGCCTTGCCGGGGTGCAATCCAGCAAGGAACGGATGGATCACGGCACTTCCCCGCCTCCGAACCCATAACTTCTTGAGGCGAGCGATTCTCTCCCTTTTCTTTCTCTGTATTCCTCTCTCCCCGGAACTACCCTCTCTCTCTCTCTCTCTCTCTGCCCCTCTCCCTCCCCGACGTCGCGTCATGGTTACGGCACCAGATTACAGCCGGCTGTGGAGCCGAAAACGCGCCAGATAGTGCAATAACGACAGGCTGTATTTCCCTGCCGTGTGTGTGTGGGAGGGAGGGGGGTAACTTTGTCACGTAAAGTTGCCCTCATTGAAGTGTCTGGGGGAAGCTTTGCAGGACTGGCTGGGAATGGGTTGACATGCCGATGTCGATCTGCTCGCTTCCGACGTGAACGTATATTTTTCACATATAGCTGGATAAGCGAAATTAAATTCTTTTTTTTTTCCCCCGTGTATGTCTTTCCTCTTTTTATGAGAATAATTTTTCCCCCGGTGGTACGTGGCAGTACTGGCGGGACGACGGCGAGCACAAAGCCGAATCCTGACGGCCCCGGACGGCCCTCTCATAATGCGATCGGCTGCGCAGCGTCGGTTCTGATCTGCGGGTTCCTGGCGGGCGGTGGATTCGGCTCGGGTCCGGGCCGGGGCAGATACGTGCGCAAGGCGGTGGAAGGAACGGCGCACGCAACGCAACAGAATTATGAGGGCGGGTTCGTCTCCGCGGGGAATGACTCGGAAAGAAACAACCCGACTGGGCGGCGCTGTGCGGCGGGAGGCACCGAGCAATATCGCATTCATCTCCAACGTCAGAACACAGTATTCGAACCCGGAACCCGTCCCATGCGTTTATCCATGGTCATCGTCGTGAGCAACCGCAGTGTGTTATTTTACGATCCTTCAGGCTCCGAAATACGGCCCGCACAAAACAAACAAATCAAAAACAAAAAAAAAACACGCAGATGGTGGTATTTGAACCCACGTCCTTACCGTTGACGATGATCCTGGCGGGGCGGCCGCTGACGCGGGTCTCGCCGGTGAGGCGGTGCGTCACCCGGCACTGGTAGGAGACGAACGAGTCGGCCTGGTTGGCGTTGAGCACGATCAGCTCGCCCGTCGGCAGCATGTGGAACTTGCCGTCTGCAACCAATCCATCAATCGAGCAACGTTCAGCCATCAATCAACCAATCAATCGATCAGAAAGTTGGGGAGTGGAAACGTGCAGCCGCAATCACGTATTGGAGGCACACTTTGTCACTTTCGAGGCTCATTGCTTTGCAAAGCGGCTTTGTGACCGACCGGGGACCCTCGGGGACGTCCTTGTACTTCGTCCGAAACCTAATTTTAACAAGTGCCGCTAAGCCTCCGGCCTCCGCTCCCGGAAGCTATGTACGTATGCGAATAAGCTCCGCTGGCGGGGCTCTTGTACTCGAGGGTGGGGGAGAGAGGGGGGGGGAGGGGGCGGCGGGGGCCTCAGGAGACATATTCCCTGGCCTGCGCCTCCGTGCCCCCCGAGGTGTTTCCCTCTCCCTCCCACTCCAGGGCCCTTATCATGGCTCCACCGCCTGCTGCCGCGACACTCCACATAAAGATAGTCCACAGCCTGTACGCCCCGCAGTGGAAATCTCGGGGGCTTATCTCCCTGCGCACTCGCCGAATGCCCAAGTCCGGGTATCAAATACCCGACTTGTTTTAAAAAAAAGAAAAAATTCCAGCGCTTACAGAACCGAGTCGCCCTCGTTAACTGAACGAAGAGTGTCAAAAAAAAATTGTTAATCACAACTTCGAAATTTAAGGTTAAGAATTTTTTTTGTCGCGGTGATATATATTATCGGTCTGGTGCAGATGTGTGTTGCGGTGGCAGAGTGCGGGGGTGGGGCGAGGCAGAAACAGCACCTAACCTAACCTAACCAAATCAAACCTAAGCAAACCTAACCTAACCCAACCTAACCTAACCTAACCTAACCTAACCTAAACCAACCTAACCTAACACAACCAAACCTAACCCAACCTGACCTAACCTAAACTAACCCAACCTAACCTAACCTAACCCAACCTAACCTAACCCAACAACACCTAACCCAACCTAACCTAACCCAACCTAACCTAACCTAACCTAACCTAACCTAACCTAACCCTAACCTAACCTAACCTAACCTAACCTAACCCTAACCTAACCTAACCTAACCTAACCCAACCTAACCTAACCTAACCTAACCTAACCTAACCTAACCCAACCTAACCTAACCTAACCTAACCTAACCTAACCTAACCTAACCTAACCTAACCTAACCTAACCTAACCTAACCTAACCTAACCTAACCTAACCTAACCTAACCTAACCTAACCTAACCTAACCTAACCTAACCTAACCTAACCTAACCTAACCTAACCTAACCTAACCTAACCTAACCTAACCTAACCTAACCTAACCTAACCTAACCTAACCTAACCTAACCTAACCTAACCTAACCTAACCTAACCTAACCTAACCTAACCTAACCTAACCTAACCTAACCTAACCTAACCTAACCTAACCTAACCTAACCTAACCTAACCTAACCTAACCTAACCTAACCTAACCTAACCCAACCTAACCTAACCCAACCCAACCTAACCTAACCTAACCCAACCTAACCTAACCAACCTAACCTAACCTAACCTAACCTAACCTAACCTAACCTAACCTAACCTAACCTAACCTAACCTAACCTAACCTAACCTAACCTAACCTAACCTAACCAACCTAACCTAACCTAACCTAACCTAACCTAACCTAACCTAACCTAACCTAACCTAACCTAACCTAACCTAACCCAACCTAACCTAACCTAACCTAACCTAACCTAACCTAACCTAACCTAACCTAACCTAACCTAACCTAACCTAACCTAACCTAACCTAACCTAACCTAACCTAACCTAACCTAACCTAACCTAAACCAACCTAACCTAACCAACCTAACCTAACCTAACCTAACCTAACCTAACCTAACCCAACCTAACCTAACCTAACCTAACCTAACCTAACCTAACCTAACCTAACCTAACCTAACCTAACCTAACCTAACCTAACCTAACCTAACCCAACCTAACCTAACCTAACCTAACCTAACCAAACCTAACCTAACCTAACCTAACCTAACCTAACCTAACCTAACCTAACCTAACCTAACCTAACCTAACCTAACCTAACCTAACCTAACCTAACCTAACCTAACCTAACCTAACCTAACCTAACCTAACCTAACCTAACCTAACCTAACCTAACCTAACCTAACCCAACCTAACCTAACCTAACCTAACCTAACCTAACCTAACCTAACCTAACCTAACCTAACCTAACCTAACCTAACCTAACCTAACCTAACCAACCTAACCTAACCTAACCTAACCTAACCTAACCTAACCTAACCTAACCTAACCTAACCTAACCTAACCTAACCTAACCCAACCTAACCTAACCTAACCTAACCTAACCTAACCTAACCCAACCTAACCTAACCTAACCTAACCCAACCTAACCTAACCTAACCTAACCTAACCTAACCTAACCTAACCTAACCTAACCCAACCTAACCTAACCTACCCTAACCCAACCTAACCCAACTAACCTTACCCAACCTAACCTAACCTAACCTAACCATTTCCAGGGACGCGAGGAGGTGAGGTGCGTCACTGCCATCAAAGGGAGAGGCAGGCCGAGGGGGGTGAGGCAAGCGCCGAGGCCGGCGGCGCGCCGGCCTTATTTTGTCGGCGTCCTTCCCGGTCCAGTCCATGTCTGTTCCCACAGGACCGCACGGTCCCCCTGGCGTCCGTCTCCTCTCTTCTGTCCAACTCCGTCGAAAACTACAAAGCTTTGGCCGGTAGGGCTCCAGCGGGCTCCAGCGGGCTCCAGCGGGCTCCAGCGGGCTCCAGCGGGCTCCGGCCCAATCTCCGCCCGGCGGGGCGGACGCCTGCGACAAGTTGGCAGGGCGCGCAATCAGCCGGAAGCGGCCGGAAGCCGGGCATCACTGTCCCGTCGCTGTTATGAGGCGGCGATTGATACGCTCCGACGTTTGAGTCTCGCTGGTCCCCGCGGGGCCTCACAAGAGGACCGCAGGGGACCTCGTCAAAGAGCTCCCGGATGCCGAACTCTGTCCCGGCGCTGGAATCTCGCGGGTCCCGTCCGATCCGAGGGCCCAGCCCAGCCCGGCGCGGCGTGACCGTCCACAAACCACGCCGCGCCCCATATCAGCTGTGGACGAACCTCATTATCACTGCCCGGAACTAATCTCTCTGTATCAAACATTACGGAAATGGTGTCATCGGAAACTACTGTGCAGTGTGTTTGGGGAAGTTCCAAATAGATTGCGACGCGGTACGGGAGGGGGCTCGACGCCCTCGACGGGTACCTCCGTCTCCGGCATCCAAGGAGGCATCCCGAAAATTATGCCACCGCGGCCTGTCACCAGCACTTCCAATGAAACGGCGGCATCGGCGATACCCCCTTCCCCGCCCCTGCCCCCCCCCCACCCCCTGACCACCGCCTCCTCGCGCCGTCCCGCCCCGTTCCCGCGCCACTCTTTGAATGGCCGCCCGGAATTTAACGCGGCGGCGGGTCGGTCGCAGAACAATTCGTCGAGACCAAACTTTGCACTTTGCGACTTGTAACGAGCCCCGAGCGCCCGCTGATGCTGCTGCTTCTACCGCTGCTGCCGCTACTGCTGCTGCTGCCGCTACTGCTGCTGCTGCCGCCTCTGCCACTGCTGCCGCTGCTGTCTTTGATGACACAGACTGCAAAGAAGCGGGAGCACTGCGCCTCGCCGAGGGACAATAATAACCGGGCGGCCGCCGGCCGCCACTGTAAAGGCTTCAATTTTCTCCGGTTGGTTTGTGAATTTGTGTTCGTTTGTGGCGGTTTGTGACCCTAGCTATGCTACCGCCGTAGCAACACGCGCAAAAATAATAATTTTAAAAAAAAGTAAATCGGAACAAAAAATTGCTGGTCTCAAACATTAGTAATTTTAATCACTTGCTCGCTCTTGTTTTGTTGTTATTTGGCAAGTTTTAAATTTTGCTTCGAAACTGATTCTCCTTGTGGCGAGATTTTTATATGCCACCATATGTGACTAATTTGACCAAATGTGCTTTGTTTCGTTAGAACTGTTTACTAGGCCTCGCACGCACGCACACACACTCCTCACACCTCGTTATGCGGATTTCAGCGCGAATTGCGCACCGTCGGCCAAGTTACCCCACGTCCCTACCCCGCCCCCCTCCCCTCCGGCATATGGCTCCATTGAGAGCAAACTCGTGGCCTAAATCACCTCGTCCCCACGGCACCGAGTGTATTCCAACTCGAACGCACACGCACACCCGCACGCACGCGCACGCGCAGGCAGGCTGGGGAGGCGGTTCGCAATACACTGCTGACATTTATCACCGACACTATGGAAACGCACAGTATAAGTCATATTTTTTTTTGTCGATACGAGCGGATGACGACGGAGGCGAGTGGATGGGTGAGGGGGTACAAGGGGGAGGGAGGGTTAGGGGGGGGGGGACCACCGCGCGCGAGTGGTCAAAAATATCGCTGGGGCACGCAGGCGGAAAATGGGGGCCCCCCGCTGCACTTTCGCCTTCCGAGAGAGAAATGCGACGTCAGCCTGGGCCGGAGTCACCCGCCGGAGCCGCCGGAGCTCGCGGCCCGGAGGCGGTCGGGTCGGACCTTGCGCACGGCTTAGGCTCCCCGGAGCCACGGTCTTCGAAGGGGCGCCTCCTCCGGGGAGTCCCAGCGAAGCCTCCCGGAGCCACTTTTGCTGCCCCCCTCCAGGCCGAATGGGGGCCATCCAAAAATGACATGCCCCGCGGGGTAGCTCCGCCGCCGGAGGCTGTACGTAATTTCTGAACGGTCCCCAAAGTACCGGGCGGCAGCGGCCCGGCTGGGCTGGGCTGTTCGATCGGCTCCATCGTCGATATCCGAAATGGGAAACCATGAATCACAGAGAGAGGTGGCCGTGGGGGCAGAGGGGCCTTATAGGGCAGCGGCAGCAGCGGCCAGGGGACCTCATCATCGGCTCCCGGTATCACATGCAAAGAAGATGCTTTTTCGTTTCGCTGCCCCCGCAAGGGCGGCGGGGGCCGCGGCGGCCCGGGGCGAACGCGTACTCGGTGTCGTTTTGATGGAGTGTGGGGACGGGCCAGGCGGCGGTCACCCGGAGGCCCGGCCCGGAGGCTCGGCGGGGGAGTTGGAAATGCGCCGACAATCTTATCCCGACGGCCGCCAATAACTTTTTCGACACGACAGCCGCGCGGCGAGCCCGCAAGAACCCTGTTGCCGAGCAGACGGGTCTACATGTGATAAAAGTATCACTTGATCAAGCATCCCGAAATTGCAAAACCAAAAGTAATACGAGGAGCATTCATGTTTTCTTGCTTAAATGAGTGTGGAAATTGTTGCAGTTTGGGAAACATTGAAGGGCTGATCCGTTTGTGCCATCATATGCACCTACCGTGACAGCATCTTTTCAAATGAAGCGAAACTGATCTGCTTACTCCACAGGGATTTTAGTCAATCCCGGATGATGTTCTTGCGCTGTCTAGTTCTAGTTCCGTACACAACGCCTTCTAGGTATTAAAATTTTCTTTTACGGAAGAACCAGGTGAGATGGTTGTGGGGTAAGGTTACGTCCATACCGGAAACTCTCGAGAGCAGGTATGAGAAATATTGATGGGCAAGGTACACGCCAAATATAGGAAATACCCAACAATTGCGTTTTTAGTTAATGTAAATTAACTGAAAACGCCATTTACCTTCCCTCCGGAGGTTCCGATCTGGAAGTGCTTTTGTTCTTCAGCTTCCGTTTCCAAGTCTTATTGGAAACGTCTATCTAATCACACTGGGAAAACAATCACACATGCAGGTAAACGATCGCACCCTTCTCAAAAGTGGTCATTTTACCCAGAAAGTGCTCATTGCTATTTTTTTGGGGGAAAGTGTCTTTTTTTTTTTACAGCTTCTGTGATTTGCTTCCATCGTGATTTTTATACCTGCTCTTTCTCTTCTTACAACATTTAGCAGCGCGCATCTTTTTGTAAGACAAATCTGGATCTCTGTTTCAGAAAACCAACTGACCGCTCTCGGTGAAAACAATTTTCGGGGGTGAATGCAGGCTAAGCGCTATCCTCCGTCTACGCTTCGCGTTTTCAAAAGATCCCTATTCGGTGGGCTTTTTCTTTTATCGCAGATGGAGGCGAAGTGCGAGAGGGCGGTGGGGGAGATCTTCTCTCCTTTGCTTCCTCGGCTCTGGGCTCATAACAAGTAAGCACTACAAGCGTGGAGGGCGAGCCGCAAGCCGCCGCGCACTATGCGAGTGCGAGAGAGACAGAGGGGAGGAAGGGGATGCGCGGAGAAAAAAGACAATGAAATTTGGCGTGCTCCAAGGCAGCGAGCCCGTCGCTGCAGGAGGTCACCTCTTAGACACGGCCCAGCCGCATCGCCTGCGACGCCCCTCTAATTATGTTGGAGAGAGAGGGGAGACGTCGGCGCGCTCGGGGGAGTGGGAGTGGGACAGAGAGCGCGGCGAGGGCCCTCCCCGCTGTCGTCTCGGCCACTGACACGTTTTGCACGAGTGTCACTCCAGCCAGACACGGCGCAGCACTCGCCGCACAAGGGAGATACCCGACAAAACAACAACAACAAAACAACAACAAAACAACAACAACAACAACAAACAGGATTTAGTTTCGTGTGTGATGGCTGTGTGAGGGCTGTGTGAGGGCTGACGCTGAACACGCATATCTTTTGTTTTTTATCAGAATCTTATGGAGAAACAAAAGATGTGCGTGTTCAACGTCAGCCCTCACACAGCCCTCACACAGCCCTCACACAGCCCTCACACAGCCCTCACACAGCCATCACACACGAAACTAAATCCACCTTTAAGCTGAAGAGCTGTTATTTTTAAATGTCGTGGAAGAAGAAAAATCAAACACAAGGTGTATGTATGTTCTGCTTCTGGTCGCAGCGTCAGGCGCAGCTATACGTTAGCTACGATCATCCCTGAAAGACCTTACTGACACTGTCAAAAACAAAAAAAATGGCTCTTAAGTCTATCCACTTTTACGTTTTTCTTCTTTTCTTTTTCTTCCACAAATAGAAATATTTCTCCCTGGCCGTGCTTGTTCTCCTTAAGCCGCGGAGCCCCCCGCTGGAGGGGGGGGGGGGGGATGGGAGGGCAGTCCCTGGCGGCACGCCAAGCGCAGCCCTGCCGAGCCCTGTCCTTGTCTCTCTCTCGCACTTATTTGCATCGGCCGTGGCCCGTGGGTTGGAGAGAGTACGAGAGAGTGGAAGGGACGGGGGGGGGGGGGGGGGGTCGTTCAAGGGCCGACTCTCTGGACCGAAAGCCGGCGGGTCCGGCTGGACCGCGGCCGGCAACCGCGGCGGCCAGCGGGGCGGGACTGCAGCAGGCGGCCGCCTGGGACGTCAGCAGGACGTCCCTGCAGAGAAATAGAGAGAGAGAGAGAGAGGAGCCGGAAATAGAGAGGCCGACAGAGACAGGCTGAGCAGGCCGCTGAAAGGAAAGGAGGAGAGCGGAGCGCTCTAATGAAAACGACCGGGCCGAGAGAGAATAGCCATGTAGCTCGGCCTCGGCCGGGCTGTCCCCCGCCCGCCTGCCTGCCTGCCCGCCTGCCTGCCTTCTCGTCTGTCTGCCTGCCTGGCTGCCACGCTGGCGAAAACGGCAGAAGCGTTGATTAGCAGCATCAAAAAGCAAAGAGCGAAAAGCGGCGGCGTAAGGGAACGAGTCCGAGGACGGGAGAGTACGGGGGAGTCCTCCTACTCGGGAAAGAAAAAAGGGTGTGTCTGTCTTTCCCGCGTCCCGCCCGCGTCCTTCGGCGCGCCGCCCAGCAAGCCCACCATCCTGCAGAGCGAGCGAAACAGATCGACAGAAAGGGAGAGCCGAAATGCCGAAATTAGGAGTAAGAAGACGGGGCGCTTCCAGACCGAGGTACACATGCTTCGTTCACAGCAAATGCCTGGTGAATTTTCGTTTTTAAATTGAAAGCAGGAAATAAACGAATGGGCCAGTCTCTTCTATACAGTCACCACCGTCTTGGAATTTGGCCCAGCAGGTTGGGTGCAGCTCTTTGTCTTGCCTCCCTCTCCTCTCTCCCTCTCCCAGAAGGGAACAATGTTCCCCGGTCCGACCCCCAGCGTAGAGCTTACTTTCTGCGAGGCTGGCTGTCCTTGTCACTCTGCATTGGCCATGCAAACGAGTGCGAGAGAGTCGGGACGAAGCGCCGGCGGTGGCGGTGGTAGCAGCAGCAGCAGCAGCGGAAGGGCGACCTCGGAAAGCGTCTGCTTTGCAGTTGAATGGAATTAATTAACCCGCTCTGATGCGGCGCCACTTCATTGTCTTGCCGCCCATTCTTTTGCTCACTTGCCTCGGCGTGAGAAAGGGGCGTGGCGGGGCGTGGCGGGCGGGCGCTACGGGGGGGGGGGGAGGGGGGGCACTCTGCGGAGACCACCCGCGCAGGACAGCCACACATCCGGTGGCTCACACGCAGTATGTGTGTGTGTGTGTGTGTGTGTGAGAGAGAGAGAGAGAGAGAGAGAGAGAGAGAGAGAGAGAGAGAGAGAGAGAGAGAGAGAGAGAGAGAGAGAGAGAGAGAGAGAGGCCGCTGCTGGGCCCTAAGCCACGCGAAATCATTCGCACCATCGAGGTCTTTTTAGCAGATGATACATATTATCACCCACAGTCTTAAAAGAAACAATAATACAAATGTAATGTATCAGCGGCTTGTACTCTCATGAGGAGGCAGGCGAGCAGGCAGAAGTATTATACCGCACGGGGGGGGGGGCGCGTTCCGCCGTGCCGTCGCTGTCCGTTGCCCATCGCGCATTGTTGCGGTCATGGGCCATGCGGGCCATTCTGGGCGGGGAAAGGGAAGGCAACCCCCTCCCCTCCTCCTGCACCCGCCTCGCCGCTCCAAAATTGCCTCAGGAAGATGTCCTTTCCTTCGAAATATCTTCGTCTCTCTCTTATTATGCACACAAACTAACTAAAAACGCAACTAATAATAAATTCTGCTTCCACAAACACACAAAGACGACTTTATTTTCCTAACTTTCTAAACCCTTATAGAACTAGAAAACATTTAGAGTTGGTATCATCTGCTTCCTATTTAAATGGGGATTTAAATTTTTTTGTTTTTATTTTTATTCTGCCTTGTTTTTTTGCTCCCAGAATTTGTCATTCATATAAAAGAGTAAAAGGTGATGCCTCATAGACTGCAGGAAGGACAGAGTGAAGGTCTATAAGAAACTTTCCAAAAGATAGGAAATCCCTCAAGAAAGCTTCTTGCGTGCGAAATCATTTCTTTTGCTCCGAGCGGAAAGATGTCCGAGTTCTATTGTTTCGTTTCTTTTTTTTCTGTCTGTGAAGGCGCACGAGAGGTCGTTTTTTTTTTGTTTTTTTTTGCACAAATACCTCGCTTATCATCTGAGGGTGACTCATTACAAAAACATTGCGGAGGTCCGGTGGACCATCCTTGTCACTCCGCCGCCCGTCCTGGCAGCATTGATTTCTCTCTCTCTCCCTCTCTCTGTGCATAGGCCTTTACTTCGTACCTCTCCTGACGTCTAACTTCACCAACGAGCCCCCTCTTCAATTGAGGACTTATTGTTACCATTATTTTACAAATCCTTCTCTCGCTCTCTTGCGGGTGCTCCTTTCTTTTGCGTACTTTCGGTCACCTTCTTTCTCACCCCACCTCTCGCTCTCTATCCATCTCTCTCTTTGAATTTTCCTCTCCTTTTGTCAGAGATTTTTATAGCGCGCAGCGCTGCGTTGCGTTGTGCGCGCGCCCCAGCGTTGACTTAACCTCCCCATTTCCCTCGTCAGTAGGACTCAAAGTCTTCCCCTCCCCTCTTCCTCTCCCCTCTTCCTCTCCCCTCCTTCCCACCCCTCTTCCCCTCCCCCTCCCCTCTCTCGCATGGCTCGCATCCGGTAGTGCCCTGGCTTTTGCATCCCCCGTAATCTGCCTACTCTGGGCCAATTTTTCTCTCATCCGATCCTCGCCTTCCCTTCCCTTCCCTCCCCGCCACTACCATCTGCACCACGGCCGACATCACCGCGGCCACCGCCAGGCGCGCGCACAGCGGACCCCCTCCAGGCTGGTAATGGAAATCGGACCACTATGGATGGCTCCAATTGCTGTTCGATGGAACGGAAACGTGCCGTGCCGGTGTGGTGTGGGCGAGCGGTGTCGGCAAAGGCGTTTGGGCCAGCCGGTGGGAGCGAGAGAGAGAGAGAGAGAGAGAGAGAGAGAGAGAGAGAGAGAGAGAGAGAGAGAGAGAGAGAGAGAGAGAGAGAGAGAGAGAGAGAGAGAGAGGTCTTCAAAGGCAAGGCGCTATGCTCCCACTTTGCTCCGGCAGTCAAGCTGCCTGCTTGCGGGTACCGGGCGCCGGATCGTCCAAGAATTGATTCACGTGAAAGCGGGTAAAGGGGGGGGGGGGGGGGGGTGCACAAAAGAAAAAATAATTATTGAAACCCTGGAACTGCGCATGTTCCACATTTTTTGCGACTGTACAAGACGAGCTCCGAGAGGAGCTCCTTGGAATGGCGGCGGTTTCGTTGAAATAGGCGTCTCGGCGTGTGAGAACCGGTGATTTATCTCCGCGAATTAACAAGAGACTTATTATTGCGGGTGCGAGCAAGGCGGGTGGAAGTGGACGCGGGAGTCTGAGAATTCCCCCCCCCCCCCACCTCGTGACCTGACCCTCGCACCCTACGCGCTAAATGGCCATATTTCGCCGGGGATCGCATCTCGCAGGCAGATATCGCTGCTCCCGCTGGCGGCCCCGAACCCCAGCGCCCCCCAGCGGATGTTGCCGTAACGAGCTTCCGTCGCACATGTGCACAAATACAGCTACTTTCCTAATTTACAAGTTATGCCCCGGGGCGCCGTGCGGAGGGCAGAGGGGGAGGAGAGGGCAGAGAGGAGTGGGCGGAGGCTTGCGTTCCCGAGTGCTGCTGCTGAAATTACACGGCCACACGACTCTACATTTCGGAAGAGAGACATTCGTTCAGGTCGGCAGCCGTTTCTGTGTACAATAAAATAAAATAAAATACAGTAAGAAACATAATTATCAAACTCGCGTTAATTTTGAAGGACCGCACAACCATCTTGAACGTGATTTTGCTATAATGATCATTGACCAATTCGATGTTCTGCAGGCTGGAAAATAATTAAAATGTTTGCTTCGTATTTTTACGTAGAAATACTCGTGGCAATCGTGGCAATGCCCGGGAATAATTCGTAATTTTATATGTACATAAAAGAGCTGTAGCAGTGTGTTACTTCACGCAGCCACTTTTGGCCCCCCACGGTGCGGGCCGAGGCCGGCCCCGCCGGGTACGGAGGGGAAATGAGCGCCCTCCATTCAATTCGTTTTTGCTGCCCGGAGGCGACTCGGCCGTGCGGAACCCGGGGGGACCCGGGGGGACCCGGGGGGACCAATCCGTCCAAATAATATTCCAGACGAGGCTCTGTCTGCCACCAATCAGAGACGGGCTGCGCCCCCACCACTGCCACCACCGCTGCTCCTACCTCTACCTGGACATGGCCGTCCTGCTGTCAGAAAAACGTAGTATATTCGAACCCGCGTTTACGGGGGTGATTTTTGTTGACAGTGTAGCCCGTTCCTTGCCCCTATGCATCTGCTAGCCGCCGCCTCCACCCGCTAAATCACTCGTTTAGAATGGCTCCCCCGTTTTTGCCTCGGCCTCTCGGCCCGCCTCAGCACGGCGGGCGTTTCTTGTGTTGCCGCCAAGACGCCCCGACCGCGGCGCACCGCACCGCAGCGCCACGCAGTTCTGTCGGGCTGCAGGGTGGCGTGGCGTGGCGTGGCGTCTCTAAAGTTTCGCGGTATGGACCGCTTTCCATTGTGCTAGCCGCCAGGTAAGGCAATTTCAAAGTGAGTCAGTGAGTGAGCGAGTGTGAGTGAGTGAGCGAGTGTGTGAGTGAAAGAGAGCAAAAGAGAGAGAGAGAGAGAGAGAGAGAGAGAGAGAGAGAGAGTGCGGCGGAGGAACGTCGTTTCTCGCCGGCCGAGGTTGCTTTTATTAAATGAGCCACACAACTTTTCCTTCCCTCCGTCTGTGACGTGTTCATTGCCTTGTTTCCCCCCCGGTAAGCAGTCTGTTCCCGGCCAGCGCCGCGCCGCCGTATTCCACGGGAGAGTGAGGGAGACAGAGCACCCGCGCAAAGAAAGGCGTGAGTTTGAGAGGTGGTACGTGGCAAGCCAGCCGCCAGCCGGGCACTTTTGCTCAGTCGCAGAAATAAGGAGTCAACACAAAGCACAGAGCGACGCGTCTCGCTCACCCCGCCGGGTGCCGAGCCGGGCCGAGCCGGCCGAGCCGAGCCGAGCCGAGCCCGAGCCGAGCCGAGCCGAGCCGAGCCGAGCCGAGCCGAGCCGAGCCGAGCCGAGCCGAGCCGAGCCGAGCCGAGCCGGGCCGAGCCGAGCCGAGCCGAGCCGAGCCGAGCCGAGCCGAGCCGAGCCGAGCCGCCCTCATCCTGGCACAACTTTCACCTTAATACCCCCAACACTTTTCCGCCTCACGCGCGCGCTCGCGCACACAGCCAGTTGGTCCCGCCGCTGCCGTCGTGCTGCTTGCAAAAAGAATAAGCAATTTTGCGGTGGAGTGCCGCCGCCCCCGTCGCCCCGCCGCCCCCGCTGCCCCCGCCGCTCCCGCCGCCCCCGCCGCAGCAGCCGCTAGAGATTTATACGCGGTATTTTTCCATTTCGCGTCAACCGTCGGTATTGTCTTTGCGCGACTCGGGTACCCACCAGGAATAAATGTTCAAAATTTTAGAACCAAAGCGATTGATGCACAAGGGCCAATAATCGCGGGTAAATTTGTGTCACGTGTTTCGTAGTTGTAGTTTTGGTGCTTTGGGTTCCTAGGCTCGTGGCGAAACCCCGAATAGTCGGCAAATAACTTCAAAATTCCAAGGTTTAAGCCGCAGAAAAGAAATCGTTTCTAGCTTCTACGGTTCTCCCGCTAGAGCGCCGCATAAGGTCAGAAAATAGTCAATCACACACTTTTCAGATACAACCACGCAACAGACCAGGCTGTTGTGGGGCCGGAGAGCCGCTGCAGACAGATGGACATAAGATAGCGCTGATAGCGCTCCGCCTAACGGCTCGCTCCGCGGATTTTTTTTTCTTTTCTTTTTGTTTGAAAGGAAACTCTCATGCAACGCACAGAGGGCGCTAGTGCAGTGCGAATTCGGAGCCACCACAACGTGATAGGGAAGCTGTCTATCTGTTAGTTTCAGAGTGGTGCGTGTAGAGCGAAAAGGGGAGGGGGGGGGGGGGGGCTGCGGTCTGCTCCCCACCCCTCCCACCCCCCCGGGGAACCCCCCAGGACATGCTGTTGACAGCGCCCATATTAGAGGTGGGATTTAGGCGCGCCTCCCCCTCCAATCAGCGGCACTCAGTGAGCGAGAGAGAGGGAGAGAGAGAGAGAGAGAGAGAGAGAGAGAGAGAGAGAGAGAGAGAGAGAGAGAGAGAGAGAGAGAGAGAGAGAGAGAGAGAGAGAGAGGGCGGGAGGGGGATGGCCTTGTGTCACACATCGCGAGCTGGCGACAAGGCGCTGAGCAGCGAGTGACTAATCAAGCCAAGGCGTGGCGCGACGTGGCAAGGACTCCCCCTCTGCCCCCCTCCGGCCCCCTTGCCGCTTGCCGACGGCTTAGCTCAGGCAGCTCTGCTCGCCGACTGTACAGCTTCCCCTGCCGGATGCTGACGCGGAGCTCGAGAAATTTCAACACTGAACTGTAGACGAAATCCAAACGAAACTTGTCGAATTCACACTCCCAGGTGGCAACTTATGTTCGAACTTTTTCCCATCCTTCGGCCGGCGTCTCCCAGCGGGACAGGAGTGCAATCTGATCATCACAGTAGGCGACTGTGGGGCATCGGTGCCCCATGCACCTCGGGCACGGCCTGCACGGCCTGCAGGGCACTCGCCCAAGTGGCCCGGAGATTTGTCCTCTTCACGCCGAGGGAAAGGGTGGAGAAGAAGGCGCGCATGTCCTGATGCGACCCCCCAGGGTGGTCCACGGGGGGGGGGGGTGGGGGTGGGGGGCTGCACGGGTAGGGGGGGGGGGGGGGGGGGGGGGGGGGGCTCGGATCCCAGTCTGGACGACCGGGTAATGGAGTTCCCGTGTTTGCCTCTTACCGTATGAGGCCAAGCGGCGGGTGGCGCGGGTCGGCCGAGGTCCTGAGCAGACCAGACCAGAGGCCCCGGGGCCCGGTCCGGGTAGTGGCAGTGGCCCGGCCAGCGCGTTGGGGCGTGGTGGCACGGGGGGGGGGGGGGCGCAGCGGGAGACGCTGTGTCCGCTAAATGGCAGAGGGACGGGGTCCCTTTGCGGGGGGCGGACACGGCCTGAAGGACGAGGCCGATGAGAGGGACCGGGGCGGGTCGGGGACAGCAGGACAGGAGCAGATGGACGGACACTACGCAGTCGGTAGCCGGCTGCAGGTCGGTCACCCCAAGAGCCCCGCCCGGCACATACCGGTCGGCGTGCCCCACGCCCAGCACGCCGGCGGGGGCCTGTCACGCTAATATGACCCCCCCCCCCCCCGGACCCCACCCCGGGACCTCACCCACAGACCCCCCGCAGAGACTGTACCCCAGCGGCTTGACCGTTCCGCGCTCGCCAGCAGGTCGCCCGCGGCCGCCCCGCCGCGGACGGCCACGCGCACCGCAATCAGGCAACGCACTCATGCACGACCAGCGCGGGGGACTTGGTGAGGCAAAGTCCGCGGCGCGCTCTGTGTGTGTGTGTGTGTGTGCGCGTGTGTGTGTGCGCGTGTGTGTGCGCGTGCGTGTTATTAAAGCACACGACCCTCGCCCGCTGCTTCGCACTGTCCCTGGTGTCGGCGGTGGCGCGGCGCGGCGAATTGATTGATTTGCACTCGGCGAGAGGTTTGGAAACGGCGCGGAGCGCGGTGTTAGCAGAGCGGAAGGAAAAACAACGGAGTGCTTCACGGGCCGAGGGGGCGGCGCTGTGGGGCAGCGGGGGCGGCGCTGGGGGCGGCGCTGGGGGCGACGCTGGGGGCGGCAGTGTCCAGCGCCGCTGTGTATTGATGGACTTGGGGAACACGCTGGTGCCCCGGGCCCCGGGGTGCCGTGCCGTGCCTGCCCGTACTCAGACCGGGACAAAGAAGAGTGATAGAGCTGGGCTGGCCGGGCTGCGGGCTGCGCCGGACTGCGCACAGCAGACCAGAGCAGCCAAGATGGACGTCCCTGCCGGCCCCAGTCCCCCCCCCCCCCCCTCCCGCCCCGGCCCTGCCCTGCCCCTCCCCAGCGGCACCCTTAAAACTCCGCAGATATCCACTGGCCACTTGTTGGCCGCAGATGCCTCCTTTCTTCTCCCCCATTTCTTCTCTCGTCCTCCTCCGCCTTCTTCGCTCCCCCGGTGACGAACCGACCGCGGGAGATGGAAAGATGGGCCGCGCACTCGAGATAAGAGATAAGGGAAGGAAGAATAACGGCGTGAGAGGCGTGTGGAATTCTTCCTTTTCTTGATCTCGAGCGAATCGTGGAATCAGCTGTGGTCATGATATCGAAACTCATGGCACTGGTTTCGCTAGCCGGGACACTGATGAGTAGCCGTGAGTAGCCAAACAGCCATGGCACGTCCAAAGTTTTTTTCTTCTCCTTTTTTGCGCCGTTTTTCTACCCCGGGACCGCGAACCTCCGCTTCGAGTCCCGGACTACCGCGTCCCCATGGGGACGTGGTGAGGCAGCCCCGCCGGCCGGAGCCTGCATCCACACATGCGACCCCAGCGCGGTCCCCCGACGGGAGCTCATCACTACTGCTCCCTCATGCCCTTCGTTATCTCTCTTTATCCACCCGCAGCGGCGGCCGCAGCAGCGGCAGTAGAAGTAGCAGCAGCCCCGGCAGCAGCAGTAGTAGCAGCAGCAGCAGCAGCAGTATGGTGGTCGTATCAGCAATCGCTGCACGGCCGACACATTCCCCATTACAGCGGCAACACGTAGGCCTGAGGACAGGCAGCCGGGGCCCCCCGGGGGGCACCTGAGGGGCGCCCGCTGGCCTCTGAGGGGCCTCCAGGGAGCCAGGGAGTCACCGTGTGCTGACAGCGGGCGTAGTGCGTTCGCGTGTCGTGGGTTCGAATCCCGGAAGCGTAGACCCACACACACCACACACACACACACATTTTCGTCGTCTCGTTAACGCCGCGCGGCCGCTTGCCCTCGGGGGAGTTAACTAAGGCGCCCTTCGTCTTTTGTTTTTACCCCAAAATTCGAGGAGCGCAGGCCGGGGAGAAACGTGACGGCGTCTGCAGCTGCTGCGGTGTCAAATTTCGCGCCCTCGCCAGAAGCAGCCAGACTTCAATAAGAACTGGCCCACGGCGCCGCGCCGCGCCGCGCAGCACTGCACTCCCTTCCCTTCCCTCCGAGTTCTCATTAGGGCCCGGCCTGGCGGGCATGATGGAACGCAGTGCGCGCGCCCCCGCCCTCTCCTTCCCGCGCTCTCCTTCCGACTCTCTCCTTGCGCTCTCTCTTTCTTGCTTTATCTCTCCCCCCACCCCCACACCCCGCCCCCGATCGTCTTGAGGGGACGATCGGGAGAGGGGGGAGGGGAGGGGTAAAGGGGGTGGCGGGTGGGCGGGAGGGCGGAGCGGTCAGTGGGCAGCAAAGAAGACAAGAACTGCATACATAGAACGAAGTAAAAAGAGTGAAGGAGATAAGAAGAGGCGAGCGAGGAGGAGGAGAGAAGAAGGGTGAGACGAGCGGCGAATTCCCGGCGCTGACGGAGCCGGGCTGCGGGACTGGCAGCGAGGACTTTCCCAGGAACATTGTTTGCAACAGACTTCCTGGCCGGCTGGGGGGGGGGGGGGGGGAGTCTGCTGATCTCGGCAGATTATGGGGCAAGAGGACGGCCGGAAGGGGAAGGGAGAGGAGGGAGAGATGTGACGAATGGACGAATGGAAGCTTTTCGAACAGATTCAGGAGAAGTTTGCGGGGCGAGAGGGAAGCCAAGACGGCGGCCGGGAGATTCCTCGTTATTCGCACGACAGCTGCGACTGTGAGGAAGGGTCCGGCGAGTTATGGGCAGCAGGCGTGTGAGTAGTGCGGTGCGGCACTGCGCCGTCCGCCTTAACTGCGAATAACCACGAGTTCCGAATACTCCGGTCTCTGAGGCATCTGGATATAAGCCGGTCGCGGTGGCTGGATGTCGTCGACGCTGTCCGCGGGCCTCGTCGCCGCCGTCGCCGTCCTCCCCACGGCCACCTCGCCTTAGTTATGGTAACCCCGCCGCTCTACCGGCTACTTTGTCCCCCCGTGCACTATCGTGCCCCCCCCTCCCCCCAATTCCCCGCGCCCCCGTACAAGAAGGTCCCGTCTCCTGCTCGCTCTCCTTGGGCTCGCAGGGGGGCCCTACTTTAGCACCAACACTCAGCGCGCCGTCCCTAACAGCCTCCTCTACTCCCCCAACCTACCCCCCAACCGCTCCATATCCTGCCCCACCTTCACCTACATTCCCCTTGGCTCCCGCCACACGCACGCTCTCTCTCTCTCTCTCTCTCTCTCTCTCTCTCTCTCTCTCTCTCTCTCTCTCTCTCTCTCTCTCTCTCTCTCTCTCTCTCTCTCTCTCTCTCACACACACACACACACTTGCATTCTCGGTACACCTCCCGCCGAGCCGCCGCTGGGAGCGCCGTGCCGGGTAGGCCGACCCGCAGCGCTCTCGTGTCCGGCGGGACTGCCTACGCGCCGCTCTGCAGGCGGCAAAGGAGCCGGGCCCAGCCACCACCATCATGAGAACGATAAAAAAAAAGGCGTCTATCGTTATTACCCGAGTTTGACCGAGGATGTGGGAGGAAAAAAGTTTGTATTTTATAATTATTACACTTCCCACATTTTTTCTCACGCTGATGTGTTATTTTTTTTTAATTCCCCTCCCTCGACTGGGGTACAGGCCGGGTGGAAACCGCGAAAACTGGCAGTGTATGATACTACTAATAAGCACCACTTGCAGATGGCGTGTGGTGGGAGTGGTTGGAGGGGGAGAGGGGGGGGGGGCGGTGACATTACAGAGTTGTTCTCGCCTGCTGCAATAAGTCTCCCTGGCAGGCAAACTTCGGGGACCGCATAGGGCTCGGGTACTCCCGAGATGCCGGGTAGATATCTCGTGTGCGAAATACCCCAACCCTCCCTGCCATGCACATCCCACCCCGGTCTACCCCACTCAGCCAATTAGCGAAATCCAGACTAGCTCTGCCACCAGGCGAAGAACATGGCTCAGTTACATGGCAGCGAAGAACCACGACGGCAACTGATCGGGCCAGCCGTGTGCTCTGCGAGTCAGACCTCAAAACGAGATGTCTCTGGTTCGAATAGCAACCACAATTTTTTGTCCCCTCAGATATTTCTTCTTTTTTTTTTTGACGTTATCCAAAGATTTACGGCTCTCCACGTTACCAGAAAAAAAACTCGACTTTTACTTCTCTAGGATAGTTTTGCGTCTAAGAATGCCTTCCGCGGCGGAGCAAGGGGCGAGGCCTGGGGCGAGGCTGGTCTAGGATGACACTCAAGATGGCCGCGGGCCAAACTTTGCCAATTGGAGGGAGTGGGTGCGCGAGCTAGGCAGCCGCCGCCTCGGTGTACTGGTTGGCACAGCAGTGCTGCCAACATGCGTTTCGCCAGTTTAGCTTGGCACACACACACAAGTGCTCGCACCTTTATTTGCCATGTCTCAGCGTTGCCAACGGCGTAGGCATTACGGCGATGAGCTTCGCCGCTGTGGTCACCGCACAGTTAGGGTGGCTGCCCTGCGCACACCTTGCATAGCTGTCGCCGGTACTAATGCGGCCGCAGAGGTACACGTTGGGATCCCTGCCCGCTGCACTCGGTATTGCCAACATTTGCACTGCACGCGACGTGTCGAACGACGCAGCGGCCCGGAAAACGGGGTTAGCATAACATGAAACGCTCTCCCCTTTTGAAATGGTGACAGAAAAGGGCGCAAAACGAGGAGAGTGCGAGAGAGAGGGGTGGAGGGGTAGAGGGGGACAGCACGGTCCCGTCAACACATCCCGGGCAAACGTTTGCTCCGATCCATAAGCTCTATTCTTGTCCAAGCAAACATTTCCCGGCCCATATGTGGACACTGAAGGGAAAGCCCCTCGCCCGTGCCCTACTGAGTGAGCGAGAGGGTGACAGATATGAAGGGAGAGGGAGGGAGATGGAAGGGTGAAAAAAAGGGTGTGGCGTAGCATGGGAACCAGGCATACGAACGGCTACTCGTGGAGAACGCGTGTGGGGAGGTGGGGAGGTGGTGGGGCCGGGCCAAAGAGGCTTTGGTGGTACGGGACCGTGTGGGCCCTCGTCCAGGCCCAACACAAGACATTTTAAGTGGCAGTTCTAGTAACTCTCTCTCTCTCTCTCTCTCTCTCTCTCTCTCTCTCTCTCTCTCTCTCTCTCTCTCTCTCTCTCTCTCTCTCTCTCTCTCTCGCTCTCTCTATCTGTCTCCCTCTCTGTCTCCCTCCCTCTCCAGCGCGGCTCGCCCCGACAACGTTGGCGCAGTCTTTTATCTTCATATATGAGCAGTCCATAGTGGCGATACATCACAGAGCGTTGATCCCACGGAGCAGAGCAGACTGACCACAGCGGCCAAATCGCCCTGCCGCTCCGCGCCACGCCACACTATGGTCCGCATCCACGGTCTGATGGAGAGTGATTGGGTGGATGAGAAGCCGGGAATGCTAGAGAGAGGGAGAGAGAGGGAGAGAGAGAGAGAGAGAGAGAGAGAGAGAGAGAGAGAGAGAGAGAGAGAGAGAGAGAGAGAGAGAGAGAGAGAGAGAGAGAGAGAGAGAGAGAGAGAGAGAGAGAGAGAGAGAGAAAGAGAGGTAACAGGCCCCTGACCCCTCACACCCTCTGTAGTCCTGCTTATCACAGTCATGTCATTATATCATGAGCGGGACCCTCGTCAATCCCCCGCAGCCTCGCAGGCCATTCACACATAATCATTTCTCTCTGTCTGTCTGTCTCTCTCTGTCTCTTTCTCTCTCTCTCTCTCTATTTTTTTTTTTTTTTTTTTTAAAGATTGAAACCACTTTGCAATGTGTGTTCCAAGCGAAACTGATAGAGCACACAAATGTGCGACAGGAACAATAGAATCAGTTGCAGGAAAAAACAACTTTATTTTGATATTTTCAAGAAAAAAAATCAGCAAAACCATCCCAAAAATTTCTAGGAACTCGTTAAGAAATAAAACCCAAAATTCATTACACAACCACAAAAATTCATCATCTCACAAAAACAGATTTACTATTTTCCCCGGCAAAATTCAACTAATTCAACTCACATTCACAGGGGTGTAGACACCACGAATTCAGCGCGCTATTTCACCCTCGGCGAGCCTCGATACAAGCCGTCGTCTGCTAATTACACGACTCGCTGAGATCCGCCGGCCCGGCCCCTGGGAGCATCCCCCGCCCGGAGGCCATGCCCGGAGCAGCAGCGGCGTGTATACCGGTGCTGCTGGCGATAGTTACTGGCATCATTATCGGCAGTTCTGGGGCGGGTTTCGTCGGGGAGGATTACCCTGGCGGATATCCTCTGTGGCCGGGGCCGGGGCCGGGGCCGGGGCCGGGCCAGGCCGGGAGCGCCCACCTCGGATACGGAACCGGCTGCCACACAATTTTGATGGTATCTCGGCCCGCGGCGTGGGCTGCGGGGGGCGGGGCTGATCATTTGGCCTCCACGGCGCCAACGCCCCTCGGCACGCTTTGTTTTCCGATTGCGACCTCAGTGTGTGTGGTGCGTGTGTGTGAGTGTTTGTGTGTGTGTGTGTGTGTGTGTGTGTGTGGCCAGGCTTTGCTTGGAGTGTGATGGGAGTGCCGGAGGTGTTCCCCGGAGTCCCCTCCTCCCCCTCCTTCCCCGCCCCGCCCTGCCTCGCCGCCCCGGTCGCCAAACACGCCTCTTGCCTTCGGCAGCAAGCCGCAGTAGGAGTGGAAAACAAGAAAAATTCCGCAAAGTTAGCTCTCTGGTCACAGCCAATTATCGGTCGGTCCGCCGCGCTGCGGCCGGCTGCGGCCGGGGGTGAGGGGGGGGGGGGGGGGGGGGTCCGAGGCGAGGCTCAGCGAGGAGGACAGAGTGTCGTATGCATAAGGTGCACCATTGGGACGAGGACAGCGGAAGCGGGTCACCCTGCAGCCGCCGTGCTGCGGGCACCCCGCCTAGGGCAGCGTGTGTGTGTGTGTGTGTGTGTGTGTGTGTGTGTGTGACAAAGACAATAGGGCGCGTGTAATCGAAACGCGGTCACGCTAGTCCCTGCGGCCCTGCGGCCCTGAGGCCCTGAGGCCCTGCGGCCCTGCGGCCCTGAGGCCCCTGGCCCTGAGGCCCTGCGGCCCTGAGGCCCTGAGGCCCTGAGGCCCTGAGGCCCTGCGGCCCTGCAGCCCTGCGGCCCTGCGGCCCTGCGGCCTTGCGGCCCTGGGGCGCTGAGGCCCTGCGGCCCTGCCGGAGACAAGGGTCATACCGCAGGGCCGGCTGCCACCAGCGCCGTGCCGTCAGGTCACCGAGTGCGACAAGGAGGGCACCAGTTCCGGCGCTGGCCTCCAAACGCGTCCGCCGCCGGGCCACGGCTGTTCCCTGCCGGCTGGTCCCCGGGGCCCCTCCGTGGGGGGCCGAGGACCCCTCCCCGCCAAAGAGGGGACGCCACTTGGACCGCAGCCAGTGCGGCGCGCGGTGTCGCCTGGGGGCGGAACCGGTCAGGGGGAGGGAGGGGAGGAGGGGGGGGGGTCGGAGGGCTAAGATGCCGATGGAAGAGGTCATCGAGGAGGGCCGGCCGCCAGGGCAGCGTGGCCATGGCGGCATCAAAGTGATTTTAGCGGCGAGTCCCGTCTACCCTCTCGGCCAAGCAGCGCCGCGGAGGGTTGTCATCGGGGGTCTCCGCCATGGCCGACGGCCTCCGACGGTAATCGTCGTCGATGAGGCTGTGAAGGGCCGCGCCATCGTCCACAACCTGGGTGCCAAAGGGGTCCATGCTGGTCCACGCCGCCGCCGAGCGAGGACGAGGACCGGAAACCCCCGGGTCCGGGTGAAAGCGGGGGCCTCTGAACGCCCTCCCCTCCCGCCTAGGGCGGGCCCCCGCGTGTGAAAGGCCCCCGAAGGTCTTGAAGGCCTCGACGAAGGTTTCACACCCGGGGGAAGGAGAAGGAGGGGGGGGGGGGCGCACCCTGTGCAGGGCCCCCACCGTCGAAAAGGGCTCATCTCTTACCCATGAGGGATGAATGCCCCGCCCAGACCCGCCAAGCAGACGCCGAGAGCGGCGCACATCCCCCGCCCGCCCCGGCCCGGCCTCTCTGGTACGGCACGCGCGAAAATGAGAAAATCCCAACAAGTGGCGACGGCTCACGGCTCCTCCACCCGACCTGAGCAACAACAGGGGAAGAAATATGCGGCCCCGGCCATAAAACCGGAGGCATCGAATGGTGGGGCGGGGAGGGGGGGGGGGGGGAGCCGCCGAGGTTGCGATACACGACTCGGAGCCGCTCGGAGCCCGCCCGGCCCCGCCCGGCCCGGCCTGGCGAGGCGGTCCCTGTATCATTCTCAGCGGAAGAAGGAGGACTGCTGCGGGCCGCGTGCCCATAGCCGGGCAGGCGTTATCTGCAGCGCGAGGGTTTATGCCCCGCAACTACTTCCTCCGCTGTCAGCGCCGGCTGAGTTATTCGCAAGTCCCAGGTTAGGTATTCACATGGAGCAGCGCGTGCCAAATTTTTTATTTTTTTTTTTAAATAAACGGAAATGCGGAAAAAGGTGTGCCCGGAGGCAGGACTCGAAGCCGCGTGGTACTCACCACCGTCGCTGGACGGGTAGATGTTGAAGGACTGGTCCTGCAGCCAGGAGGTGACGGCCACGTAGTCCCGGACCAGGCTGGGCACCGAGCACCGCAGCACGGCGGCGTTGCCCCGCGTCACCGGCTGCGAGGCCACCGCCACCTCGAAACTCTGCAGCACCACTGGAAATAGAAAACAAATTGAAAAAAAATGTGTTTTTTTTTACCATGAGAATGACCATGTATAGGAAAGTTAAGAAAGTTGTTACGATCAGTATTCGAACCAAGGATCGCGCAGAGCGCAGGTCAGCGAGATTGCGGGGGTGGCGTGGGGTGTGAGTTTGCGGCTCCCACAGTGTAGGGGAGGTAACTAGACCAGGGGCTGAGATTGAACGAGAGTGGAAGAGGAAGGGGGAGGGGGTGTGCGGGCGAGAGGGGGGGGGGGGTCGGAGAGGCTAGCGCGCGTTGGGCTGTGCTTTGTGCATGTTAAATGAAGACGAAAGATGAAGTTAGTTTATGCAGTCAGGAAAATTGCCTTTAAAAGGAAGGCTGTAAAAGAGTGGAAAATAGGGTCGGGGCCAGAGGAGAGGGGTGGGTGAGGGGGCAGGGGAGGCAGGGAATTTGGGAAGTGTGGGGGGGGGGGATTTCACAATAGGGGTTCGGGGGTTCGTTGGCGAGGCTAGGGGCCGCTGAGCGGCTGAGGGTTACAGGCGGCAACATTGTTAAAATAAAGTCATAAACAAGGGCCCCATGTCACAGGCAAAGTACCCGCTTGTGACAGCAGGGGAGGGCGGGGTCCAACCATGATGCGCCAGTGCAGTGGGCGGACGGCGGGGTCCCACGGGGTGCTCCAATCCATGGACAACACGGCGGTGGGCATGAGAGAGAGGGCGGTGGCGTCCCGTCTGTAATTATTAGGGTGATCCTGGCGGGCATCACCCGTCACCACACCCCCGGCAGGGCCCGGGCCCGGTCCGGTCCGGTCAGGCCGCCAGCAAGTCGAGGCCCCCCCGATGATCAAAGCTTTGTGCCTAGGCCGGCCGGGGCCCGGCTGGGCTGGCTGGGCTCCGAAGCCGGCGCAGCCACGCCCGCGAAACCACCACAGAGCCCCGTGCCGCACCACGCCGCACCGCGCCACGCCACGCCACGCCACGCCACGCCACGCCACGCCACGCCACGCCACGCCACGCCACGCCACGCCACGCCACGCCACGCCACGCCACGCCACGCCACGCCACGCCACGCCCCATCGTTGGACGGCACAGCGTTGGAGTACGAGGTTTGAGTAGGGTTGGGGGCCGGGCCGAGGCCGACCAGGGCCGGGCCCAGCCGGGGGTTTTGAATGTTTCAAAGGGCGCACTTTGAGGAAGGGCCCTCGGCCCAGCGTACCCATCTCGGAGAGGGAGCAAGAGATGAGATCGAGCGAGCGAGCGAGCGAGAGAGAGAGAGAGAGAGAGAGAGAGAGAGAGAGAGAGAGAGAGAGAGAGAGAGAGAGAGAGAGAGAGAGAGAGAGAGAGAGAGAGAGAGAGAGGTCCTGACAAGACCACGCCAAGATTGAAAACTAAGCCGAGGCGGCGGTGGCGGCGGCGGCGTTAGTCTGGTGGTTCTACTACTAGGCACGTGGTCGGCCGGGCGATTATTCAATATAAGCATAAGCAGGGGCGGTGTGGTGGGGGGTGATAACGTTGTTCCGTCTGCGGCACCGCAACAAATTCTCTCAATTTTCTTTTTTTTCTTCTTACGGCTGCGGCGCGGACGTTAGGGTAGCTTAGAACAACGGCCACCGGGGCGCTCGTAGCGCTCTGCCCTGCCATCCCGCCACCGCCGGCCGCTGCGGTGTTGGAGTGGAGATCTGTGTGCTCTCTTAGGGTCCGCGGGGTGTGTTGAGAGACAGAGAGAGAGAGAGAGAGAGAGAGAGAGAGAGAGGGAGAGAGAGCTAGAGGATGTCCGTAGTCAAGTGTACCTTGCGGCAGCACCTCGGCCCATTCTAACCCCGTCGCGTGTGTGTGTGTGTGTGTGTGTGTGTGTGTCCCGTGCCCCCCTCCCCCTCCCCCCGGCCGGGCTCCCATTCTCGCTCGCGCGTCTCGGGCCGAATGAAGAGTTATGTGTGAGACTCTCGCGGGCCTTGTTTAGGAAGGAGAGCCCGGAGTACTCGGACTCCCCCTCCCTCCTCCTCCCTCCCCGGCTCTCCCCTTTCACCCTCCAAAGCTCTTCTCCAGCAGCCCTTACTGCCCGACCTGTCCGCAGCTATTGTCTGCTTGCAGGTGAGAGCAGCGGCGCTTCCTTTGCCCCCCCCCCCCCTCTCTCCCTCCTGGAGAGTCTTCCCTTCCACGATGCGGCGGTCGGTCGGTGCACGGAGGCCGTGAACGTAAATTTGGCGGCGTCCTGCGGAGGCTGCCCGCCGGCCTGGGCGTGTTGCTCGTTGCCTATCAGCGCCTTTATACGGCGTCGGCGGGAAAAATATGGCGGCGGGACGAAGCTCAGCCGACAGGCCGCGCTGGGCGCCAGAGGGAAACAAACTACCTCTGACACACATCGGGCAAACTCGATTCGTCCATTAAATCATGAAAATCTTTTTCCGGCTTCCGGAGACCGCCGGTCTCTGATAAAAATAAAATAAAAATAGAATAAGCAAGTAACTTTTTTTTGGATTCGGAACTTGCCTACAATCCCGCTTTGTCGGTACTTGGACGGGTGCCGGGTGCATAGCCCTCTCGCCTCTCTCTCCGGGGGTCAAACACTCGTCCCTCGTCAGCCATGCCTGGCCATGCCCCTCTCGGCATTTGATGCCCCCTACCCTCCCTCTTGCGGTTGCGGCCCGCTCTGCGCCAAACGAACGCCCGCCGGCCCGGACCGCACCCCAGTCCATCTTATGGCAGTTGTAAAAGCGATAGTTCACGAATATTGTCCCTGGGGGGCAGGCTGGGCCTCGGGACGGGGAGGGGGGGGGGGGGGAGGCGGAGGGCGGCGGCAGGGTGATAAGGGAGGGGGAGGGGGCGCCGTCTGCAGCGCAGAAATCATAGGAGGCGGCAGACCGACGATAAGTGCCAATAAAGTGCACCATAGCGCGCGCCACAGTGCAGCTCACCGCAGCGTATCGGCAGGGGAGAGGAGACACCGGGAGATACCGACAGCGGCCGCCCTGCCAGCCCTGCCAGCCCTGCTGCGTGTCGCACGGCAGGCAAGGGGGAGGGAGGAATATATGGCGGCGACGGTGGTATTCGAACCCCCAGAATTTTTTCCGGAAAAAAAATCTGACGGCATTCGAACCCACGTGTTCACCCCAGAAAAAAATATGGCTGTATTCCCGCGTCTTTACCCGCTTCAAAAGTTTCCGGTGGTATCCGAACCTGAAAATATACTCCAGAGTAAAAAAAGGGGGCGGGATTCGAAGCTACGAATTTACTCCAGAATTTTTTTTCTGGTGGTATTCGAACCCGGGAACGAACTACAAAAAACAAATTCTAGTGGTATTCGAATCCGCGAATTTACACCAGAAATTTTTGCGGTGGTATTCGAACCCGGGAACGAACTACAGAAAACAAATTCCAGTGGTATTTGAACCCGCGAATTCACTCCGGGAATTTTTTCCGTTGGTATTCGAACCCGCGAATTCATTCCAAGATAAAATGAAAGCTTGCTCTATCTGGTAGGGTAGAGGTGTTCCCCTACCTGCGGTGAGGCGGACGTCCCTGCTGATGGCCCTGCCGAGCGCGGACGACAGCACGCAGCGGTACGAGGCGCGGTGGACATCCGGCCGGAAATCGGCGGCCGCGAAGGGCGGGAAGACGAGCGAGCCGTTGGCCAGCTGGTAGCGCAGCCCGGACACGGTGGGCGCGGGGCTGCCGTCCGACAGCGTCCACTGCACGGCGGGGGGCGGGGAGCCGCCACCGCGGCAGTCCAGCCGGCCGCCGGAGCTGTTGGAGAAGTGCACCCGGGCGGCCGGCTCCACCTCCACGGCCGGCCCGCTGCCCTCCAGCACGCCGCGGCACCCTGCGAACACAACAAGATCCACAATTCAGAAACAGAACGTCCACTTCTCTTCGAGTATTTGAACCCGCGCGGGACGAGAACAAGAGCCAAATCCGGCCAAATCTCGCTGGCTGGCCGCGCGCGCGTACGTATACCGTGCCTTCAACGACAGCCGTGCGGTTCCACCTTGTTTTCTTGTACTATGTCGAGTCTAACTACACGTGAGGGAGAGTGAGAGAGAGAGAGAGAGAGAGAGAGAGAGAGAGAGAGAGAGAGAGAGAGAGAGAGAGAGAGAGAGAGAGAGAGAGAGAGAGAGAGAGAGAGGACGCGATAACTCTCTGCTGTCGGCGCGGTGCCGGTGGAGGCCCTGCCAGCCGTGTACAGCATGAAACGGTGTAATAAAATGCCCGCCGCACTGATGTGACGGCAGGGGGAGAGAGAGAGAGTGAGACAGAGAGACTGGGCAGCGTCGAGTCAGACAGAGACGGTTGTGCTCTTTACCGGGCTGGGCTGGGCCGAGCTGGCAGGACACAGGACAGAGCAGGCCAGCCCAGAGGCGCCCATATTAGGCAAATGAGACTACCGCTGTGGCCGGGTGGTACACTGCAGCGCTGCGAGCCCGTGTGAGTGTGCGTATGTGTGTGTGTGCGTGCGTGCGTGCGTGCGTGCGTGCGTGCGTGCGCGGCGTGCGCGGCTGTGACTAACTCTGGCACCTCACTTACACCACCTTTTCCCTTCCCCACGCGCACTCTCATTTCCTAGCGTTCGAATAACTGGTGCGCCAAGTGAGCCTGCATAATGGCGCGCACGACCGCACTTTCGAACGCGCATCACGGGAACAAGTTATTCACTAGTGATTCGCAGGAGGACGCAGCACGACATGACGGCCGAGTTTGTCTCAACTCGGGAAATGATGAATGCGTCCGCAGCAACTGTGTCGGTAGTAAGAACGGAACTGCTCTCCGGCCGCCACCACCACCACCGCCACCACCGCCGCCGCGGCTAAGACGGCCGCCACCATTTCATTCAAAGGGAAATACACAGAGGCGTGCCACTGAGTTATGTCCACACTTTAGAGCGCCGCCTCTGCTGCTGCAGCTGCTGCAGCCGCTGCACAGTGAACGCCACGCTCATCGCCATTTCGAAGATTTCCCGCGCTTTTATTACCAACGGGGCTCGGATAAGACATAACGACCGGGTTGGCGCCACGCTGGACGCAGAGGGGACGAGGGGCGGTGCAGGTGTGTGTGAGTGTGAGGGGATGGTGGTGGTGGGGGTGGTGGTGGGGGGGGGGGGGGGGGTTGTCGCCAGACCGCAATAGTCATCATCGTGTCTAATGGTTTGTTTATGCACTTCGGCTGGCACACTGGAATGGCACACCACCCCACTGGCTACCGCTCACCGAGTCACGTGCACGTGATTTACGGAGCTAGGCTAGCTGCGCTTTTTACTTGCATGCAGTGCGGTCAAGCGTCTCTCCGAGAGGAGAGGGGAGGGGGGGGGGGGAGAAAAACGTTCGACATGCTATAGTGCTATCTGCCTGCCATCAATACGCACAGCCACAGCGTACATCACCCCCTCTCGTGTGTTGACACGCTCGATACTGTCACTGTCATATGTATGTGCGCGCAATGATGGCTCCGCATATGCTGGCGTTGCAAATGCGCTTACGCTGGTACTTAATTCGTTTTACGTAAACAGATTTGGTAATGCGAGAAACGGTTGTGCGGGAAAAGAGAGGAGAAGAAATGCAGAATCATGAAGGGCGGGGAGCCGGCGGGCCCGGTGCTGGTGCCGGCGGCCTCCGCTCTCCCCGCCAGAGCAGCGCGCCTGCGTATCCCAGGGTAGGCAGTCCCGGCGGGCACGGACGTGCTGCGGGCTGGCCTACCCATCACGGCGCTTGGCCGGCCCGGCACACGTAGACGCTCTCTCTCTCTCTCTCTCTCTCTCTCTCTCTCTCTCTCTCTCTCTCTCTCTCTCTCTCTCTCTCTCTCTCTCTCTCTCTCTCTCACTCACTCTCTCTCTGTCTCAATCTCTCTCACACGACGAGAGACAAATTAACTTTCGAGCTACCATTCCTGGCTTCCTCCAAAACCACCGCGCGGCGCCGCGGCGCCACGCCCCTCCCCCTCCTCTCTCTCGCTTTCTCTTTCTCTCTCTCTCTCTCTCTCTCTCTCTCTCTCTCTCTCTCTCTCTCTCTCTCTCTCTCTCTCTCTCTCTCTCTCTTTCTCCATCCCGACAGGAGCTCATTAATTTCTCCGCCTCGACGCTGTACGCCGCGCTCGTTCCCCTTCACGCATGGCCATGCCCCGGCGTTGAGCTGCGAATGTCGCTCAGCCGCCTCTTCTCCCTTCACGCCCTCCCCCCTTCCCCTCCCATCCCTCCTCCCTTCACGCCCTCCCCCCTTCCCCTCCCACCCCTTCTCCCTTCACGCCCTCCCCCTTCCCCTCCCACCCCTCCTCCCTTCACGCCCTCCCCCTTCCCCTCCCACCCCTCCTCCCTTCATCTTCGCTACTTGCTCCCCGTATAGTAGGCGGATGCCTCCTCCGGAGTTCCCATCGGACAGATTAAGCTCAACTCGCACTTTGCCCCCCTCCCCCTCCTGTATCTTCTCTCTCTGTCGCTCTCGCGGACGGGATAGATCGGCCTTGGTTGTCTTATCTCCCCGACCGTCCCTTCATTGTTTGTAATGCATCGTCTCCCTCGTCTGGCTCGAGGTGGCGACAGCGGCGGTCCTTTGTGAGTCTGGATCTGGCTCTGTTTCGGGGGAAACTGCTGCAGTGTACGAATCGCTAATCGTGATAAAGGTATCGCCTACTGCGATAGGCTTCTCAGAGCAAGCGAACCACCTTCCTAGAACACTTTAGCACAACTCGCATAATACGAGAAGAAGAAAAAAAAAACAGAAAAACTTGCAGTTTTGTTGGCAAGCTTTTTGTGTCAGCCGCGCCTCCATTTACAAAATTGAAAGGAGACGCGGGCCGCTTCAATCCGACTTAATGCTGTCATGCGACCCCCAGCAGCGTTCTCCTACCAATCTTTTTTCCCCTTCCTTTTTTTCCTCCTAGTTTGCCTTCTACTTGATGGGTCTACTCTGTTCTGACACGAAGACGAGATTTCCCACACAGCATTCTCTTGAAAATTTCTCAGAGTACCAAGGAAATCAAAAACATAAAAACTGTCAATGTCAACTTGATGGGTCTACTCTGTTCTGACACAAAGACCAGATTTCCAGCACAGCATTCTCGTGAGAATTTCTCAGAGTACCAAGGAAATTTAAAAGTGAAAACTGCCAATGTCAACGCCAGATTGGAACTCAGGAATTAGAATAAAATACAACAAAGTCGTCTGCTAACAGTGGGTGAGGGGGCGGAGAGGAACCCGGGACATCCCAACCCGACAGTCGGTCGACAGTCCCTGGCGGCACAGAGATAGCAGGCAGTGGCCAAGAAGACGAAACACAAAGGCATCAGTCAAACGCTCTCCGCATTACAACAAAGCGAGCGGAGCCGAAGTAATGCCAAGTATTAGACGGCGGCCATTCCCACGCCGAAGCGGCGCCGGTCTAGTGTCTAGGGGTCTCTCTAGGGATCTTTTTAGGGTTCTCTCGAGGGGTCTCTCTAGGGGGTCCGCGAGTCCGCAAGGGCAAGACTGCCTCTGCGGGGCGGGCGGGCAGAGCAACAAAGCAACCATTAAAAGTATGTGCGTTTCATTCTGTGATGAGCTCAAAAAAAAAAAAAGAAAAAAAAAAATCTTCGAGGCATCGCATTTTATTTCTTTTTTCGGCAGCGCAGCGCAGTACTTCGCGTGGCCGGAGGAAACACTTCCACAGGCTGCGACAACGGGAGGTCCGCGCGGAGGAAGCATACGTTGTGTAACCCTACCAGGGTCGTGACACATCGTCAGCGAGAGCTAAGCCTCGAAATTTTTGACGTTGGCGCGTGGTTTGCCGTAGTGGAGACACTCTCTGCTGCACTACCATTCATGATAACTGCGTTTTGCTTCCGCTGATGTTCTTCTTGACTTCTCCTTCATTTCCGGTTTGGACCTTCTCCGGCATAGTATATTGCCTAAAATCAGTCGACGGTACGACTGTCTTATTCCGAGCGAGGCCGGAAGTCTGGAGTGCTGGCGTCCTGTCCGCGCCTCCGCCCCGTGTCCGGCCCAGCCCTGCCCCGCCCCGCCCCGCCCCGCCCCGCCCCGCCCCGCCCCGCTCCGCCCCGCCCCGCCCCGCCCCGCCCCGCCCCGCCCCGCCCCGCTCCGCCCCTGCTCTCGTGTTTGCCGACATTCATCACGCATTCTTCCGCCGGACGGTCGGGCTTCATCCATCACACGTCCGTCCGGCCCCCCGCCGCCATCATGTAGTTGTTGTTGTTGTTGTTGCTGCTGCTCCGTCGCAGTCGTACCTGCTGCTGCGCCCGCTCTGACGGGGGTTAGGGGAGGGAGACAGAAGCACAGGCAGGCCGCCGCTGCTGCCGCCGCCGCCGCCTCCTCCTGCCGCGCACACCGACTCTGTGTGCAGGGGGTACTGTTTCCCTTTGTGCGTGACGCGAAAACGAGCAAAGCGAGAGCAAACGGGCCGAGGAGTAGCAACAGCAGCAACAACAACAACAGCAGCAGCAGCAGCAGCAGCAGCAGCAGCAGCAGCAGCAGCAGCAGCAGCAGCAGTCTGCTGCCGGGCACCGAGACGCGGCCGGCTCTTGCCGTATTGCCAGTTGGTGGCACTGTTCGACACGACAACAATGAGCTCCCGTACACCCTCGATGAGCGAGTGCGATGCGCCAGCCACTGTGCTGCGCCCTCAAAGAAACGTGTGCGTGTGTGTGTGTGTGGGGGGGGGGGGGGGGGGGGGTGAGTGTGTGTGCGCGCGCGCGCGTGATGGTGTATGTGTGTGACTGTACCCTCGTCCTTGTCGTCAGCACGGCGCTTTCCAAAAAACCATAGGATTACTAATTTTTTTAAAAGAAAGGGCACCGCGCGTTTGTGCACGCTATTTAAAATTATTTGTCCCAATCGGTAAAAGTGCACACACACATACACACACACAAACACACTCAGACGTCTACCAACATAAACGACATCGCCCTACGCCTCCCCCCCCCCTCTCCCCCTCCCCTCCCCCTCTCTCTCCCTCTCAACCTTTCACTCTCTCTCTCTCTCTCCTTTTAATGGCGAAAGTTGCACACCGGGTGGATCTGCATTGTCTAGCCATGCGGTAGCCTGAAAGCAGAACATTTGGGGATGGATCGACAGTCCGCTCCGCATTCAAAAATATGCGCTCCCGTTTTCTTTTTTGCACGGAGGCCTTTTTTCCTCCCTATCCCTATCTCACTTTACTTAAGGCCATATCATGGGAGTGAGAGTGGCGGCGCGCGCGCGAGAGAGAGAGAGAGAGAGAGAGAGAGAGAGAGAGAGAGAGAGAGAGAGAGAGAGAGAGAGAGAGAGAGAGAGAGAGAGAGAGAGAGGTGGGGGAGAAGGGCGGCAGCGTTGCGCTCCGTACTTTCATTGTTGGGGAACAAACAGTTGGTAGAGAGCAGAACGTGATGGTCGCACTGTGAGGAAATCTGAGCATCACCAATCCGCCCCGCCAGTCGCCGCGGCTGTGCTGCGCTCTGGCTGCGCTCTGGCTGCGCTCCGGCTGCGCCCCACTTCAATCCCACGTGATGCAGTCACGTCCTGTCTATGTCTGTCTCTCTCCCACGCCGCTGCTCTATCCATTTCTCTCTTCTTCTCGTCACGAGTCTTGCGCAGCTCGTAGTAGTTGCGGCCCGCTCGAGGCCTTCGTGGAGTCAAGGATGCAGTCTGCAGGATGGGATTGGACATGCACATCTCCAGCTAGTAAGTCACCTGTCTCACTCTCTCTAGTGCATACCGCCATACCGCCGCCAGATTCCTCTCTTTCACTACTCCACCCAGTAAGTCACCTGTCTCGCTCTCTCGCAGGCATACCGCCACACTGCCGCCAGCTTCTTCTCTCTCTCCCACACTTCAGCAGCAAAGGCACTGCCGCATCGTGTGCTCTTCATCGATTAGAAAGCGACCAGTATGCGCGTGCCACTCTCTTCCTCTCTATCTCTCTCTCTAGCTCCTCTCTCTCTCTCTCTCTCTCTGCTATGCCCCTTCCGCCTCCCTCTCTACCTGTTTCAGCCATAAATATGTTGTAAAGCTGCACCGCGCTTTCACACCCCCACCCCTCCCGTCCCATGCCCTGCCTGTAAACACGGCACAGGGACCTCCCCCCCCCTCCCCTTTTTCCCTCCCCTAAGCGGGAGCCAGGTGGCGCCTCTCGCTTTTTATAGCCCGGTTGTATCTGTATTAATTAAAGTTTTAGCGTTTGGCCGGGGTGCGCTACTGCGCGCCCAGCAGCCGAGTATAGCTCTCCCCACTGCCGATATTTCCAGGCCGACATATGTTGTGGCGTTTATGAACTTCAGGTGCCGGTGGCCCCGGCCTGGCGCGCGGGAGAGAGGGATATTGGATTTTCGGGTCGTAAACTTTTTTTTCCAAAGGTCGCGGTTAAAGCAAGTGTAGTTTGTGCGGGGCTCCGATTTTATTCGGAGCTCTCCGAACCAAAATTTACTGCTTGTCTAGAAAATCAACGAAAAACTTAGCTGCACCGAAAAAAAAGTAATCTAACATTTAGCGGATTCCGCTTGTGAGAAGTCGGAATTCCTCTAATATATGGTATCAAAATTCATCCTCTAGCATGAAGAGGCGTTTCCTCTACTTGTGAAAGTTTTCTTAAAAGAGGATATTTTCATCCAACTCTCAGAGGACTCTTCCTCCATCCTTGAGACGGTTATTCCTCTAACCGCGAGGTGTGGACAGAAAATAAATTCGACGAGCGGAGACGAACCTTCGACCTCACGCTTGCTGGTCCCCTGCGGAACGCTTGCGCCACCGATGCGCTCTGCCTATTAGTGCGCCGGCGACGGTGCACTAGCGGGTGCGGAGCACGCCGGCCCCCCACCCCCGCTGCCTACGCTGGGCTCCGGAGCGCACGGGGAGGGGGTACGGAGGCAGCGCAGCGCAGAGTTGCCTTTCCTCTTCCTCTACTCTGCAGAGGCACCTCTACATCGTATACTTGATATCTGAGAGGAACCGAAGTAGAGGAATTTCTTCTACAAACAAGTCGGGAATCCTCGAAATCTGAGAGGGACGAGGTAGAGGAAGCGCGACTTCGCTGAAAATTAAAAGTATTCTTGCTCATAGAGTGCGCGACTAGGTCGTAGTTGATTTCTGAGAGGAATCGCAGTAGAGGAATCGTCTTCTAAATTTTAGACTATTTTTTTTTCGGTGTGCGATCTTTTTTCACTGTGTCGGAGCATTCTACTCTGTCGATGGGTGGCGTTGCTGGTGCTATTTAAAATATGTTTTCAAATGTTAGTTTTTGTGAGAGTGGACAACCTGCTGTCCGTCCACTGGCCGGCTGGGCTGGGCGCCCGGCGGGAACATTTGAAAGCAGCAGGGTGACAGTGACAGCTCATCGTGGGACTGGACTACTGTTCCGGCCAGGTGCGAATGAAGCAATTCGCGGCCCGCCTGTCCCGACGCATCGTGTGTACAGCCTTTATTTTGCAGTGCGCGCGCCCCTTAATAAGCAGCAAGTAATTGCCCCTTTTACGTCGCTTGGAGCGCCGCTTCCGCGGGAGGGCTGCTTTTTCATGGAGCTGTTTTCGCGAGTTTTGCAGGGCATGTCGTCGTGCCTTTTCACAAAGCCTACTTTAAAAAAAAATGGAAGGCAAAAGTCGCTCGCGCTCTGCTTCTGCAGTCTCTGTTCTGCTCCGCTCTACCTTGCCTCTGAACAGCCCCCTCCCCCTCCCACCCCTTCGATTTCCTTTGGCCACGCGGTGGCGCAGTTTTGGCGCCAAGTCGCTGTAATTTGAATGCAGGTGATGTTGGCGGCGGGCTCATTACTTCGCTACGCCTGCTAGAGCAAGAGGCGTGGTGGGGGACAAAGCGAGAGAGAGAGAGAGAGAGAGAGAGAGAGAGAGAGAGAGAGAGAGAGAGAGAGAGAGAGAGAGAGAGAGAGAGAGAGAGAGAGAGAGAGACAGACAGAGAAAGAGCGCGCGAGGGGTGGAAGAGGGTCGCGTGACAAAAAAGAGAGAGATGTACACACAGAACGAAGAGCGGTAAAGAGAGAGAGAGAGAGAGAGAGAGAGAGAGAGAGAGAGAGAGAGAGAGAGAGAGAGAGAGAGAGAGAGAGAGAGAGAGAGAGAGAGAGAGAGAGACTGCGGGGAAATGTAAGTGGAACCTGGCAGAGCGACGCACCGCCGCGCACAATTTTAAAATTTAAATTTAAATCCCGATTTAAGTTTATAATCAGGAAGTGTTTTCCGTGTCGCCGGTTGCCGGCCTGGCGTTGGGTCCGTGGGGTCATGCTATGGGGATGGAGGTCAACACAATCTAGCGCAGCCTTACCCACATTTATCACCCCACTTTTCCCAACAAGCGCCGCACGGAATTCTATAGCGCAGGGGTCGGTGGGGAGGAGCAGGACCACCACTCCCCTCCCCCCTGCCCCCCCCCCCCCCCCCCCCAAAAAAAAAAAAAAAAGAAAGAAAAAAAATCATACACGCGGACACCAGCGTGTGGTCGGTCAGGGGTCTAGTGCACTGCGGGCCGCTATAGAATGCTGCAACCCCACCCTTCTGTCTTCCTCCTTCCCCTCCTCACCCCCGGACCCTCCGTCATCTCCCACCTCTTACTATCTCATCTAAATCCCCCTGCAGATTTGCAATGCAAATCAAGGCTCTGCTGGAAGCGTGTCCCAATGAGGTTCTCTCTCTGTCTCTCTCCCCGGTCCTCTGTCCGTCCCTCACCTCTCCGCCCTCCTCCCCCCATCCCCCCCCCTCTCTCTCTCTCTCTCTCTCTCTCTCTCTCTCTCTCTCTCTCTCTCAGGTAGGTCTTGGGACACCCCGGCCCGGTCCTACCCCGGGTGCAGGTCAGAGACCACCACCATCACCACGTGACTACGTTGGGAGTTGCCTCCGGCTCTTTCAATAAAGGTTCCGGACCAGGGATTGTGTGTGTTCGAGTGTGTCCATGTCACAGAGGTCTATTTGCGGCTAGCGCTTACCAAACCTGCCGAGGGCAGACCAAAAATAAATTACAGGAAAAGTGACCGGCACCTATGAGAGCGCAGGTAACAGACCGGGGGCGAGGGAGGGCGAGAGAGCAACACAAATATCACATTGTATTCTGGGAACTTCAGTTTTGTGCGTTTTTTCCCCCCGTTTCGAAATCGACAGCAGTCCCAACCGGTGAGTTCGTTTTGGCGGTGTGGTCTCTCCTCTCTTTCTTTCCGATTGCGGGGATCAAAGTGTGGAACGAGGACGGAACGACACGTCTGATGGGGCCACGCTACGTGTGCAGCATGGTCCTCGGCGGCCCTCGGCCCAGGTGGCGGCAGGAGCCCCTCAGCACCGGTCACATCCAAGGGTCAGAAACCACCTCAATGTTACGCCATTGTGTTCGGGGCCGCGACTGCTTCTGACGGTGAGTCACCGAAATCTCACCGGTACTGGAACTTTAAATCCCTAGTCGCCCCGCCGAGACACGGGAGCGAGGGGGGGCGGAGAGAGAGAGAGAGAGAGAGAGAGAGAGAGAGAGAGAGAGAGAGAGAGAGAGAGAGAGAGAGAGAGAGAAAGAGAGAGAGAGAGAAAGAGACAGACAGACAGAAAGACAGACAGACAGACACAGACAGAGAGGGAGTGAGACAGGGAGACAAAGAGAAAGAGAGACAGAAAGAGAGAGACAGAGAGTGGGCGGGGGCGTCCGCACGAGTGGCTGCCGCGACGCCACCAGATAATCAAAGTCGACACATTCGTGGGGGACGAAAGGGAAGGGACGATGGAGGCGAAACAAAAAACACCCAATGGTGTGGGCCGGCGGGGAGAGATTCGTCAAGACAGAAGGGCACGCGGCTCCACGAAATTAAAATTAAAAAAGGAGACAAAAATCCACACTTTGTTTTACCGATATTTACAGAAGGTGAGTCGAATTCGTCAAAAGGGGAAAAGGGAAGAAATCGCTGCTTCGGTGAATACTGTCCGGAAGGGTAGCTGGCAGTCACAGGTGTGCTCAATCCGAGAGGGCCGCTACGGGTAATGAGGGGCCAGTGGCACGACCCCCCCCCTCTCTCTCTCTCTCTCTCTCTCTCTCTCTCTCACCACCATAAAGTTCCAATCTCGTCACCTCACGCGTGACACGCTGCGCCGCCCGGCCACCAACACCGTTCAGATCACTCCGCGAAAGGTCACCGCTGTGTGTGTGCGTGTTCCTCGCTCACGTCAGCTGTTTCCACGTTGGCATAGCCATCCGCCCACAGAAGGTTAGATCAGCGACGGCAAGAGGGAGACGGAGAGAGAGAGAGAGAGAGAGAGAGAGAGAGAGAGAGAGAGAGAGAGAGAGAGAGAGAGAGAGAGAGAGAGAGAGAGAGAGAGAGAGAGAGAGAGAGAGAGAGAGAGAGAGAGAGAGAGAGAGAGAGAGAGAGAGAGAGAGAAGGGGTGCTAGCTCACCGACTGACGAGATCGCTGCCCAAAGCTCGAGCCCGAGAAAAGAGAGGACTCAAGGCGTACCCCTTCCCTCCCCCCGCTGACCCTCCTCCTGACCCCTCTGCTGACCCCCCTGCCACACACGACACACGACGGCACGGCGGCTAACAAGGCTAATTCATGGACCCGGCCAGCGCTCCGCTCCGCCCCGAGTGCGTCGTCAGGCTGACGGCGTCCGTCGACAGCGCGGGCCTGACGCGGCCTTACGGGGCCGCCGCCGTGCCGCCGTCCGGACGTGACCTCATCCGGGCCCCTTCCGATCGCAGCGCAAAGAAGAGCGTCACCCTCGCGCCGTCTCTGTCGCACTGCGGCCCCCGGGGGGGCTCCTGCCGTCTATCTGTCTCCGTCTCTCTTCGTCAACCCGCCGCGGCCGGGCCGGCGCCCTTTCAGCGCAGCGCTCCGGCTTTGCGGGGCCCCGGCAGCTGATTGCTCGGGATGGCCTCGGCCTCGACAGCTGCGCGGAGGTGGGGGCCGGGCGGGGGGTTGAGAGCGGGGGGGGGGGGGGGGCACGGCTGTTAAGGGCCCGTCCACGAACCACGTAACACACACGCCTAACGCCACATGAGATGACCGCAATGTGCTTTCCGCCTATGTCGGCCTGCTAGGCGGTCGGACGGCGGACACCGAGGCAGCAGTCAGTGGGGAGTGTGTACATCCCGACAGCTCATGCATACGGCTAGCCCGCAGAGCAGTGCAGCGGTGCAGAGCACAGGTACATCGTGGCTCCCCGTGTGGAAGTGGCAGCTTCTGCGTGAGCAGCACCACGATCCTATCCCTAATGCATGTGACGGTCAGGTTAGCCAGTTCAAGATAGATTAGGGGGAGTCAAAACGTGGCCTACAAAATCGGTCACGTAGTTTATGAACGTCTCCTTGCTCCTGGCCACTCACACGATCCTAAAACCAAATCTGTTCGTACTGCTTTAATTTTTCCGGGGCGGAAGATTACATCCCCTACAGAAGATTTTCTAGGAGAATGAAATGTGTGTTACAGGTTTTAATTCAATTTTCCCGCGCGCTCCGTGTGTATCGGGCCGACACCTAACTTGATTCCCGCCCCGCCCCGCCGCGGCTCCAGCGGCTCCAGCGGCTCCAGCTGAGGCCTCTCCAGCGCGGGACAGGATACTAATCATAACAACGTTAATAAACATACCGACGCGGCCGCCAGCTGTTGCTTTTATTACTTTTTTCGTATTCTCTTATTTTTTTTTGGTTGCCCATGTTCTATCCGCTGCGTGTGTGTGTGTGGGGGGGGGGGGGGGAGTGAGTGCGTGTGTGTTTGTGTGTGGTCCACACACGTGTGCCATGAATCACGCACCCTGTCAACCTCTAATTTATTTATGCCTGTGGATTTCAAAACCTTGGCGCTTGCGCGCGTTTTGCGTTTGTATCTCTCCCGCGGATCATGCACTCGCACGTGCGCGGACGCACACGCCGCGTACAAAGAGAAAACACTCAGAACGTACTTACCCGCGGGAAGGGGGTGGGGGATACTATCGCGGGAAAATATGTTTCCCCCGTAACGAAACGACGACACAAAGCAAGAGGAAAAGTGGCGGAGCGTGAGCCGTGAGCCGGTGCCGGGATTCGAACCCGCGAAACGCGCGGTCGGCAAGGCAACCAATGGTAGTACAGAAACCGCTTCGGTTTGCTGGGTGCGCCCGTGTGCCCACAGCTGAATTATCGGGCAGTTAAGCACTCACGCATCATTGTAAGTGGCTCAGAAAGAGAGAAGAGAGAGAGAGAGAGAGAGAGAGAGAGAGAGAGAGAGAGAGAGAGAGAGAGAGAGAGAGAGAGAGAGAGAGAGAGAGAGAGAGAGAGAGAGAGAGAGCTCTGGAATGTTGCGTGGCGGACGGCGCTGCTGGCCGGCCCGCTTCTTGCTCGGACAGCGCGCAGAGAGAGCGCGCTCTACGGGGCGAGACGAAAAGATTTATGTTGGCTAAAATGTCCAACACTGCGGGAACAGGGGATGGGACACGGCCAAGACGGGGCAACAACGTCGAAAAGATTGCGAAACCGGTGGTGTGGTGCGCCGGTTTGGTGAGGGGGCGGGGAGGGGGAGGGAGGGGGGCAACTCTCTCACAACAACCACGACTTCCCTTCGGGCTTCTGCTCTTGTTTTGTCCTCGTCGTCGCGTGGGCGTCGAACTTGTCCGGCTGATCTTCTCGCGAGGCGCTCTCTCTCTGTCTCTTTCTTTCTCTCTATCTCTCTCTGTCTCTCTCTCTCTCTGTCTCTCTCTCTCTCTCTCTCTCTCTCTCTCTCTCTCTCTCTCTCTCTCTGTGTCTCTCTCTGTCTCTCTCTTTTGCTCTTTCTCTCCAGCCTTTTCATGCCTAACGGGCAGCGTGTTGCGTTGGGATCCTCTGTCCCTCGGAGGAGTTTAGCACTCGGTAAAAGGAATATACGCCGCGACGTCCTTCCAGTCGATGGACAGCAATAGAGGAGGACAGGCATATCGGGGTCTCAAAGGGGGAGGAGGGAGAGAGAGAGAGAGAGAGAGAGAGAGAGAGAGAGAGAGAGAGAGAGAGAGAGAGAGAGAGAGAGAGAGAGAGAGAGAGAGAGAGAGAGAGAGAGAGAGAGAGAGAGAGAGAGAGAGAGAGAGAGAGAGAGAGAGAGAGAGAGAGAGAGAGAGAGAGAGAATAAGAGTGGGAGTGAGTGAGAGAGGTAGGCTGAGTGTAAGAAGCAGCACGAGCCTCCTCGGTGAGGCCGCAGAGCGCAGAGCCGCAGGCGGAGGCGGGCACAGCCTGGGCGGCGACAGGAAGCCGATATCTGATTGAAATTTTGCGGTCCGCAGAAGTGGCCGCTTCGCTTGTTTCGCGTTAATTGCCGCGCGGAAGGGAGGCGTGTCGGAACCACACGACGCGGTTTAGTGGTTGCGAGTGCCACACGCTGCTCAGAAAATAAAATAAAATCGACTAAAACAAAATGAAAAGATAATGGATATTACCAAAATTTCAACAGAAAACAACTCAGTCGAATTCACCTTCTTATTGTGGCAGTGTTCACCGTTTCAAATTAGTTTTACCTCATAATTCGTCCGCACTAAAGACTGTCTACCTTTTCTCTCGTGACTTGATTACATTGTAAAATTGACATCCACAATGCCTTTTTTTGTTTTATTTTAAAACCAAACAATTGGGTTGCTTGGATGTCCCGAGTACTCGTGAAGACGTCGCCGCAGGTAGAGGGCGGCGTTGCCAGGCAGCTAAAGCCGGCGGCTCCACACGTACTCCGACACCGGAAACAGGTTGCCGCTGCTGTGCTGCTGCAGCTGCAGCTGCAGGCGCAATGCTCCGCCAGCTGGCGGCCCTTCCAAGAGCCCGCTTTCCCCTTGGCTGCGCCTCTCCTGCCGCCCCCCCCCTCCCCCCTCCTCCGGAGTGCGCCCTACTGTGCTCCCCTGGGGACGGCACGTGCCCTGCACGCTAAACCGCCCGTCCGCAACCATGAATTGAAGAACGATCATAACCCGCACCCCATTCACTCCGTACGTCCCGGACCGCCCCCGCGCCGCCCCCACACCTCTCAAAATACCCGCCCCCGACCGGCGAGAAATTCGCTGCCACTTCAGTTAAATCCACTTAACTCAAATGGAGGGGGAAGTGCACACTCAAAAATGAATGCTTGATTCAAAGCGATTTTAATGCGAGTCTCACGTTCTTGCGGGATTTTCGTGATTTAAGAATCATCTGCCTATACCTACCGTCTGTTTGCTTGACACTAGCATATCATGCTTAAGGCACGTATTGTATTCTTGGGGTATATGGGTATATGGTGTCCCTCAGTCAAGCACAATATACTTCAAACAATCATTATATGAATGTGGGATTTTTAGTGTTTCAAACATAAAATATACTTAACTTAGAGCATATTATGCTTAAATCGCGCATTCCTTTTTGAGAGTGTGTGGGAGTGGTCGGAAAAATATCAATTGCTAAAAGATGTAGTCACCTGCTGTTTCGGGTCTAAAATGTGGAGTTGGGGCGGGAGAGTTTGGGTTCCTCTGGTGTGTGCACAGTAAGGAGTTGTGGCGGGTAGTGTACCGCCCCTCGAATGAAATTCGGATAAGACGTGGGGAGGCAACCAATGAAGGAGGCGGGAAAACAAGGAAGAGAGGTGAGAAAATGTGATGAGGCAAGTGGGGAGAGGGGAGAGGGGCAGGCGCGAGGTGGAAGTGATTGCGAGATGAAAAGGGAAGTTGGAGCTGAAGTTGAAGGCCGGCCGTTGCGCCCGCCTAAGAAGAAAAAAGGCACGGAAGGGCTATGCTGATGGTGAGGAGTCCTTCCTCCTGGAGAGGGAGGGAGATAGAGAGGGAGAGAGAGAGAGAGAGAGAGAGAGAGAGAGAGAGAGAGAGAGAGAAAGCTGAAGTCGATGAATATGGGAGGATGTCAGGAACAAAGCGACGGCTGCGCAGCGCTCCGGCTGCGCGGCGGTGGCGAGGCTTAAGGGAAGGAACTCGGGCTCAAACTGAGCAAGTGAATTGGACCAATGTGGCAATAAAAGTTTTCCCCTCTGTCTTCTCAACTTTCCACAAAAGGGCATTTTTCTCTCTCTCTCTCTCTCTCTCTCTCTCTCTCTCTCTCTCTCTCTCTCTCTCTCTCTCTCTCTCTCTCTCTCTCTCTCTCTCTCTCTCTCCATCTCGCGAGGATGGGCTTCATGTTAAAGGTAGATTATGGTCGCGGGGGCGGCGCGTACCCCCCGCGAATAGCGCTGAGATAGCAGACGCGGGGTCAAGTACCGACCGAGTGGCGCGCCGCCCTCCACTCAGCTCAGCTGCTGACTGGTCTGATTGGAGATTGGGCCTTGAATGAGCGGTGCGGTGCGTCTCCTCTGTTCGTAGATGGGGAAATAGAGGCCCGACTGAAAACTGGCGAATCTTATGCGGAGAAAAAAAAAACAAAAAAAAATGCCGCGAGCAAGCTAATTTTCCACATGGTCACCCCCACTAGCAGGGATGCCTCGAGACGACAGCATTGGCGGCGGGAGTGGCAGCGGTGCGGAGGTGCGAGCCCATCTCTCTAATCACACATCCGAGGCGCCGCCTGCCCCGTCTGATCCCGGCCCCACTCCTGCGTCCCTTCCTCCTCCCTCCCCGGCCCCGCCGGGTCCTACTCCCGCCTCCGCTGTCCTCTTCTGGCGCGCTCCGCATTCCCCACCAACATATTGCTCCATTCCTGCGCACTACGGCCCTTATCAACACCCGCCCGCCAAAACGCTGCAAGTGTGAGGGAGACGGAGCGAGCAGAGCGAGAGAGAGAGAGAGAGAGAGAGAGAGAGAGAGAGAGAGAGAGAGAGAGAGAGAGAGAGAGAGAGAGAGAGAGAGCGAGAGCGAATGATGTCACGCCGTCATCCTTTTGATCCGCGTGCCTGTCGTGTGGTAATTACGCCCCGTGTTTCTTCACGGGATGACTCAACCTAAAACCATCGCCTCTCCGTCTGTCTCTCTCGCACCCCCGTAAATACTGTTGCATAGCGCGTCTTCCGCACCACAAAACGCAGTGGTCGTGCTGGTGCTGATGCCCGGGCCGCCCTTGGCCTCCGTCACGAGCCCAGCACTCGCTGGTGCGGCCCGGCCGGGGCCCACTTCTTTGCGGCGTCCCAACAAAATAGCATCGTCAGTTCCGTCCCACATCTCTGCTGTACGCCAAGAAGCTCGCGGGGCAAGAAACGATGACGCTCCGATCCTACCTCTTGTATTCTTCTTCTTCTTCTTCTTCTCTCTTTTTTCTAGTCCGCTTTTCTTCTCTCCCAAAATAGAAAAGAGCGAGAGAGAGAGAGAGAGAGAGAGAGAGAGAGAGAGAGAGACAGAGAAAGAGACAGAGGCAGAGAGAAAAAAAAATGGCAGGAGGAATGCCATAAGACGAAAAGCATGGCGAAGGGGTAGGAGGGAAATACAGCGGCTCGGGACGGAATTCCAGCTGCCGAAGCGGGCCGCGCGACACGGTACATGGCATCGATCTCTGCCCGGCAGCCCGCCCGCGCGGCAGGCCGGCCGCCAGGCAGAGATGATAAATTGGGAAGGTACGCGGGCGCACCGGCGGTCAGGGGGCGCCACTCTTCCAAACCCATACAAAAAGCATATGCGATTTCCGTCTTTGTAATCCCCGCAATTTCTTATTCGCCACAGAATCTGCACTTGCCGTACATTATTGCTCTAGTTACAGCCTTTTTAGCCCGTCCCGACACGTTTCTTTAGAAACGGGAGGAGCCGGGCTTATAATCTTATGCCGCATGTTCGTTCGGGCGGACGTGTGTTCGCCGACTTATCGTTCATAGAAAAACTTCAAATTTTGAGGATCAACTCCTTTTTTAACGTAGAATCACGTGCGGTAGCAACAATTTTCGATTTGTATCGCATTTTTGAGAAATGAAAATTTGTCTGTTTTTGTTTTTTGAGATTAGGGTTGGCCGCCGCGCGCACACCATTACCATCGCAGCGCGCACAGGGACGGGCTCAGGTTAACGATTTTAATCGTAACAAATACATCTGCAATCGGGCACTTCTAGGGAGACTTGAGGCGGAGGCCGAAGGCTCCCGCTAACGCCGCCGGCAGGCCAAGCTGGCCAAGTCCCCCATGGAAGGGACGGGCCAGCTTGTTTTTTTTTAGAGTGCAGAACGGCAGGGCCAGGGCAGGGCCTACACCGCGTTTGGCACCGCCGGAGAATCGGCTTTAGAGAGTTCTCCAGGTCCTCCGGGTCCTCCGGGTGTCCAGGTCCTCCGGGTCCTCCGGGTGTCCAGGTCCTCTGAGTCCTCCGGGTGTCCGGGTCCTCCGGCCTTCGGGCCGCGCGCGCTCAGGTGGTGAGTCCTGGGGGTGGTGTTCTCGCAGCCCCGGCCCCGAGCACAGCACAGCCCCCCGCGGTAGCAAAGCACAAAGGGACATTGGTCCTCGCTGGCGTGAAGCACCCCGTCACAAAGGTGTGAGTATCTCTGGGAATCACAGGACTTGCCCCCCCCCCCTTTCCCTCCCCCACCCTCACACTTCCACGATCGAAGCCGGAGATTATACCGGGGTGGGCGCCATCGCTCTGTTAATGCTGTTTGGGTGGCCGAGTACACACCGAAACACATACTACCAAACCACAACTCACGCCGGGTGTTTGTTGTTTCCAGACTCCAGCTGGCCCCCCTCGCGAGCGCGGGGTAGGCAACCCCCAGTCATTGGTGTACCGCGGGACGGCCGACCCCTGCGCGCACCGCAGGGGCTCCCTTTGCTGGACACGGGCGCACACGTCCTGCAATAAAGCCGAGAGCCACACGGGCGTCGTCTTCATGATCTCAGCTTTGATGTCCACGCTGTCCGTCCGAGGTTCTGCCCCCCCCCCCTCTCCCCCTACGGGCGCGGACGCACGACGCACGCACCCTACACTTGGGGGACCGCATTATAGGCGAGTGCGACAAAGAAAGGGACTCGACTGGAGCGGGAGCGGCCCCCGCTGTTGTTTGCCGTATTGTTTTCGCCGTCCTCTCCGCTCTAGTTCTCTCTCTCTCTCTCTCTCTCTCTCTCTCTCTCTCTCTCTCTCTCTCTCTCTCTCTCTCTCTCTCTCTCTCTCTCTCTCTCTCTCTCTCTCTCTCTCTCTCCCCCTCTCTCTCTCTCCCTTCCCCTCTCTCCCCCCCCCTCACTCTCTCCCCTCAACCAAAGCAACAACTCCCTATTCTCTTCTTGCATACACTATATAAAGCTACGACCATCGCATAGCCGCGTTGCCAGGGAGTGAACATTGCACCCCCAACGCCGTGTGCTTGGCTCAAGGCGCTCTCGACAAGAAACACGTACCAAAGAGGCTTGGTTTAAGAACGGCACCGCGGACTCTGAGCGGCACCCGATTGCCCCCCCCCCCCCCTCCGCCGTACTGCCAGAAGTCGGAGTGCGCTGCGTTTGTGATGTGATGGAGCTCGAAATAATAAAGGTGGAGTTGCAGTGTGGCGTGGGCTGGGCGTGAGAGGGGCCCCTCCCGGCCAGCCGGTGCAGTTCTGGCTGGTCCAGGCCGGCTGGTAGGGAGAGGCCGCTCCACCAGCATTCATACTGCATTACGGGGGTGATGAAAAAAAAATCCTACCTCACCGAATATGTGGACAAAAAAAAAAAATTAACGGGTGGCCTGGATCGTAAAATAATTGCGATAGCGAGAAATAGTCGTGCTCACAATAAAACCGGCTGACCCAGTGTCCCCGCCGACGTCTCGGAGGGTCTTTCCTTTTCTTTTCTAACGCCAATAACTCTCGCCGCGCATGAGAGAGAGAGAGGAGGAAAAATGTAACGCGTCATAAAATGGGCCACATATTGCACTCTCACACCGCATAAGAGCCGAGAGACAGACGGAGAGAGGGAGAGAGCGAGTGGGTGAGTGGGGGGGGGGGGGCAACTGAGCGGGTGAAATGGTGTGAGGCAAATCATGGAAGGCGGGGGGCTCGGGGCTCGAGGCTCGCGCGGTCAGGCTGGCTCGCGGAGTCCCCGCTCGCCCTGCCGCCCCCGCTTGCCCTGCCGCCCCCCGCTGCGCCCTGCCGCCCCCCGCTCGCCCTGCCGCCCCCCGCTCGCCCTGCCGCCCCCCGCTCGCCCTGCCGCCCCCGCTCGCCCTGCCGCCCCCCGCTGCCTGCCGCCCCCCGCTCGCCCTGCCGCCCCTCGCTCGCCCTGCCGCCCCCCGCTCGCCCTGCCGCCCCCCGCTCGCCCTGCCGCCCCCCGCTGCGCCCTGCCGCCCCCCGCTCGCCCTGCCGCCCCTCGCTCGCCCTGCCGCCCCCCGCTTGCCCTGCCGCCCCCCGCTGCGCCGGCAGCCTCAGCTCGGCCCCTGTCGGGCACAAGGGGCCCATATTGCAGCACGAGACTTTTCTCTTTTTTTTTTTTTATGATTGAGCCCTAAACGCCACGCGGGCGCCGTGGGGCGTCGCTTGGAAAACCGCAGCAATTATTGCGCGCCTCCTAGACCTCAGTCCCACAAGGTGCCGGGAGCACGAGGGTCCTCAAATCTGCCCCAAAGTGTACACTGATTGTGTTGATTGTTACAATAAATTTACAGAAAATTTAAAATTGAAGTCTATTCATGGCGTTTTACGGTCATTTTCAGCGCTATAATGTAGCTCAAATATACTTCTCTGGCAGTGTTTAAGATTTTTTTCATCGATGATTGTGTCTCTGATTTTCTCAACATGTGTACACCGATTGTCTCGACTTGTGTACCCCTCTCTCGTCACTTCATAAAAATCGACAAAGAAGGAAATCACTGAAAAAGTTTTATTGGTGTAAATTTTTGAACAAAATACAAATTTGGGCAGAAAGATTTCGTGAAATGAGAAATCCTCTATCGAAATCTTTCTATGGAAATTAGTGGTGTAAGTTACGATAAGATCACACATATATTTGCAGTGTACATCCATTTGCAGGCTAAGCGGTCTAACTCATTACACACCGTGGTGGCCATTACTCTATTTGGCGCTGCCTGGAGACGGCCTAGGGAGGAGGGGGTTGGTGGCGCCCAGGGGGAGCATGATCCGTCACTGGACACATCCATTATCGCGGAGGGTACCACGCCCCAGTCCTCTGCAGGGATTACCGCCGCGCCGTCAAAGCGATTGGTGCACCTGGCATGGCGCGTACAACGGGGGGCTTAGGGGTGTCCGACGGGCACCGGGACGCGAGCCCCGAGAGAACAGAGGCGACGACGGCGGCAGTGAGGACGCCGACGCCGACATTGCCACGGCGGAAGGGTGCGGAAGTCCTGGCAGAAGCCCCCTCCCCTCGAGCTTAATTCGGAAGGTAGGGCGGCAAAATTCGTAGTAGTAAAACAGAGAGTATGGCAGCACTCCCCCGAGAGCCCTGCCCGTCTCCTCCGAAATGATTGATTGCGGGAATGTAATTTTCTTTACAAAAAAAACAGCAGCAAAGAAACAAAATTGCAAATGTTTTGGGGACAGTCGCGGTGAGCGGACGCCGGTGAGGACCGCGCGGTGGCCAGGAGGAGGACGATGGCGACGGTGATCAATAGCGAGGCGGATCGTTGTCGTCGGCGAGGTCACGGACGAGGAAGTCCTCGAAGAGTCCTACTGGAGTGTGCGGCCGGAGGGAAGAGGAGTGGGAGGAGGGGGACTGAAAGGCAAGACAAACGAGGGCCTCTGTGCGCAGATGGAGCGATAGCAGCGCTTGTGCTCCCTAATTAATTCATAAGCAGGGCCTCCCTCGCGCCGCCCTTCCGCGGCATGGCTTCCAACGGCTGCCAACGCGGCCGGGCTGCCCATCGGCGGCGGGGGTTGGCAACACTTACGGCGGTGTTCGTGTTGGCGCGCAAATGGAAAGACGTCGTTGGGCAGAGAGATTCCTGCGTGAAACCGTCTCCAAATGGTGGCGGCCACGCCCTAATCGTGGGGGGTCTAGGTAGCGGAGGTGCTTCTGCTGCTGACGAGGTCCCTCAATATTGTCACGCCGAAGTTTTGGAACCACAAACCTCAAAATTCACCGAAAATATTTAAGTGTGTACACTGGGGATTCACACAATTTTCTCCCCCGGGTGCCGCTGACGCGTCCAGGACGGGGGTAGCGCGTTCGGGGTGCTTTCCGTAGGGGTGGAATGGTTGTTGGCCTAGGGTTTTACGGGTGGCGTTGCGTACGTGGAGCCAGAGGCGGCGGCGGGGGTAGGGGGTAGGAGAAGTCGACGAGGATTGTGCCTCAACTTTGCCAAGCCAGCGTCATGTCACGAAGAGCTGCTTTTATCAAGATTAGCCGGGATCCCCGGACCCAGCCCAACGCAGCGCAGCACGGTGCTCAGCCCCGCCCCGCCCCGCCGCGTCCGCCCCATCCCAGGGCGGCCTGCAGCCCTCGGCCAGCGGGGCCCACAGGCCACAGGGCTGTCAACTTGCCGGCTGATGATGACACATGTCCTTCCAGCGTGTTGTGTGTTGGCGACTCTGGGCTTGGGCTCCCCTACTTAATTCAAGCAGTCAGTGCCCAAAGTAAAGAAAGTGCGGGGAAAGGTGGCAGAAGGCGAAAACGTCAGTCGTAGCAGAAAAGAGGGATGGCAGACAAGAGAAGTGACCAGAAAAGTTCAAAGTCGTGGACCCCGAAAAGGGGGGGGGGGGCGTTAGGTTACGTCAGAGGCGTCTCCAAAGCGCGGTCTGACATATTTATAGGCCGGCCAGGGCCGCCAGCCGGGGCCCCACGTGAGGGAGTTGTTCGTGGTGGCGGCCGGTAGCGGCGGTGTCGGCGGTGGAGGAGCAGGATGTCTGCCGGCGTCAGAACGTCGGAAGGTGTCAGCCAAGCGTGCGGTGCCACCAAAGCACGATCTCCCTCGTGCTCTCTCTCTCTCTCTCTCTCTCTCTCTCTCTCTCTCTCTCTCTCTCCCTATCTCCCTCTCCCGCACGGCTCGTCTCTCTCGCTCTCTAGAGCAGCAGGGTATCGCGTTCGGAAGGCGACCTTCCGTTATCGGAGACCTCAATAAGACGCCATGCCAGTTCGTGTCAAAGCGAGACGAAGGCTATCACCACCTTGGCGTGGCTGTGGCCCGGCCCCGTGGCCGCCCCGCCACACGCGCCCCGCCGAGGCCCCCGCTGACGCCCCCCGGCCCTGTGACCCCCCGCCACACGCGCCCCGCCGAGGCCCCCGCTGACGCCCCCCGGCCCTGTGACCCCCCGCCACACTCGCCCCGCCGAGGCCCCCGATGACGCCGTTGGCCGCCGTGGCGAGTGGCTTTGGCTCGGGTCGGAGATGTCCCGCACGGAAAATAATTGGTTTACTCCAGGGTACTTGGACCCGGGAGCAGAAACAGTCCACGCCGTGGGTAGCGCCTGCGAGAGCCGAGGTAGGCCAGCCCGCACGACCCGCATGCGTGGAGCAGCCGGGGGCTGCCTACCCGGCGGGCGCCATGTGGCCCGTGGACGGTCTCCTCCCAGCACAGCTGACATGAGCTGCTGCGTCGGGGACACCCCTGCCAACACGCCGCCACGCGGTGGCACGCGGTGCCACGACCCGCCACGCCACGCCTGGCTCCACCCGTTATTTTGTCGCAAGGCTGGCAAGCAAGCCTCGGTGCGGGACACACTTCCGCTCATCTGCTGACACAAACATGTGTCGCCTGTCACCTCAGTATATCCGCCCTCCCCCCTCCCCCTCTGGCCACGCCCTAACACGTCACCCCTACACCCCCCCCCCCCCCCCCTCAGCACTACACTCTGCGGCCCCCCATGTCATAACACCTACGTCAGACACCGCTGTGCCAGATGGTACCCGACAACTTAATGCGGTACGTGGTTCAAATCCCGGTGGACATATTTTTTTTTTCATCTCTGCACAGTAGAGAGTCTCACAGCCAGTAAAGTCGGTTGTAAAGTCGAGTGTATTTTTTGTAAATCGACGTATCCTGTCAACAAAGGCGGATCTCTGAGCTTCCGGCGCCGAAAAGATCCGTCCTAAAACAACCACTATTGTTGGTCGGAGACTGCGTAATGTCCGTGTGATCGACGACAACACCCGTGCGGAGTTGTTACTCTGGTGCCAAAGCAGCTTCTGCCGCAGGACATGCAAAGTCCCCGAGGGCCGACTCCAGGTATTAGTTGTTGTGCTCGCGGGCATGAGCAGGGGGGGGGGGGGGGGGGGTAACATTACAGCACGGCTGCTCAGGCGGGTGTTACAGCGGGAGGTACAACAAACTAAGTTGGCACCTCATGATCATCGTCGCCCCCGCCGTTTCTCCTCACCGCCGACGGCGGCGCTGTTCAACGTTGGCGTGACCTCGCTCTGTCTCCGTCCCACCTGCCACAGGTAGTCGCGGAGTGAGAAAGACAGAGACAGCCGGTCCGGCCGTGACGCCGCGGGCTCGAATCCCGGCGGGGGGTCTGCGCCGCCGTCGAGTTCAATCTTTGCCGCCGCCTTGGCTCCGGCACGGCCCGTCAGCGCGCTCCGCCAATCAGGAGACGGGACGGGCGCATACGTGCCGTCTCTCTCACGCACGTAGAGTTCAACCAGCGCGCGCAACGTCGTGGGAGAGAGACGGAGAGACGCGCGCCGCTTGGCAGCTTCCAGCGCGCCCGCCGCCCGCCAATCACGAGCCACCTTCGGCTTGAGATGCAGAGTGATGTACCCTACAAGAATCCCGTCCCGGCAATGCTGAAAAAGGGCATGTTTTTCCCACCGAAAATATCTCTCTCGCTGATTTTTTTGAACACACCCTGTTTTCATTCTGCGACAAACACTATTTCATTTTCCACATTTTGTTTTCTTTCCTGGGTAACTTAAACATTGTAGGGTCCGACGGTTGGTGCAGTAAGGATGTCGTTCCCCGTACAAACTGGCACTTCTAGCGCGCGTCCAGAAAAGTCTCTCCCCCCCCCCCGCCCCCTCACTCCTCCCCCGCTCCCTTCCGTCTCGCCTACGAGGGATGAAATGGCGTGGTGAACTACAGCCATCAGAGCCACGGCTGCCCCGGCCTGCCACCGCCTCGGCCAGCCGTGCAGCCGCGGCCGTCAGAGTTCGGCAAGAGCCATTACACTTTTAGAGGCTTCCAGTTCATTAGCAGCTCGCCAGGTAATGACGAGGGTCGTAATCTGCTTTCCTTTTCTCTCCCCCGCCGCGCCGCAGCTCTCTCGCTCGTGTCGCAGATTACCATATTCCTGCGCGCAGATATCCGTCGTCGTCCTCGTCCTCTCTGGACGCATCTCGTCGCATCTCTCTCTGTCTCACCTTCGCGTCGCGCGCGCGCGCGGAGGAGAACGGAAGACGAAGCGAGGGAACATCGTTAAAATCGGTTGGAGACACACAATAAAAAAAAATGTCTGCGCTGCTCACACGATGTATCTGTCGTGCCGTTTTGTTGGCAGGACTGCGTATGTGCGCGGTAGGGTAGCGGCGGCGGTGGTGGTGGTGAGGTTGGCAGCACAATCCTCCCGCACGCCCGATTTATCACTTGAAAGTGTCACACCTGACCGAAATACATTTCTGGGGAAAATCATAAACGTCAGACCGTGACTCTCCATTCCACTGCGACTCTCGCCTCTTTTCCGGCTGCTCTTCGCAAAGAGGGGACCGCGGGTGGTGGCCGCGGCTCATAGGGGTGTCATGCATCACGTAAAAGCGTATACGTCAAGGCTCTCTCTCTCTCTCTCTCTCTCTCTCTCTCTCTCTCTCTCTCTCTCTCTCTCTCTCTCTCTCTCTCTCTCTCTCTCTCTCTCTCTCTCTCTCTCTCTCTCTCTCTCTCTCTCTCTCTCTCTCTCTCTCTCTCCCTCTCTGAGCGCTGCGCTGCATTGCATAGACTACTAACCCAACCCCAATCATACGCAAACAAAAGAAAAATTCAACATTCTCAACAGTTCCTACTTCAGTGCTCCTGCGTTGTTCTTCATTGGAAACGCCCGGGGTGAGTGCAAGTGAATAAATCACGTTAGGGAAGCAATAAAAAGCAGGCAGAAAGAAATTACACCCTTCTCTAAAGTGGGTTTTGTAATACAAACTTGCTGAACTGCTAAAGTTTTATGGGTGTATTTTTTTTTGCCGTTATTTTTTTCGGTCGTGATATTTCTTCCCATGTTTTTCTCCATTGTGATTTTTATCCATCGAGATTTTTCTACAATCGTACTTCTCTTTCAGCTGCACTTACTCCACTCTCTTTCGGATGTCGCTTTGTTATTTCAGGGCACCCTGTCTGCGCGGTGCGCCGCCGTGCCCACAGACACCCCCACCTACTTTGGTGCTCCCCGCACAGTTTAGGCCGACAACAACTGAGGTCTGCGACCAGGGCGCTTAACCTTCTTCGCGCCGCCAGACGAGGGGGAGGAATGGAGAGGGGTGCATGTGGGCGAGGTGAGCGGGAAGTGCCCCGTGCCCCGATGGCCCCCGCTGTTAAGATATTCAGTGCTACCAACCCAAGCGCACCGCCGCTGCCCTCGCGGCTGATTTCCCAGGATGGGCAACAGAACGGAATCGACCCCGTTTGTCGAGCGCGCTGCCCGTGCCCGCGGACGTGGCCTGGCGAAACAGCAGCGCAGCGGCTCCAACCGGTTGGTGAAACTGAATGCGGTGCTCTCTCTTTCCCGCCCTCCCCCCTCCTCTCTCTCTCTCTCTCTCTCTCTGTCTCTCTCTGTCTCCTCTCTGTCTCTCTCTGTCTCTCTGTCTCTGCCTCTCTGTCTCTGCTCTCTCTCTCTCTCTCTCTCTCTCTCTCTCTCTCTCTCTCTCTCTCTCTCTCTCTCTCTCTCTCTCTCTCTCTCTCTCTCTCTATCTTCCTCCAAAGCGGAACGCACTAACGTGTACTTTCGCCTTTCTCGGAGATCGCTGAATAGACCTTTCATCGGAACCGGGCCAACCTTACTGTCTCGAGCGTGTGAGAACTTTTGCACGACGCACCGTTTACATGCCTGCTCTAAATGTGTAAAGATCCAGATAATCTCAATCGTCAACTTTATGATCTTCGGGAGCTTGTGTTTTTCTTCAATATGACTTTTCGAGAAACAGACGCAGAGGAGATTTAGGATCGGATAAAAGGTCCATTACTGCAGACCACCCGAAACCAGTAAGAGTATTCCGGAGAAGAGTTTGACCGGATGCAAGGAGAAGACAAGAATCACTCGCGGTCTGGGGAAGTGCATCCTCCCGCCGCGCGGAGTAGTTCCAGCGCTGTGTGGCTCTACCAAATGGTCGTGACATCGTCAGCGAGAGCCCCCAGAGTCGGCTTGTGACTGCGGCGCGGCACGTGCTGCGTAACTTTTCCTACCGTAACCTTCCGTATCCGCTTTTGTGATTCTTCTCTTTTTCTTTGTTTCCGCGGTCAAGCTTTACTCCGGAATACCCTATTCAAACACTCTGCCTGCCGTGTGGGACCTGCTGCTCCCGCGAGCGCGATCCCTGCTCCGCCGCGCGGTGTGGCCGCATTGGACCCTGTTGTTGTCACCGCGAGTGACTCAATTCAATATCAAGCTGAACCTTATTCCCCTGTGCTGCGTATCCGCTGATGCTCCCCCTCCCTCCCCCCCCCCTCTCTCTCTCTCTCTCTATCTCTCTCACCCCCTCGCTCTCTCTCTCTCTCTCTCTCTCTCTCTCTCTCTCTCTCTCTCTCTCTCTCTCCCCCCCCCCTCTCTCTCTCTCTCTCTCTCACCCCCCCCCCCCCCCTCTCTCTCTCTCTCTCTCTCTCTCTCTCTCTCTCTCTCTCTCTCCCTCTCTCTCTCTCTCTCGTGTGCGTGCGTGTGCGTGCAAGGGCGTGACGTTGCATGCAAATGCAGTCGCTTGCACGCACTCCGTGCACTCCGTGTGTGTGCGTGTGCGGCCTACTCCCGGCGCATACCCAGTCGCATAAGCAGGGGCTCATCGGCCCGCACACATCGGAAGCCCCACTCGCCGAGAGACAGCACTGCGTGCGTACCGCGCGATCGCCCCGTTCCATTGTTTTGTGTATATATTTATTTTTGGATTCTCCACCAAGGAGAAACGAGAGAGAGAAAGAGAGAGAAGAGAGAGAGAGAGAGAGAGAGAGAGAGGGGGGGAGGAGTAATTTGCTTTGTTTGCGTTTCGCGGACACGTCCCGACCAGAGTGTTTTCCTGGAACTGAGGAGAGTACAAGAGGACTCGACATTGCGCATGCATACGGTGCGACGCTTCGAGTCTGTCTGGAAATCGTCCCTTTTACAAAACGATAGCTCTTAGCTGAGACGTTGACAAAGACAGCTCTGGCTCGTTCTGAGTAGTCTGATATCAAGACGTTCAATAATTCCGTATCCTTGAAAAAAATCCCCCCCCCCCCCTTCGGATATCATTTATAAGTATTAAACGACCCTTGAGTTGGCAAGGACTGCAATACATGTGCTGGTGCTGTACTTACCTCTGCAGAGGCAGGCGTCACTTGATTCTCTCCCTCTCCCAAACTTTTTTTGGGCTCCTCGTATCCTTTCTATATTTCTTATCCTCGCTTTTTTTTATGACTATTTTTATTTTAAGCGGTAGACGAGCCAATTGCGGTGTGAATTGGCGCCCGGCCCGGCCGGTCCGCGAACCTCCTGGGCGCGCTGTGGTATTGCCTGCCACGCCGCCACATTCATCTTTTTCTCTGCCCTCTCCCTGTCTCTATCCCTGCCTCTCCGTCTGTCTGTCTATCTCTCTCGCTCTCTCCCCAACAGAATGGTGGCGGCGGCAGCCGGTTGCGTCAGAATTAAATTTTCCTTCCGCTTGGGATCCGTTTCCACCCGAGTAGCGACCGCATTCCTACATTTACCTCGGGGCCAACGGAGAGGAAGGCAAGGACCGACGGGATAGGGCTGGGCGGAGGGGGGGTGGGGGAGTGGCTTCATGGCGATGTGGGATGCTGATGCACCCGATACGATACGGACTTCAACTTTTGTTATTTATTCCCTGCTCCTCTACGGCGGTGCAGACCCTTGCGTTAGTACACCACCCACCACCGCCCCCCCCTCACTCGTTAGGGTGCACCTGATTATGCGCCCACGAATCGATCGAGTGGCGGACGAGTGAGGGTAAAGTGCATGTAAAAATCAAGATTGGGAAAGCAGCCACATGCAGGTAAAGAAAAACCTAACTTTACCATCTTAACATTAGCAACCTAACTTCAACTTTCATCTTAATCTTAGCAACCTAACCTAACGCTTGTAAAAAGTCAGTCAAAGTGAGCGCCTTACAAACAAACGCATCCTTCTCAAAAATCATTTTCTCTAAAATGTACGCATTCTTTTGGAAGGTGTTGTTTTGTACCTGCTGCGATTTTTTTTTCCTCTTTTTTACCTGTTCTTACGCTTCTCTATAGAGATCTGTTCACCGTGCGGAAAGCAGCACTCTACGCGTCAGCAGTTATTTTTTCCACCCTGGTTTGAGAGAAGGTCAGAAAAGGAAGGGAGTCAGAGCGTGTTACAGAGCTTGCGGTATCCACACAGTGTGGCGCGGAGGGCCGTGGGTTCAACTACCACCGCCGGGCGCGGCCCGCAAGTGCCCGCATGCTTTCCTCGTCTGGAGGAATCCGCGGGGAATCACCGCCCTCCACTAAACCGTCCATTTGAGGAAGTTGATGAGCTGAATCATCAGATTCGCATTTTCCTCCCCGGTTTCGGCCCTAATGCCCCCCGTATACATTACCGCTCGGGACTCAGACCGCCTCGCTGCGGCGGAGGATTGAAATGGCGATTCAGCTTCCTGATTAATCCGCCAGGTGTCGCCGCTGGTCCGTGGCAGACACCTGCGGGGGGAGAGGGGCGAAGGGGGGGGGAGAGCATTCTGCATTAAAACACTTGTGCAGGCGCGCTGCAGTGACACCTGGTAGCGTGACACTCGTCCATGCAGGCTGAGGGCCCCCACAATGCCCCTTGAGCCCCCCCCCCCCCACCCCCCCCCCTCCCCGCCCCGCGCGGTCGGCGTGGCAGGTAAGTGACAGCAGCGCTAAGCTGTCCTGTGTCGCTAACGCCCCCACCTCTGTACAAACTTAGCGCGCGCAACACGACACCGGAGGACAGGAGAGGAGCCCTTGTAGGTGCCTCTCTCTCTCTCTCTCTCTCTCTCTCTCTCTCTCTCTCTCTCTCCAGGCTCCAAACATCGTCTACATATCCCCCGAAAATACTCTGCCAGCTGAGGAACTTCTAGCAGCTGGCCAGCTCAAGTTCGTCCCACGCCCGGCTTAACAAACATATTAGCAGTTTCGCTGCATTCGGAATTTTTATATTTTGCGTGCAGCAAAGATCGTGTGGCCTCTTGCGAGTTCTCTACATCAGGCTATGACGTCACAGCCTCACTTGGCGCGGCCTTGACGCCAACGAGCGGTAGCGCGGTGATGATCGCAGACCAAGTCCTGTGCCCGGCCGTTTGCATGGGACCGAGAGGCGTGGCGTGGCGTGGCGTGGCGTGCTCCGAGGCCGACCGGCGGTGAGGGCACGGCCCCCAGGGGGCGATAAACACGGGCATAACAAGCCATGATGTAGGGGGCCGCGGACCGCGACGTCCCACATCCGTGAACATTCGCAACCCCCCCTTCATCACCCTCCTCATCACGCACAATTCAGCCCCCCCACCTCTCTCTCTCTCTCCCTCTCTCTCTCTCTCTCTCTCTCTCTCTCTCTCTCTCTCTCTCTCTCTCTCTCTCTCTCTCTCTCTCCCTCTGCAGCCCAGAACACTCCCAAAGCAGTGATGCCGCCGAACCAACAACGCCTTACCTTGCGAGGGTTGGGGTCCATCAGCTGCAAGACCACCGACACACGCGGCAAACCGTGCCCGGGGAGCACCAAGGGAGCAGTGAACGGCAGTGCGTCTCACTGTTCTAGGCAGTAGTTGTGGTCTCTGTCCCTCTCTCTCTCACTCACACATACACGCACAATGTCAAGCAAAGACACTAAGTTAAAGGCAAAAAGAACAACTTCGGGGGGGGGGGGAGAATCCAACCAGGAAGATTAAAGAACCACGATAAAAAAAATGATATTTGAAAAAGAAACAAGAAAAACACAAACAAGAGTTCAGAAACTTGAAAAAAGAAAAGACAAAAAAAGATGATTTAAAAATATATTTGTCCTGACAGTAGTGTGCAGTGCGCCGCCTCCTCGCCATTATATTACGTTACAGCGCCCCGAGAGGGTCTCAAAGACGCTGGTAATGATGTCAATTAGGTTAACGGGACGGCGGGGGGCGAGGCGATACGGCCCCGCCGTCTCCCCCCCCCCCCCCCCCCCCGCACCGCCCTTCGGGGCGATCGGAGCACTTCGACGCACGACGACTCGTCTGTGGTGGGAGCGGTGGGGGCCAGGGAGGGTGGCGGTGCCGTAGCTCAACCACACAGACAAGATTTCGCCCATCGTTCAACGATTTCTGAAAGGACTTTCTTATCGCATTATGCCACAAATATTATTCTTGGCGCAAAGTGGGGGAAAAGGTGAAAATCTGTAGCATGTCACGATGATTTACATTTTTTTTTGCGTCAGTGCCGGACCGTCGCGCTGGAATATTGCTGAAGGGATGATAAAAATGATCCGTCGTGGTGTTACGCTGCATGATGGGGAAAGCCCTGATTGTTCTCCGGGGCCGGGACGGGATCTGCAAGTCCTGTTGTTGTTGTCCGCAGCTTAGCCCCGTTTTCGCCTACAGCACAGAGAGAGAGAGAGAGAGAGAGAGAGAGAGACAGAGAGACAGAGACAGAGAGAGATGGGGCGGGGCGGGTGCCGGGGGCGGTGTGCGGGGCCAGGCGGGCACAATAGGCATTACTATAGGCCGGGATCAGGTCCGGCACAAACAGCGTCTGGATTAACGGCCCCCGCTCCGCCACGCCATGATGGATATCGTGTTCCCGATGTACGCCCTTAGGGTCCCCGACGGACCCCAGGGCCCCCCGTGGTCCCCGATCAGAGATCATGCAGCTGCACCGCCAAAGCAGAGCACACCAAGACTGCGACTGAGAGCGCTGGCCGCTGGCCGAATAGAGTATTCCGGAGAAGCTCAGAACGGAAGTGAGAAGTCGTAACGAAGAAGAGGAATGCAGGGCAAGTATGTAAAATCGACTATTCGGAACCCCACTGCTCTCGGAAATCACTCGATTTCTCATATTTTTTCTGGGAATATTCTTTGTTACGACTTCTTACTTTCGTTTCGGGCTACTCCGGAGAACCCTATTCTCTTCCTGCTGAAGTGGAACGAACGCGATGACACGCAGGGCGCCTGTGACTGCGGGGGTAGGCCAGCCCGCACGACACGCGTGCGTTGCAGACGTCGGGATGGCCTACCCACCGGGCGTCCGACCCGGCCCTTCCTGGTAGTGCGACGCGCAAACCCTACCGCGCACCGATTCATTCGGCCAACGGAGGGCGCGCGCTGTAAATCCAGAACACGGATTAGTGGCCGAGCAGCGGAGCGAGTTGGCGGTTAACTGGTGTCCGGGGAGCCGGGGGCAGAAGCCGGGGCGGAGCGGACCAAGCCAGCATCAGCTGAGCCAACGCCAAGCCAAGCTTGTACTGACCGACCTCTGCATCGACTGGGGCACATGACGAGCGCATCGTAAGAAAACTGTTTTGTGATTTTCAATTTGTATTTGCTTCTGTATACCGGATTTTTTTAGTATTTTTTTTTCAAACGAAAAATTGACAAATAACACTCCGTCCCTCCGTCCCCCCTCCCTCTCTCTCGTACCGATCGCTCCGTCTCGCTCTAACTCGCGACCCAAGACAGACAGCAGCCTAATTACACCCACCTAACTGCATACCGTGCACCTCTAATTAACATGGATCTTGTTAGGGAGCTGCGCAGGGCAAGTCCGGCCGGGGATTGGCTTCGGGCGCGAAGCGGCCGTAGTGAGCAGCCAGTGAGAGACACAGAGAGAGAGAAAGAAAGAGAGAGAGAGAGAGAGAGAGAGAGAGAGAGAGAGAGAGAGAGAGAGAGAGAGAGAGAGAGAGAGAGAGAGAGAGAGAGAGAGAGAGAGGGAGAGACAGACAGACAGACAGACAGACCGACCGACAGACAGAGACAGAGAGAGACAGAGAGAAAGAGACAGAGAGGGGGGGGGACAGAGAGAGAACTGTCACGTAGTCTTTATCTGACAGTGACCGCCAGCCTCATGTCCCCCATTCCCTCATCTGCTCCAACTCATTTTGCCATTCTCTCTCTCTCTCTCCTCTCTCTCTCTCTCTCTCTCTCTCTCTCTCTCTCTCTCTCTCTCTCTCTCTCTCTCTCTCTCTCTGTCTCTCTCTCTGCCTCTGATGACTGCACCCGACCCAGATGGCCACCCACACGGTGCGTACATTCACGTTCGAGTGCAGCGAGCCGCGAGCCGTCCTCATTCGCAATGGCGGTTTTCTCTGCCGTTTTTTTGTTGATTTTGCGTGCCGGAGCACGGCTTCGGGTTCAAATACCACTGTACTCCACAGTGAAAAGCAACCTATTACTGTGGCCGTTTGTGACCGGGAATAACCATCCGTCTCTCACGGCCAAGTCCGGCGCGAGGGCGCCTGCGAAACCCGGGGTAGGCAGACCCGCAACGCATTCGTGTGCTGCTGCTGCCTAGCCTGCGCATGGCAGGAGCGAAGCCACGCCGAGCGAGGATGGAAGCAGGTGGAGAGGGCATGGGGTGGGGAGGGGGGGGGGGTTGAAAAAGTGGTGCCACCTTACGCCGGCAGTGCGCTCGGCGGGCACACTAATTAAGAAGGTTGTTGTCCTGCCAGAGCGCTCGAAGACTCACAGAAACACACACACACACACACACACACACACACACACACACACACGCCCGGGAAAGCTGAGCGCCGCCGGCACGTGTTAGCAAACGGGCACACTGCAAATTTTCTGTCGTGTTTTGCCGTATGACGCGGGGGCTGCATGGCTTTTGGGTTTTTTTTGCGGTGCTATGTCTGTCTCTCCCCCACTATTGGTGTCCGCGGCTCTGGCGGGCTGCAGGGTGGCGTGGCGTGGCGTGGCGTCTCTAAAGTTTCGCGGTATGGACCGCTTTCCATTGTGCTAGCCGCCAGGTAAGGCAATTTCAAAGTGAGTCAGTGAGTGAGCGAGTGTGAGTGAGTGAGCGAGTGTGTGAGTGAAAGAGAGCAAAAGAGAGAGAGAGAGAGAGAGAGAGAGAGAGAGAGGGCGAGAGAGAGAGACGCGTATGGACGTGGCCGCATCACACCCGTGCGGAGTCTAATAAGGGGGGAGGGAGCGCCCTGCGCCCTTTGTTTCTGCCGGGAGCCGGATGAGGAAGAGGATGGAAAAGAAACAAGTGCGGCCCCCGGTCGAGCACAGGGGAGGAAACAGTGTTTCGCCCCGCTGGCCGTCGGAGAGCCGGGCAGAGCCGGGCAGAGCCGGGGCAGCGGAGCCTTGCGCCATCCTGGACGCTCGAAGAAAAGAGGGCAAAACCTTTTATCCACGGAAGTTGTTTAAGACAGGCTAATCTGGGAATGGATTGCTGCTGTCTCTCTCTCTCTCTCTCTCTCTCTCTCTCTCTCTCTCTCTCTCTCTCTCTCTCTCTCTCTCTCTCTCTCTCTCTCTCTCTCTCTCGCTCTCTCTCGCTCTCTGTCGCTCTCTGTCGCTCTCTGTCGCTCTCACTGGCTCTCTCTCGCTCTTTCTCTCTCACTCTCTCTGTCGCTCTCTCCCGCTCTCTCTCGCTCTCTCTCGCTCTCTTGCGAGCTGTGCGCCGGGTGACAGCCGCCAGGCCACCGGTCTCATTTCACAGCTATTACCCAGGGAGTCGACTCATCCGCGCCTCGGTTCGGCTCTGCTCGGCTCTGCTCGGCTGGGCTCGGGTCTCGCCTCGGGTCTCTGTCGGCGGACCGTCCGGCAGGCACCCCCCGCCGTGTCGTCTGCGAGCGATGCCCGTTTTGTCGTCGTCGAAAGTGCGGGAAAATGCCGAGCATATGACAGGCGCGGGTAGCGGGGAAAATAAGGCGAAGGAGAGGGGAGGGGTAGAGACGTACCATTATTGAGACAAAAATCTCCCCTCCCCTGTAGTGCACGTGTTTAGCGATTCAGCCACTAAGTGCTTTCCATTAGCATCGAGCACAGCACACTCTGCAGTCAACGCGGCACGCAAATAGCGTGTACAAGTATCATCTCACGGCCGGAGGGCGGAGCGCAATTACTATTTTCCGCCTTTCGCGATTTTTTCTCGGCGGTATTTTGGATCCCATATTTCCAGCGCCTGTGCGCGGGATGACCCAGCAGCCGGACATGATACGCCGTGTTTGCGAGATGGATGCAAATAACGACAAACAGTCATTATTTGCAGCAGCAAACACGTGACGGTGCCGATAACGAGGTAAACGTCAGGCTTTTGATGGATCGCCGGTCTACTGTACTGCTTTTACAATAATCAGCCAGTAATTTTCTAATACGCCAGATGGGAAGCTGTCCATTACGCGTCCGGCGCACAATGCCAAAGCATCAACCAGCTTTTCCTATTTTGTTTTTTGATTATTTTTCCACGATTATTCTGTTCTGGACAATACGCGGAATCGAACCGCTTTTTGCATGGTCTTTTTCCCTCCACGAACGACATCAAGCAGGATCAACAACAGACAAGGAGAAGGGAGGGAGGGAGGGAGGGAGGAAATAAAAATATTTGCGAAAACAAGTTTTCACTCACCGTTGATGGACAGCAGCAGCAACAGTGACAGCAGCAGCGGCGGCGGCAGCGACCAGGCGCCCAGCACGCCCTGCATGGCACCTGGGCACACCTGTGACAACAGTAGAGCGCCATATCAGCTCTGCAGCGCGACGCGACCGGAGGCCCGAGGACCAGACCACAGGACCAAAGGATATGGGAGGGGGCACAGTCATCCCACGAGCGGGACGGGCAAAATAACGGGCTCGTCCACTTTGATGCGGGGCAGAGGGCAGCACAGCAGCTGCCTGCCTGCCCCCCCCCCTCTCTCTCTCTCTCTCTCTCTCTCTCTCTCTCTCTCTCTCTCTCTCTCTCTCTCTCTCTCTCTCTCTCTCTCTCTCTCTCTCTCTCTCTCTCTCTCTCTCACGCCCTGCACACGCTCGGATGGGACCAGCGCACAACATCGAGTTGAGTGCGGTTCTCGAAAGCGACCCTCGGGACCAGCAGTAGCAGCAGCAGCAGTAGCAACGCGGTAGTGGCTGCATATTGGCAAAAACGCATATGCAGCATCAGAACAGCGGCAGCGGCAGGCGGTCGGAACGGTCGCGAGCGGCATGTGGTTTTAATGCTTTTGTGTTGTTTCGGTCGATCGGGCGTGAAGTCACCATTGGCGCCGATAGAGCCGCAGAGTGAGACAGAGCCGCAATGACTGCGCACTCGCAGAGCTGTGACATCACCGGCCCCTCAGCGGTTCACATATTGCGTCTCGAGTTTCACGCAAAAACAACAAAAACAAGATTAGAGTACTCCGGAGGAGCTCAGAACGGAAGTGAGAAGTATTGGAAGTATTGAGAAGTCGAAGAAGAAGTATGCAGGGGAAGTATGATTAATAAAGTAATCAATAAACCGCACTGCCCTTCAAAAATCACGCGATTTCTCATATTTTTTCCGGGATTCTTCTTCTTCGTTACGACTTCTTACTTCCGCTCTGAGCTTCTCCGGAGTACTGTATTGTCCCGACAAGCAAAACACTGTGTTGACAGAACTAACATTTGGATGGGTCAACAAAAATTTTGTTGCGCGAGCGAAAAACAGAAAAAGGGACATTTTGCGCTTTGCTCCCACAACAAACTGGTTGATGATCTAACGAAATTTTAGTTTTTGCAACGAGATTTAGTGCTTGTGCCGAAATCAACGAACAATGAATTGGGACAAGTAATCAACATTTCGCGTGTTGGCCGTTGGCCTGCATTTTCAACCCCTGCCCTCTCCAGTTATTGTCCTGACATTCCCTTGCAGCAGCAGTGTTGTCGAGCAAAATTTGTCCCTCGACATTTAAGAGTGCAACTCAGCAAAAGAAAAAACAAATAAATAGCAAAGTTAAAAAAAAGAGCCCGTTTTATTTCCGACACTACCGCGCTTCCGTCGGTCTGCTTCCTCCTGTGGGTCGTTTAGGGGGGGGGGGGGGGCGGCAGTGGTGTGGTCTGGCATGGAGCCAGGTGGACACTCGTCACACACTCGGGGGGGAAAATGGCGGGAGCGAAACAGAGGGGTGCGACAGCGGCGCGTTGCGTTCCGGGAAACGGGATATGCTATACGCAGAAATATGGGAAAGGCACGCGAATGATATGAATCGGCCTCAGCGGCGTTGACAACCTGCCGCACTCACGCCCTCATTGTCGTTCACAAAACGGCCACGTGACCCCGCAGAGACATAAAACTCCGCCGTTATATCACCATCACGCACACTAACTGCCACGACGACTTCCTCAGCCCGCGCACAGTATTTACTTCCTTCCTCGTGTCCCCCCCCCCTCCCCCGCGTCACCCCTCTCTCTCTCTCTCTCTCTCTCTCTCTCTCTCTCTCTCTCTCTCTCCCTCTCCCTCTCTCTCTCTCGTCATGTTCGTTTGCGTCTTTTCTCCGCGGGGGTCGCTTTATCAAGACGGCGCGAAGATGGCAGTATTTTTACAGCGCGTCGTCAACGTTTACTCCGTCCGCCCGGTTTTAATAATATAGATGTCCGGCCGCGGCGCGCGAAAACAGCTCTTATGTCCCGGCCGGGGATCGAACCCGGACCCGGAGCTGCGCTGCCCAAATACGTGGGTGTTTGTGTTCGGACGCTCCGTTTCATTGGGCCCTTTGACGCCGTTGGACGATTCGCGCCCGCTCTCTCTCTCTCTCTCTCTCTCTCTCTCTCTCTCTCTCTCTCTCTCTCTCTCTCTCTCTCTCTCTCTCTCTCTCTCTCTCTCTCTCTCTCTCTCTCTCTCTCTCTCTCTCTCTCTCTCTCTCTCCTCCGGCCCATATCTTCTCGTCGCTCTGTCTCTCTCTTTCCACCGGCCGACCTCGCGGCGTCCTCTCTCCCAAGTCTGGCCCGTTATTTGATTCCGTCGCGTCCGGCCAGCGCCCCGTTAATTGCCGCAATCACGGAGGCAACGAAAAAGGGGGGGGGAAGAAAGATATAAAGAAGGCAGTGGACGCAGCGGGGTGCCGTCAGCGCAGGCCGTACCCGGCCCGACCCCGGCCATCACATGTTCTTCTGCCGTTTTTGTTCTTCACGTTCATGCGTCTCGTAACGCGTATGTGTGTGTGTGTGTGTGTGTGTGTGTGTGTGTGTGTGTGTGTGTGTGTGTGTGAAGCAGGCCTCTTGAAGGCAGTGCTAAGCTCCTGGCGGATGCGAATACACGAAAAAGAAAATAAGCACGTCATGAGGCACTTTCTGAATTATTTTCTCTCACTTGAAATGTGCTCGACGTTTTCTTAAGATTACTTGCAGTGTATTATGGAGGACATAAATCCCCCCCCTCCCCCTGTCCCTCTTACGGGTGTGTGTTTGCATGTGCGTGTGCGAGTATATGTGGGTATGAGTGGCGCTCGGACTTTTTAGCGCGCAGGACAGACTAGGACAGAGGACGCACGCCAAAGCGAATAAATGAAAACAATTTAATTAAACGGCGCGCGCTGGCAGCATGAAGTGTGAGCGGCTAGACTGATTGGTGTGCCGACCCTCCGTGGGGCTGCGAATACCAGTTACGCGGGTTCGAATAGCGCGCGTGGGACGCGCTGTGCGGTGGTGGCGTGCGTGGTTCCGGGTGGTGTGCATTCAAATGATGAAACGGACAGAAGGACCCCGGCGGTACAATGAATTGCAGAGGGTGATTATCAGGGGGGAATGGGGGGGGGGGGGGGGTCACTAGTTCACTGCGCCCACACATGCAGTTGCTAACTTGTGTTCACTGCTCTAGGCCGCCCCGCGTTCGATTCCTACCCGTCCTGGAGCGCCAGCGGTTTGTGTTCACAGGCAGCACGGCCACCTACTGTTGCTGACCCTCTGGGTGGTCAGCGTGCACTCCTCCGAACGGCCTGGGTCGAATACCCGCTGGGATATTTCTCAGGTCATGTCCCAAGTAAGTTGAATTTTTTGTTGTTTTTTTTTGTTTGTTTAAACTTGTTTTTGTTATTTCATGTCGATGCGCACGAGCTCGGGCCGTGTGACTTTTTAATGATAAAATAAGTGACGATATCGGGCTTTGCTTTTTCTCCTCTCGAGACTCACCGCTCACTCCTTCGATCATTAAGAAGGCTGTTAACGAGGGCAACTCCCCCTGCTCGCGGTACGCCGGGCTGGGGAAGGGTCAGCGACCAAGCTGGCTGGGGAAATACAGCACGTTTCCCACAAGACACGGATGAGGAAACGAATAACAGTTAATAAGCATCGGATCGCTTCGTGCTTTTCGTTTGCAAACAACTGGATCAATGCACGTGGGCTTCAAAGCACTCTTCTCTTTATTAAACTTAACATTAAAAATAATTAAGTACTTTAACAACTGTGCAAAACATTTTAAAGAATTAACTGAACGCTGTCGAGCAAACGGACATTTAAATTTTAAAAACTATTAACTTTTAACTTGTAACAACTTTAAACTTGTAATTGTTTTTAACTTTTATTAACTTAACCTCCCACTACTCAACTCCCACCCCTACTACTCAACAGCAGCGAGTTGGTACAGACAGCAGCCGGGGGGACAGACAGGGATAGCGCCATGAATAAGGACTCAGCAGCCGTAACGCCTGCCTGGATTCGCTACCTCTCTCTCTCTCTCTCTCTCTCTCTCTCTCTCTCTCTCTCTCTCTCTCTCTCTCTCTCTCTCTCTCTCTCTCTCTTCTCTCTCCCTCTCTCTCTTGCGCGCAGCTGTTGTTTGTGAGTGTGTATATGGATCTGAAGTATACAGTGCCCGCCGCGCGCCCGCGACGTCTTCGTCTTCGCCCCCGTACATTATATAAGCTGTAGGTATAAAATATATCTAACGATAACTCTAAAAAGAATCCGCTCGGTATCCGAACACGCAGAAGAAAGGGAGGAGGCGGAGAACACGCGGTCCCGCGACGGCAATAACTGTTATTTTCCTCGCCCTAAAATAAGTCCCCGAGCAGGCGCGGGTTTTAATTTCCACCCGTCCAGGATCCCCCAGGATCCACCGGGGTACGATGACCACTCGAGGGGAGACCGTGCAGCGGCGCCCGGCCAGCCCGGCCCGGCTTTTATTGGTTTTGTTTGGCAAGTTTTAAGTGGAGAACGCTCAGCGCAGAAAGGACCCGTTCGTCCCGCGCGGAGGCAGCCTCTCTCTCTCTCTCTCTCTCTCTCTCTCTCTCTCTCTCTCGCTTGCTCTCGTTCTCGGTCTCCCTGTCACACCTAGCGGGGCCGCTAACGGAGTGCGAGCGAGACAGAGCGATGGCACGCGTCTCAGTCTCGGCGGTGCCGAACGGAGCGGAACCACGAGGTCGCCCCAGTGGTACGGCGCCGGCCGTCAAATGGTCTGTTTGTGGGTTTTTATCGGGGCGTCGTGCAGAACAGGAAAAATCGGTCGTGGTGGGAGGAGTGGGAGGATAAGGGGGGGCGGAGGCGGGGGGAGGGGGAAGATCAAACTGCGCGTTTAACTACGTTTTACGACGACGTACAGTCCGTGCAAAAAACGAGAGACATGAGAGGAAGACGCAGGCCGGACGTTCCTAATGAGCTACCTAACCACATCTCGACTACGAATGAAAAAGTCATGTGACGAGAAGGGACTGGAAGAAACCGGAAGAAACTGTTTGGTGAAACGTCAGGATTCCGAAAATGGCATGGTACATGGCCTTTTCTGATATAGGAAGTCAGTGGATGAGCTAGCTGCGGGGTGGAGACGGAGCATTGCGTGGTGCCGACAAACGTGTCTTGTCTCACTCCGAGCCGAATGAAGTTGTCGACGCCTCCTATCTGCAAGCCCGTACCGTCCGGCTGGGTGGGACACAACCCCGTACTGACCCGCCCTCTGATTCACAACCATGTACCGGCGCCCACCGGCACCCACCGGCGCCCACCGGCGCCCACCGGCACCCACCGGCGCCCACCGGCGCCCACCGGCGCCCACCGGCGCCCACCGGCGCCCACCGGCGCCCACCGGCGCCCACCGGCGCCCACCGGTGCCCACCGGCACCCACCGGCGCCCACCGGCACCCACCGGCGCCCACCGGCGCCCACCGGCACCCACCGGCGCCCACCGGCGCCCACCGGCACCCACCGGCGCCCACCGGCGCCCACCGGCGCCCACCGGTGCCCACCGGCGCCCACCGGTACATGGTTGTGAATCAGCGGGCGGGTCAGTACGGGGTTGTGTCCCACCCAGCCGGCGGTACGGGCTAGCAGATAGGAGGCGTCGTTGTGTTGTCTGCGGCCGTGTGATGCGCTGTCGGGGCACAATAACACACAGTTGGCGCAGAAAGACATAGAGGGAGTGAAAGGCTGGTATGAAAGTGATTGAGTAGGACAAGAGACGGAGACGGGTCAGCGAGCGGCCGAGTGCGACGGAGAAAGACTTGTGTCGTCCGGGCATCTCGTCATCCCGCACACTTCCCTCCCACCCCCGCCCCGGCCGGCCGCTAGCTCTGACAGATTCATATCTGTGTTTGTCCACACTTTGGGGCCTAACTCCGGGAGGGGCTGCGGGGGCTGTGGGGGCTGCGGAGGCTGCGGGGCTGCGGGGGCTGCGGGGCTGCGGTCTGCAAGGGGTGCCGGAGAGCTCATTCATTCGCAGACAAAAGACGGAGACAGACGGTGTCGGGGTCGGGTCGGCTGCTGGGGCCCTATACGGGCAGCGACAAGTCCCGACGAGTCCCGAGGAGCGGCGGTCGTCTTTAATATTTCTTCACTGGTCGGCTGAAGGGAGGGCTGATAAATAACCGAGTGGGATATCTCCCTGTCTCTCTCTCTCTCTCTCTCTCTCTCTCTCTCTCTCTCTCTCTCTCTCTCTCTCTCGGGTTCACATGGCAGTGGTGCTTCTTAGCGCTTTTTGTGAACCCTTAAAAAAAAACCAATAAACCAATATCTCTCTCTCTCTCTCTCTCTCTCTCTCTCTCTCTCTCTCTCTCTCTCTGAGAGAGACTGAGCTGTACTTGCGACCTATATTGTGCCTCATGAGTGGTACAGACTTACAGGACTTTTAAGTCCTATTGTGCCACATTAGACAAATAAAAATCAAATCAAATCAATCTCTCTCTCTCTGCATGCGTTAGGTTTGTTTCCCTCCGGTAACCCAGGTAAATGCGATCCTATATATAACCTATATATGCAGCATATATAGTGCATATATAGTCCATACACACATATATATGCCGCCATATATACCATACATGGTGGCATATACAGCTATATATGCCTGTATATCGATGCATATACAGGTGTATATAATTATATATAGCGTATATATAACCCACTTATAATCCATAAATAACCATATATAACGCCATTTACCTGGGAATCATTACCTTACGGCCATACCGTTTTCTGTGTCGCTCATTTCAACAAAATCCTGATTACAAAGGTTCTTCGATTTTATTTCGACTCAATAGAATAGAGGTTTCCAACGAGGCTCCGAAGCAGAAGCTGAAAAATAAAAACACTCCCAGCTCGGAAGCTCTGGAGAGCACGTATGAGAAATTTTGATGCAGAAGAGCGGTTGCAAATATGGCACTTACCTCCAAATTCACTGAAAACGCCATTCAAGTTTCTCATACCTGCCCTCGAGAGTTTCCGGTCTGGAGGTGTTTTTGTTCTTCAACTACCGTTTCTTAGTCTCATTGGAAACCTCTGTTCTCGTTTATGGAAACCGAAAGAGCTAAATTGTCTTTGTAGATTACGCGGGGGTCCTTCGTCCTTCTCCTCGCACTAATCACGCCCCGGCTCGCCGCTCCCCCTCGCTCCCGAACGCGCGCTATCAGCAGCTATCAGCAGAAACAAGACGAACGGGGGCAGCACCAGCGCTTTCTTAAGCCCCACCCACCTCCCTCCCCTTCTTTCTCGCGATACAGCAGCAGCCGCAGCAGCAGCCGACTCAGATATGTCACTATCGCTCA